>OX451404.1:15781831-16381831 GCA_949629135.1 Eremobia ochroleuca
AACCTAGTGACGTCACTAGGCAGCAATGGCGTAGCATTAAGTTTTTAATGAAATCAAAATCAAAATCAAAAAGTCATTTATTCAAACTAGGCTGAGAATCAGCACTTTTCGAACGTCAAAATTACAAAAGACAGTCCCCCAAAACGCCCGCCCTTCACCACTTCCTAGTGCTTTCGCTGGGAAGAAGAAGTGGCGCAACAAACTCCCCAGCAGCACAGCTGTCTGTTCAGTTAGAAAATATACTTGACTGAATACAATACAAGGTATGCAAAGCAATTAACATTACAAGACACAGAACGCTAAATTAAATTATTTGCCATATGTCAGCTGGCAACGCCAATATACCAAGAAATACAATAAAAAACTATACGTACTCAAGCAAAAATTAATAAATGGAAATTAAATAAAAGCCTCCAGGTATAAAGGGCGTGACCGCTAACATATTTATGCAATGCTGGGTTCAGTTTACATAGCTGTCGCTTGAAGTCACAAATGATAAACTAGGACCATAAGGAAACTAAATAAACAAGTTATTAATAATGATAACAATGATAAAACCATGGTCAGCAAGACGACCAGTCACCACAAGCAGCACCCGTTCACGAGCATAACGCAAAGGTCAGCCATTACCCCCCTCGCCATATTTGAGGGAAGGAGACAACCCGACCCCCGACGCTACCGCAAGCAGTGACATCTAAGGGAGCATGACGAACTTGCTGCCGGTTGCTCAGGTAAGAATTATATGATCAAATGTCGAGGTCACTAGCTAACCACATATTGCAATCAACTCATTAGAAAACATTGCAATGGGTTGATTATGTCAATAATAAAATTAAAATTAAATTAAACTGATTTGACTTATACAGCCCAATAAAAAACAATTGTATAATGAGCTCATATAACCTATCAGTAATTCTTTGTAAATTAATTCTGGAGAAAGAACATAAACATTGTCTTGAGTTAATCAGGGCGACCAACTATTCTTATCGTTTAAGTAGTCGTTGATAGAATAGTATGCCTTTGAACAAAGGTTAGATTTTACTTGAGCTTTAAATGCATTAAAAGGCAAATCTAGCAAAGAAGAGGGTACCTTGTTATAAAAGGCTATACCAAGACCAACAAATGAGTTATGAACCTTATGAAGCCGGTGAAAGGGAGCACGTAGTTTGTCCTTATTTCTGGTGTTAACATTGTGAATATCACTGTTTTTAGTATACAAGTGTATATTTTGCCTAATATATAAGATGTTGGCAAAGATGAATTGTGATGCAACCGTGAGAATACCAATATCTTTAAAAAAATCTCTTAGAGAAACTCTAGCACCTAGCTGGTAAATTGCTCGAACAGCTCGTTTTTGAAGGACAAATATATTTTGTATATCAGCTGCTTTGCCCCACAGCAGGATACCGTAGGACATAACGCTGTGAAAATAACTAAAATATACTAAACGAGCTGTATCAACGTCAGTGTACTGTCTTACTTTCCTAACGGCGTAGGCAGCCGAACTGAGCCTTCCTGCTAGGCTCGATATATGTGGTCCCCACTGAAGTTTGGCATCTACTGTTATTCCCAGAAAAACTGCCGAACTCACAGTTTCAAGCGCCTCTTTATCTAAGACGATGTTGGGTCCTAGATTTCTAACATTCGGTAAGGCGAACTTTACACATTTCGTTTTCTTGGCATTGAGAACTAGGTTATTTGACGTAAACCAATCCGTAACTATTGAGAGTGCACTGTTTACGTCGTCAAAATCTTGTCTATTCCTATCTACTTTAAAAATAAGAGATGTATCATCAGCAAACAGTACAACGTCACAGATTCCCTTTAAATGGAATGGTAAATCATTAATATACACTAAGAACAAGAATGGACCCAGTATTGAGCCTTGCGGTACACCTAACTGAACTGGTAGCGCGGAAGATTTCACACCATTAACATCTACACATTGGAACCTATTATGTAAATAACAATTTATTACGTTGAGAGCTTCGTTTTGGACACCGTAATGACTTAGTTTACGCAAAAGCGTGTCATGGTGCACGCAATCAAAGGCTTTGGAAAGATCACAGAAAACTCCGATAGCATTTTGCGAGCTCTCCCATGCGTTAAATATGTGTTTCAGCAAAGCAACACCCGCATCTGTAGTCGAACGACCTTTTGTAAAAAAAAAAAAATATATTAAAAAAAACTTTGCCAACGTCATGTTTTCATTTATTTGTCAAAAGATCGTTTCAAGGTCTTCTTATTATTTAAATTTTGTACTGTCATACTGAAAAAGTTTGAGGAAATATTACTGGTAGCTTGCTAAATTAAAAATTAAATAGGAAATTAGGACACGTATTTTCCAGCACCCTAATTGCGTAACACACTATTACTCTCAATTTGAATTATTTTGAAGCATATTGCTAATCCATTGCTCCATATGTTCGAAAAATGTGTCTGCTCAACAACGTAAATAACGCGATGAATACGCGATGACAAATTTCAGTAACCAAAACCTCCTACCCAAAGATGCTTTTTAGGGTTCGGTACTCAAAGAGTGCCAACGGAACCCCATTACTAAGGCTCCGCTGTCCATCTATTCGTCCGTCCCTCTGACTGTCAGCGGGCTGTACCTCATAAACCGTCATAGGTAGACAGTTGAAATTATTACAAAATATGATTTTTTAGTACCGCTATAAGAACAGTAGGTCGATTCTGTAAAAATCTCACCGTGAAATCATAAGTGAAGTGAGCACTTAATAGTGTCAATACCTACCTACCATTACGGAATGACAGAGCTCACTTCCCGCTCACTTCACCTAAGTTCTCACGGTGAGATTTTTACAGAATAGCACTGCAGATTATAAAAATAAAATAAAGTTAAAAATTAAAGGGACAAGAAATGTGTTTCTTTTCGGCGTTTTTGCACTGTGGTACGGAACCCTTCGCGTGCGGGTCCAACTCGCACTTGTCTGCTTTTTTACAGCTAACAGCGGTTTCAAACCTTGCCAATATAATACAGCGTGGAAATCTTCAGCAATAAGTAATAAAGTTTAAAGATAACAATATTCCTGCCGAACATAAAATGGCGGATCGAAGCTAAACTCGCAAAAAGGAACAAAAGATATGCGAGATCACCCTTGGCATTCGATTTGGCATACACCCAATGTACATTAGTGGCACTATATTCAGTTAAATTTTAAATTTTCGAAGGAATACGGCTTTTCCCGTTTCCATCAAAGTCTGTTCAGACGTTTTTCATTTTAATGGTCTTGTCGCAGTTATTTGCTAAATCGCTGTTTGGCAAACTATCTATTATTTATTTATTATTATTATAAATCACAGACATCATCATCTGCCTAGCCTTTTCCCAACTATGTTGGGGTCGGCTTCCAGTCTAACCGGATGCAGCTGAATACCAGTATTTTACATGGAGCGACTGCCTATCTGACCTCCACAACCCAGTTACTGGGTAATACGATACCCCTTGGTACAGTTACTGGTTGTCAGACTTTCGGGCTTCTGACTACTATGTAATGATGGTCACCCATCCACAGACCAACCGCGGCAAGCGTAGCTTAACCTGATCGATCGACCTACACTATACTATGGTTTTTACTATTAAAATAAGTCAATTAAGGACATGCACCCTAATTGCGTAACACACATTACCCTCAATAGGAATCATTTTGAAGCATATTGCTAATCCATTGCTCTATATTTTCGAATAATGTGTCTGCTCAACAACGTAAATTACGCAATGAATGTTGTTGAACTGTCAAAATGAAACCCATTGCTACTGATAGTGTGTTACGCAATTACACTGCTGTTTCCGAAAACGTAGAAAATGACGATAGACTAAACAAAATAGATTTCATTTTTGCTATAAATGATTACACTGTACGTATCCGAAGGTGATACAACAAGGCTGTAAGCAAATAAAATTAATGGTTCAAAATGTTAGTATTGTAATAATTTTCGTTTAATTATTTCGACGTCGGTATTCAAATTATTTACTTAATCCGCGAAATATGTAATTTGGTAAACGTGCTGGAAAATTGTTTGTACTAACTCACAGCCCATTTCACATTTATCCTATAAATTAATATTGTTAATATTAAATTCTTTGGATTGAGGTATGTTTACTGATTATTTATTTAGTTTTATTGAAATAAAAACTTCTGGCTCATTTTGTGTTTTTTTAACCGACTTCAAAAAGGAGGAGGTGGTCACTTCGGATGTTCCTATTTTTTTTTATGTATGTTCGGGCATAACTCCGTCATATATGGACGGATTTGCAAAATTCTTCTTTGGTTCGATAGAGTTTTATCACGAAATGGTCCCATTTCAATTTCGTAAAGATCTGGTGATGAGTTTCGGAGACATACAACGGAACTCTTCAATAAATACCAGTAAAACAACCGCGATTGCTGCTATCGCATATGTATGCATTGTTTACGCAATCGCACAACATAACATCACGTCTGTACCCTATAAACGCAGATGCAGCTTCCTGTCACTGATATTTACATAGCAAGTAGTTTTATACCAATTTGTTTGGGGTAGGTATAACTACAAAGTGTAAAATAAAAACTTTTTATAAAAAAAAAACAACCGACGAATCGGAAGTCGGTGTCAAAAAACGAAAATACGGAACCAACGACACCGGCTTCCAAAATTAAAGTTAGTTTTCACTTTGTAGTGTTGTTTTGGAAGTCGGTTGTTTTTTTTTTTTTTTTTTAAAGTGTTTTCTGAAAAACGAACGAAGCTGAACCGTCGTGCTCGGGTATACTCGGCTCCGGTCGTAATTCACGTTTTTTTTTTTTTTTTTTTGTTAAAACATTTCGACTGTGCTTGTATGAAAAGATTTAGATGACTTCTGCATTACATGTTTATTTTTTATTGTATACAATTTTTAAGTGCCTTTTTTGGGTTCCGTAGTAAACAAGGAACCCTTATAGTTTCGCCATGTCCGTCCATCCGTCCGTCCGTCCGTCCGTCCGCAGCTTAGCTCAGAGACCCTTAGTACTATGATTTGGCATGGATATACATATTAATCGGGGGCTTGTGGCTAAGATCTCTCGATTAGGTTAGGCTACGCTTGCCGTGGATGGGTGACCATCTTCACATACCAAGACCCCGTATCGTATTACCCAGTGACTGGGTTGTGAAATTCAGATAGGCAGTCACTCCATGTAAAATATTAGTTTCATTGTGATTCAGCTGCATCCGGTTAGACTGGAAGCCGACCCCAACATAGTTGGGAAAAGAATAGGCGGATGACAGTCTTCCCCTACTCTTATGGCCGTACACATTCATACTTAAAACTTCCCTCAAGACACTGTTCTCATTTCTTCGCATCACATGTTACTTATTCATGCAATGTTAACACTATTTGATCATACAATCTTAAACCCAGATTTAAAGGCATTGCGGTTACAATCATACAATGTTCTACTTCCAAAACATGTCGTCAAGGCGTTAGATCAAAAGACGCTTCACTTTAACTGCAAGAACGAGAGATTACATTTGGTTTTATTTCTCTTTCGCTCGTAAAGTCTATTTTGTAATCGGTTTTTGTATTAACTAAGCATTTGCAGTCAGTTATAGCTCTTATGATTTTTGATCAAGAAACTGAGGGAGAAATTCTAAGTCACAATCTGTCAAAACTACCTATTTTGTCCCAAAAATATTTCAAAAAGGTAAGAAGTTGGACACTGAGCGACACTAAGTACATAATATCCGCAATCATATGCGCACAACACAGGTCACGGCCGGTCAGGCGGCGGCGCGTGCTAAGTGGTAACCATCTTTTTGTACGGACATCCAGGTAACATAACAAGCTTATAACTTCGTGATTTTTCATGATACATACATGATATTCTCCTTCACCGTTTTAAAAGCAGTGGTGATGAAATTATTTACACAAAGTATAGCGCCTGCCTGGATTTGAACCCACGACCTACAATTCGTAAGTCGGGGTCACTGGGCGACCACTACTACTCTGCGATATAAATTTGTCCATGCGAGAAATGAATTATCTTTTTCCATCTGCACTAGATGGCAAATGCAATATTATTGCATGCCTGAATTTTAAATTAAGTGGTAGGATCTATCCAAAAATATATATTTTGTGTCTTTGAATTTCTTTCTTGAGTCTATGCTGGATTTGCCCTTCCTATGTTCACCGCACCGCACACCAAAACTTTGACATTCACCTTGAATCAACTCCCCAAATAAATATCCTATCCAAAAAAATACCGTTAACAAACAACAAAAGGGCATAACCAACAAAAAGCTCTCATTAACCGTCACGCGATTCTCGCCTTTATTAACTTCACAATGGTGCACATATTTGTAACAACGGTACATCTGTAAGTTGTATGAATAGAGTTTGTACAAAAGAAACGAGTTTCAGGTGTATAAGGCATTCTGTTACATAAACCAGGGCAACGCATTGTTACAAGACAATGGTAGTTTAACAGAATGTTGGTTTGTTTCATTATCTAATTTTGTTTTGTAGGTTATATGATTATGTAGTTGTGGGATCGGAATTGACCATTAACTCATCAAATGCCGTAATTAGAGACACAATAGAAAGACAATTGCTTATGTCGAACTGTGTAACTTAAGACATTCAAAAGGTTAATATATTTGCGACTTCAAAAAAAGTACCAGACATTTCTTAGTTACTCACTATCGATGAGAGAAAACGTAATAATACTCGTATCACGGAAAACCAGGGTTTGTACAACGTGTAACGTTAAATGCGCAAAACCTGAAAGTAGTTTGATCAGAATAACGAGCAGAATTAATTGAACCGCTTTATAATATAGGTCACATTTTTCAAAAAATCTTCATTAAAAGCGTTGCCGTGTCTATTTATTAATAGGCCAAGCAACCCAATGTCAGCTCGGCGCAGCGGTCCGGTGACGACTCCTCGCTCGATAAAGCGTCGTCGTAGACGCAAGAAACGATCAGAATGGCCAGTAAAATTAAAACTGCACATAAATCCTTTACAATTTTTTTAATGACTTATTTTCTCTGAAATAGGTCAATTGAATTAAAAATCAGTTGGGGTGTCTGAGGTTTTGCGCATTTAACGTTACACGTTGTATATGTATATTGTTTCTTTAATAATTAATCTGAGTTAGAAAATATGCGGTTAGCAGAGGGTTTATTGCGTGACACACAATGACAGTGCCATTCATTTTGACAGCTCAACATTATTCATTGCGTTGTTTACTTTGTTGAGCCAGACGAATTTTGAAACGTAATAAAATTATGAGGCAATGAATTACGAATGTCCTTCAAAATCTTTCGAATTGAAAGTGTAGAGTATTATGCAGGGTTATTTGTAAAACACCAAAAACCTCTTAAGAGGTCATTGTACTCATCATTATGAACAACTTTTACTATGGGACCAAACCTGAAATCGCGAAAAAAAAATCAGCTGTTCCCTACATTTACGTTCGTACGAGTCGTCAAAATGTAGGGAACAGCTGATTTTTTTTTCGCGATTTCAGATTTGGTCCCATAGTAAAAGTTGTTCATAATGATGAGTACAATGACCTCTTAAGAGGTTTTTGGTGTTTTACAAATTACCCTGTATATTTACACATGGAGTGCAGAAAACCGATTCTCGTATATTTAAAACGTTCAAAATCTATCCGCAGTCTCAGCTCGGCGACAAACAAAGGTCAAAAACTTGTCAAAATTAAGGAAAAGTAGAGGTGTTTTTGACAGATTTAGTCTGATATCAGACTGTGAACGTTCTTAAAATTACGAGAATTGCCTCACGGGTATCTGCACAGTATGAGGAATGTTATTGACATTAGTCTCTTTAATGAAATCAAATAATAATACAGCCAATCCTTTCTGCAAACTGTTTACGTATAATACGAATTCACATTCGCGATCAGTGGATTAATTAATCGCGTTCGATCATCGCGCGCTATATATTTTGCTGGATATTTTGTAGTAACAATCGTATTATTGATATGTATTTTCTGGTGTATAGTAGAGTAAATAAATGATAAATAATAAATGATATTATATTTTTTTGTAAGTAGTAAGTAATCATAATTATTTTAAAAACTGGATCAGATCGTCGCGTTTCCTGACTACTCTGAGATGAAAGGTCGGAATAAACTCAGAGTTCACAGTCTCTTTTATAACGTTCCAAAATCAAAACCTACGTCGAAAAGATTAACATCACGAAATCCAAAAGCTTTTATCGACTTCGGTTGACATGTTAATGACAAGCTTACAACTTCAGGGACTGAAAGTTTGAAAGAGTTTTTTATTTGAATAGTTCCCTATGTGCTTCATAACACTTATGTCAGTCGTTAAAAGTGACATTAAGATGGTACTAAGGTGGTACTTTAGTGTTTTAGTGGGACTAAAGATTAGGATGCTGACGCTACTGATAGTGAAATTTATGTGAAGTTTGTTTGACATTCTTCGGCTGGGTTTAGGAGTAACTTGATTTAAAACGAGTGCAAACTCCATTTACTGGGACTTATAGAGATCTGCTAAACCTATAAATCTGGTTGAGTGTTCGTAAGCAAGCAAAAGGTTTACATTTTTTTTTTTTCAATATTGGAGGTAAGTCCTTGGAATACACACATACTTGTAGGTACATGGAAGCGGTCACGACCTTTATACCTGGAGGCTTTTATTTAATAGTAAGTTTTTCCTTGCATTTTTAATTTTTATTCATTATTTTTTTGCTTGAGTACCTACGTATAGAATTATTTGTATTTGTTGGTATATTGGCGTGGCTAGCTGACATATGGCGAATAATTTAATTTAGTGTTTTCGTGTCTTGTAATGTTAATTACTTTGCAAACCTTGCATTGTATTAAATTAAGTATTTTCTAACTGAACAGACAGCTGTGCTGCTGGGGAGTTTGTTGTTCCACTTCTTCTCCCCAGCGAAGGTACTAGGAAGTGGTGAAGAGCGGGCGTTTTTGGGGGACTGTTTTTTGTAATTTTAACGTTCGAAAAGTGCTGTTTTCAACCTAGTTTCAATAAATGACTTTTGATTTTGACTTAAAAAGCCTTATCATTGTTCTATCATCTTTATATTGCCTTTATCTTGATTTTTTTTGGGTCGCAACGTGTAAAAAGAAAAGAAAAATTGTTTGTTCTGCACAAGCAAATACACATCTAAAAAGTAGCCAAAAGCTTCGTACTCAAGCCATAAAAGATTGACGATTTTGTGTATTGCTTGATGTCAGGACCAGGGACCAAAGACAATACACATTAATCTGAGTGGCGATACTGGCAAATTACCACAAACAAACAAAAATAAAACAAAAACAAAATGCTGATTGCAGAGTGGAAAAATAACTACTTTTGTATCGAACAAACAACAATAATAAGAACAAATAAACCGTGCGTCGCATCTGTGCAACAACAGGTCGTTGCTTAGCATAATGCTGAGACTTCGGACGAACCTATTGTCAATAGCGATGATTTTCAGGAACTCACTTGTCAAAACATGTCCTTTGCTTCCATTTCAACCTAAAAGCCTTATGTTAATAAATTATTTCTGTTCCATTTTAAAGTACAGATTTGTAATCAATTTTAAAGTGAAGAATTGAATTACTCAACTCAGAAATTACAAGTCGGTATTTTGTTTAATACAAATACGAAGTTGTAAGATAATAAGAAGTGCTAAGCGAATTCAATGAATGAATTAAATGAGAATAATGTTCTGGGGTTAAGAAAGGCTAAAACAATATGGTTTCATATATTAAGCGTGTACTTACACAAACAAAGAGTCACCAAGTCACTTATTGTTACCTCTAACATTTTTTTTTTTTTGTGGAGAAATAAAAAAATATATACATTGTTCATTTTGGACAAATAAAATGCACACTCCAAAAAAAAAATGACATAAAACACATAGGTACAGACGCCAGCACATCATGCTACCCGAAACTGTAAAATTTTCCTAATCAACCGTGAACCTAATGCCAATAGCCATAAAGTTGAAAATCTTTTAAATAAATTTGACAGATTATAGTAGCTTGATGTGCTGGCGTCTGTACATACACAGCAGCTAAAAGTCTCGCTTACAACTATTAAAAGTTTAAAGTTTCACAGTTTGTTGGTTGTGCACTTCGACATAGCTGGACTTTCCCCCCCAGTAGTTTTTACACCACAAAAACTACCTCATCATAAACCACCAAAAACGATGTTAAAAACTAACGAACGTTTCATAAATCCCTAGATACTCCAGTAAACAAATCGGGCAGTTAATCTCTGGTTAAATGTATCGTTGCGATCAGTGAATAGGCTCGAACAAATGGTACGGAAAAGGGTTCGACCGATGGTAACAAATAACAGACAAATGGTGTCGCCTAAGCGGGTGGCGGTAGATTGGTAACTTTTTTTTGTGGTGTGGATTTTGCGGGCAACTTTTTATGTATACTGTGAGAACAAGCACGCCTGAATCGTTAGCCAATGATGATTTTGGTTAGAACTGTTCAAACAGAGGTGACATTTCTTTCATCTTATTTTATTTTTCTTCTTTTTCGGAACGTTTTTTTTTTTAGTGAGTGTTATTGTAGGCTCTCGTGTTCAACGATGAGTTAAATAATAGAGTCCACTCCTTCTCAAAGAGAGAGGCGGTCCGTGTCCCACCAGTGGGAACATTATAGGTTGATTATGCTATACCTATTTATAGAAAAGGTCTGTTTTCCGATGTTTTCCGGAGCAACTTTTAGCAGCCCGTCTACACAGAACCTTTTTGTGAAAATTCTAATTACGAACGCAGAACGGCACCTAGGCACCTAAAATGTAATAAATAGGTCCATCTAAATAGGCCCCAGATCCTATGTTTCTATTTGTTCCAGGATATTTATGGCTGCTATTATCAGAATTAGGTCCTTCTCTTAATCCTGGCCTTTTTTCCTTATCGGGACCGTTTTGCTTAAGTGAACATTTGCGGTGATGTTTAGGGATATTAATATGACCAGTGTTGTGTGTTTTTGTTTTTTATTTTTATTTTTTATTAACTTTACCTGAAGATTTTTGAAATTTGGGCGTGATTTCAAACATGAAAAAGGACAAAGACGCTGAAGCATTTAAACATCAGCTGTAAGTGGTTTAAATAGAGATTCCAAAGCGTTTAATGAAACTGAATATTTTGACAGCGCCAGCAGGTGATTCAATATTCGCCATTGTTAACGTCGCCGGTAGTACCTGGATGAGGCCGGCATAAAGGCGTGGGGATTGGCATAAGTATGAAAAGACAGGTTTATACTCAAAAGATGGTGAAGTTGGGCTCTAGATGATGTTGATACACACCGCGTCACATGAATAAGACCATGATGATGTTCTTGACTGTCCGTCGCTTTCCCCTGACTTTAACATCATAGAAAATGTGTGGAGATGGCTGACACGTGAACTTTATAATAATGGCAAACAATATAACAACAAGCAAGACCTCGAGAAGGGTATAAAAAACTGTTGCAGCAAACTGCCGATTAAATACATAAAAAGTCTTTATGATTCAATGCCATCTCGGATTTTTAATTTAATTCAACAGAAGGGGAAAAGCCTTACTTACTAATCAATTTTTGCTTTTAAATAATAGTATTCATAACTAAAGTTTTTGTGTTTTATTTAATGGTCTTATTCAAGTGACATAACATTGTCAAAAGTGATCACTGAGTATTATTAAATTACTGTTGCAAGTAATTATTTAACATGTTGTGATACAGTAAAAGCTTGAGATTTGCATGCAGGCGTAATATGGTTGAATTATGTTCTATTTTCTTTTTTAACAACTTTATGTAAATACTCATATTAGCAAATAAATGATTTTGAATTTAGAATTTGAATTTTTAAAATTTTTATTTATACAATGCGGCCGTCGATAGAATGCGTTCTTGACACCTATCAGGGCGATAATTGTAGTAGCTAATACAGATCGAATTCGCAAAACACATGATATATTCGTTTGTATGAAACTGACAGGTGTTAAGAACGCATTCTCTCTTCGGACGCTCGGTAGTAAAGACGGCAATCCAACACCTATGAGAATGTTGTCACAGCGATTACTGTGAAACAGAAGACAACCGAAAATCCTATTACGGATCCCACAGAATTATCCCGAGCCCAGTTTAACGATATCCATGGTAAATAATAGGATAGTTCCATTTGGTGGCGACCGCGGAATGTAACGAATCATTAATTCTAACTGTGGCTTGTGTTACTGACTTTGACCTGACACTTTTGAAGTGTTTTGTGAGGAACGCCTTGGTTCGTGGAGATTTTGTAGTGATTTTCGGGTGTCCACTGATAATCAGGGATATGCTGTAGCCAAGTTGTGAGCTAAGTGGAAGCCTTCTTGTCATAGCCACGACATCCAGCTGCTGACTACTTCTTTTATGGGATTATAGTTCTGCCGTGAGATTCTGTAGCCATCTCACCGTGAAAACGTGGGTGAAGTGAGCGTGGAGTGAGTCATCAATAGTGTCAATCCCTGGCATCAACATGACTCACAGCTCACTTCACCTTAGTTATCACGGTGAGATTTTTCCAGAATCGACCGGCTGTTTTAATTTTTTCATACCTATTATCTTACCTATCTTTTTAAGTGCCCGTATGTATTTTTGTGACGGTCAAACCTATTTCATTATTTCAGAAAGAAGTGATGAGAAATGTTGTATCATTTGATGTATTTCTAAGTATTGACCTTCATTTAGAACTAGGTATTGTCTATTTATTTGGTTTTTGTTTTTTAGCACAATAAGAAACAAAAACCAAATAAATAGACAATACCTACTTCTAAATGAAGCTATCAATACTTACACAGATACATCAAATGATGTAACATTTCGCTACACCGGTTGACGTCGTCACGTCAACGCCAACTGTCGCTGAAAACCAGCGCTGGGGCTCTGTCTCGCCCTGTGCGAGCATTATGTTCAGTGATAGGAATAGGTAGTCCCTATTTGCCTAAACTTCGAAGAACAGAGACAAGAAACGAAGACTTCCTTAGGACTAATTTTTTTCCGGGACATCTGTCCCGAAATTCGGGACAACACTTTTAAATCATCATCATCATCTGCCTGCCTTTTCCCAACTATGTTGAGGTCGGCTTCCAGTCTAACCAGATGCAGCTGAATACCAGTATTTTATATGGAGCGACTGCCTATCTGACCTCCACAACCCAGTTACTGGGTAATACGATACCCCTAGGTAAGACTAGTTGTCAGACTTTCGGGCTTCTGACTACCCGTAACGACTGTCAAAGATCCACAAATGACAGCCGGGACCAACGGTTTAACGTGCTGTCCGAGGCACGGAGGGGTCTCGGTAAGTGAAGATGGTCACCCATCCACAGACCAACCGCGGCAAGCGTAGCTTAACCTTATCGATCGACCTGTGCGGCTGTTATTATTTAGCCACGGGCCCCTCCACACAACACTTTTAAATACATTGAAAAAATATGTTATTTGGAATGAGTAATTCGTCTATATTTACCAAAAGTTTGCGACTAGACATAACATTTATAAATATATTTATAAATTATAAATGTTATGTCTAGTCGAAAACTTTAGGTAAATATAAACGAATTACTTATTCCAAATAACATAGTTTTTCAATGTATTTAAAAGTGTTGTCCCAAATTTCGGGACAGATGTCCCGGAAAAAATGTAGACCTAAGGAAGTCTCCGTTTCTTGTCTCTGTTCTTCGAAGTTTAGGCAAATAGGCACTACCTATTCCTATCACTGCTTATGATGATCGATGTAGTCGATAGTGGTGATGTGACGCTTACTTTTCTCCGACGTGTTCATTTTTATGTTCTTTCTTTGCCCCAATAAACTTATTTTCTTTCTTTTTTATTTGAAATCACTTATTAACTAGGTAGGTAATAGGTAATACGGGCTGTTGTCCGCAACTCCACCTCAATGCGCGTATTTTGCATACGGTCTTATTAACTATGACTTATCACAAGTTGTCATAGTATACTTAGTTCTAGAGTATGCCTAGAGCTTTTAAGGAAAATGCCTTTTTTAACATAATTATGCCTTTTTTAACATATGATAAATTTCCTACTAGTTACTAAAGTGGCCAATTGCCTAGTATTCTTATTATCGATTTGACTAAACAACGAGATCGAGTGTGGCTAGTTTATTAATTAGTGATTTAAGCCAACAAAAGAAACACTCGCTAATATTTTTTGTCTTTAACGTCAAAATAAATTAAAATCAATGGCATTAGTTCAATTCGTTCAAACAAAGTGTTATTGGGTTTTTCCATCAGGAATTTCTCAGTAGCCCAGAGTCTAGATTTGTGCCCAGTTGATGACAACAGGCTCGCTTTAATAAGTTTTCAACTTTATCTCCAAAGCATTTGGTTCAAAGTTGATTGGGAAAATTTTACAGTTTCGCGTAGATAAATGTGCTGGCGTCTGTACTATTAGGTAGAACTCTGCCTAACCTACCAACCTTTGAAGATTACAGGCGTAAGGTTATGACGTTGTGTAAATTAAATCACATTGATTTCTTGTTTTTAACCCGCAAATTCGAACAATAAACGAGTCTTTGACCTCTGAATGATGACATAAGATAGAAGGAGAGGTCACTGTACCATAATTCTAGGATAAGATAATCCTAAAACAGCCTTAAAGGAAGCCCAATACGCAGATACGATCCCCAATTCCAAGAAGGGAGTTATATCAAATTCAAGTTCGATAATTTATTTGTCGAACTTGGCGAAACTTCGCGTGTACAATAATGGCATATGTTTGATAAATCATTCATATATATAAACTTGCCAAGGGAAGGGTAGTAATCGCAATGTTTATGGAGGTCAGGACGACCTTTTCAGTGTGGATATTGGTCTATTCTAGTTTGAGTGATCGTTCATTTATTTTTATATAGACACGTTTATCCTTTTGTTGAAGTGTTTTTGGCGTATGCTTAGGATTTTTGCTTGTAAATAAATATCCATTTTTCTTTATTTAAATGCATATTTTTTCTTATTCAAAGAAATCATTGACATACGACAATAAAATGCTCTTTTTCGCGACGCCGCAACTCCGCAACGCAAACCGCCGATTTTAGCGGCGCGGCGCCGCAACGCGGTTATATGTTTTGGCCCTTAGTGAAAGAAGGTCAATTAAAAGTTTTCACAGACAATATTAGGGTAGCACAAGAAACAGTAGACAGGCAAGAGAAAGTAACACGTAGAGAATTAAGAAAAGACTAAACAAGTCTAACTAAGACTAAAGATTTTTTACATAACAATTTTTAGTTTCGGAACACTGGTGGAGAATAAATTGAGATCATCAACACTGACAAATCGAGTTGTATGCTCTGCTAGCTCTTATCATATAAGAGTTTATATTTAGTGTTTATATTAATGAAGAAGAGTGTCCGTAAAGTTGATTGCCTGATCTTCTCCATAGGAACCTACAAAGCGTTGGAATGGGCAACTAGTTTCATCTTACTGGCTCTGTCTGCGGACGGACGGATGAACAGATGGACAGACGGACATGGCAAAACTATAGGGGTTCCTTGTCGACTGACGACGGAACCCTAAGAACGAACATTTAAAAATAAAAAAGCTACATTAAAAACAATAAAAAAATATTTAAGCCAAAAAACAAAAATACTTGTGCGAGGCCAAAATGGCTCCTGTATGCATAACGCTGCAATATTTAAAAACCACAGCGTAGATATTATATAATATATCATTCGTATTCTGACAGGGCCTTGGAAATTATCTTAGATTAAGCAATAAAGTATTGAACATGATAAACATAATCCATACAACCAGCTGCTCTCGTCACCAAAACTTCGTACTCCACCGCATCGGCCATTCCGTCCGAATATCCATTTACGCCGTAATGAAAAAGGTAGCGTAAACCAAAACAAATAAGGTCCGCAGACAGATGTGGACGGTAAAAAGACCTATATTTGCGAGACAAATACGATTAAATCCGGAACTGCTGGGAACAAAGAGAAAACGCGGTTTTACGCGACTTTTTTGCAGCTTCAATCTGTTTAAATCGTTTCACTGTATAAGATATAGATTGGATTTTTTTCAAGGTTGTCGTCTGTCTGTTCCGTGTTTTATTTTTTTATTTGGTGTTTGTACCTAGGTGAGAGTGACTCGTGGCTACGTAATAACAGCCGCAAAGGTCAATCTTCAAGGTTAAGCCAAGGTCAATCCATATGGTGGACCGATCCATTACATAACAAGCCCTTCCGTTCCTTGGACAGCACGTTAAGCTGTTAGAGATCTTTAACTGTCGTACCGGGTCGTTACAAGCCCAATGGCCTGAAAACTAACCTTGCTAAAGGTGTCGTGTTACCTAATAACTGAGCTGTGGAGGTCACATAGGCAGTCACTCCATAATACGGGTATTGGCTCGATGAAATGATCGTCTCCGTAACATGTAAACAGCCACATTTAACACTAGAAAGACTGAAACTTAGTATATACCTATAAACCTATATTGCCCAAATGCAGTCAAAATGACTGCTTTTGGCCAATATAGATAAAACACACATACATATGTATAACGGAAATGAAGGAGGGGGGAGGTAGCTACAATTATTAATAAACGCATTTATATGTTGTACAAAAGTCACAAAATTCTAAGAAATTGTGTCATTATAAACGTAATTGTTTTTCTAATTGAACAAGATTGAAGTTTGATTGAGCGTTTCCATTTGTGGAGGCCTCAAAGGTAGCCTGAGATTAATAAACGTTTCTGTCACTGTCAAACTACAAGCGCAAGTTACAGACGGGAACATAATCTAAGTCAAAGCACGTCCTGACTGTTGTTTACTTATCACAACCTTAGAATCCATTTCCTACAAGAGTTAGTACAGCCTTTTGAACAGGGTCGTGTGATTTTCAGAAATGGAAAAAGAGACTTCCGAAAATTGGGGACATGCCCACTGTGTAACATCATCATCTGCCTAGCCTTTTCCCATATACGTTATGGTCGGCTTCCAGTTTAACAAGATACAGCTGAATGACCAGTACTTTACTTGGAGCGACTGCCTATCTGACCTACACAACCCAGTTACTGCACATGCTCACTGTGTATAACAGTCATCAGCCGTGCGATTCTGTAACCATCTCACCGTGAAGGCTTGGGTGAAGTGAGCGTGGAGTGAGTTGTCATTCGCTAGGGATTGACACTATTAAGTGCTCACTTGACGTATAATTTCACGGCGAGATTTTTACAGAATCGACCGGCAGTTAACCAAAGCATAATCAGTCTATAATTTTCCCACTGCTGGGACAAAAGCCTCCTCTCTTCGAGAGGGAGTGGGCTGTAATCTACCACGCGGGCCCAGTGCGAGTTGATAGATGTCACATGTCTTCGAATTTTATTTCTAGGACATGCCGGTTTCCTCACGATGTTTTCCTTCATCGTTTTGAGAGCACTGATGATGAATTTACAAAAAGTAAAGCGAACTCACGATGTACTAACTCGTAAATCGAGGCCGTTTTAACCACAGCACTAATAACAAATACATTCAGTATATCGCCCCATAAACTATGTAGTTCACATACACACCACGTCACATGGATAAGACCATGATGATGTTCTTGACTGGCCATCGCTTTCCTCTCACTTAAAAATCATAGAAAATGTGTGGGGATGGCTGTCACGGGAACTTTACAAGAATGGCAAAAAATATAACAACAAGCAAGATCTCGAGAAGGGTATAAAAAAGTGTAGGAGCAAACTGCCGCTTAAATACATAAAAAGTCTTTATGATTCAATGCCATCTCGGATTTTTAATTTAATTCAACGGAAGGGGAAAAACCTTACTTACTAATCAATTTTTTTTTAAATAATAGTTATCATAACTGAAGTTTTTGTGTTTTATTTAATGGTCTTATTCAAGTGACGCATCATAATTGCCACCAAAATTGTCAAAAGTGATCACTGAGTATTTAATAAGTTCGATTGTGTATAGTTAAACTTTTTGTGGCTAAAGACGTTTATACTTATCATTCTTATATATTTATTTTGTCTCATATCCTAAATAGCAAAAAAAATATTCTGGTCTTATTCATGTGGCGCGGTGTGTATAATTTTAAATACAAACTCATTTATTTTATGCATCAACACATTGTTTTCAATTCAATTGTCTTCACAGTAAGACAGCCATGCAAATTCCACTTCAGTTAGTCGGATTACATTCTGCGTCTTTTTATTCTGTTGCCTTTGCTTTTGCAGCGAGCTTTAAAGTAACAAGTTTTCTATTGTGCGATGTCAAAATGAGTTTTATCTTGTGAGTTTATTTCTTAGCTAAGTTTTTAGCCGGAATTTGGAGCAGATTTTGCATATGTAGTATTGTCACTGTGTAAAGGGTTTGAGGTTTTCGTTTTGTTTTTATAAACATTTGTAGAATTTCTGTTCGTGATTACTGCAGAATATTAAGTAGTTAAATATATAAAGTTGTTGATTTATAATTATTATTTATCGTACTTATTTAAAGGTTCGACATATTTTTTTCCCTAGGCTTGTTATTGCTGGAAGGAAACAGAATTGTTATCAAAGATGTGCTAGACTGCTAAAAAGCTGTTATTGTTGTCTAAATACCAGTATTAATGTAGTCCAGTTTGATGATAATGATTATCATTATGGTTCAGGATTATGAAGGCAGGCCTGTTGGTCTAGTGGTCAGTGGCCCTGACTACTATACGCAAGGTCGTGGGTTCGATTCCCACACTGGACAAATGTTTGTGTGATGAGCACGATCATTTGTTCTTTGTCTGGGTGTAATTTATCTATAATATGTATGTATTTAGAAATATATTTGTATGTTTATCAGTTGTCTAGTACTCATAGCACAAGCTCTGCTTAGTTTGGGACTAGATGGCGTTGTGTGAAAGTTGTGGAATGTTATTATTATTATTATTAATTTAGTATTCAAAACTATATTCGTAACCAAAAGTATGACAACCAGTTTTAATTACAACAAACAACAAACATACAAAAAATCAAATCTTGCCTCTTTATAATGTTAGCTTAGATTTAAAAAATTACATGCTTCTCGATTCTTACTACCTTCTACATTATATTTAATAACTGCATGTTTCTTAGGTTGACGTTATGTTAAATGAATTGCAGATCAGTTTTGATTCACAGATTTTTTTACAATTTGTCATAAAAATGAAATAACGAGTCCCACACAAATCAAAGTACTATTGTGTGATAAAAGACAAAATATTATCCAATAAACCTGACAATGTCAGAACGTGTAAATGATATCTGCAAGCGGAATGAAAGACAATAAAAATAAATACTGAAAAAAAAAAAAACTGGTTTGAAATATGTTTTTGCCCATTGTGTACCAATTCCTGGGTTGTGGACGGACGCCAATAAACACGGAATATTTGCCTCGATGGGGCCGAAAAGTTTTGGAGTGGCGACCGCAAGGTAGACACATGATCTGATAAAGGTTGCAGTAGGTTGCAGTTGCGGGAATCCGCTGGATGCGGGAAGCACAGGATCGGTCAATGTGGCGACGCTTGGGACAGGGCAATGTCTAGAAGTGGACGTTTTTCGGCTGAAATAAATTATTATGGCAATGATTATCTACAGACGCCAGCACCTGAAGCTACTACAATCTGTGAAATTTCTTCAATAGATTTTCAACTTTATCGTTATAACATAAGTTTCAAAGTTGATTGGGAATATTTTGACAGTTTCGAGTAGCTTGACGTGCTGGAGTCTGTACCTCAAATACCTTTAAGGCGGAAGCCACATAGACAGAAGATTCGCTTGGTGCCACGTTTGGTGAGTGTAACACGAACCAATGACAAGTTAGTCATGCAGCGTGGTACAGACGCCAGCACATCAAGCTATTACAATCTGTCAGATTTCTTTAATAGATTTTCAACTTTAGCGCTAAAGCATAACGTTCAAAGTTGATTGGGAAAATCTGACAGTTTCGGGTAGCTTGATGTGCTGGCGTGTACCTAACATCAGTTTGGCCATTGCAACCATATTAAAAAAAAAAAACTTAAAACTATAATAATTAAAATAAATAAATAATAAAATAAAACTAGTTTAAGAAAATAATACCTGCCCCTAATAATCACGGGTGCATGTAAGGCCTGCCAGAGCCGCGGGTATGGAAACTGTGGAAATGGATGGAATGAAATGTGATACCAAGCGTTGGTTGGCTAGAGTATGTCACCTTGCACGCAGCGTAGCTCTAAGCAGCTAGCGAAGCACTGACTGTGACTTTGGCCTTACCGTCAATAGAATAATAATAACAATAAAAAGTGTACGTAGTACCCCTATACCCACGACGGGTGTTATACCCAATCACCACAGCCTCAAACTAATAGACCTGAAAGACTCAATTTACATAACACTTCAAAAAGTTGCAATTTTAAACACCTGCAGAATAGTGAGGAAGTTCATGCAAATTGAGGAACATGAAATCTCCTCATACCTAACAATAATTCTTCGTGACAAAAACTACCACACACGCTACATTGACTTGGCTTAGGCCCGTTAATGTAGCTGAAACTAGCTAAAGAGCTAAGAAAAAAAACATGTTCAACAAAAATAATAATAATAATAAAATTGTTTATTCACCAACAAAAGTTACAGGTATACATAAAACACAACAAATGTTGCAAAATCTGTACACTAATTTACACCCTGCCTCTTAAGCTAGGATCACCTGTATTTTAAGAGACAGAATTCTAAAGTCCTTTCACAGCTATTTTGCATCAATTATTCTCATTTTAATAAGGTTGCTGTTGGTTTATTGCCAGTGACAGGTCTGTCAAAATCACTGTGATCTTTACTGTCGTTACAATTAGTCTGCTGTTAGCTAGCTACTGTCAGAGGTAAAATAACTGCGAACGGACTGTAAGTGACGTCAAGAAAATAAATATAAAAATGCTACAGATAAAAAAAAATTTGGCCAGCTTAAAAATAACTGGCAGTAAAAAGTTATCGTGTACTTGACTACTCAAAATGCACGCACATATTTTATGAACAACGCTTTTTCGTATTATCCGCGGAATAAACATAAACCTAACAAAATGGTGGTTGCCGTCGGTTGAAAAACTGACGTAAGCATAATAAAACCAGGTTTACGGTATACGGTTTTTAGAGTTAAGTAGGCAACATGCAGATAACCTGAATGATTTTCTGGCTTTCAAATAATAAACTAATGCAAAAATAGATAAATAGGACAATTTTCAGCGATCTGTTTTTTTGTACAATAACAGATAATATGTATATTATTTAATTTGAGTGATTCTGAACAAAAAAACTTTTTTGTTCACCCAACAGCAAAAAAAACTTAATTAAAAAAAACACTATTCATTCATCGCTAAGTAAGTGTAGAACTTCATGCAAACTGACTTAGTGTCACTAAGTCAGTTTGCACGAACTTCTATACCTTTCTTAACTGACTTCAAAAAAAGGAGGGATATTTAAAAAAAATATACTACTAAGTGAAAATTAACTTTAATTTCGGAATTCGGTCTCAAAACACCAAAATATAGAACCAAAGACGAACCGACTTTGGTTCTCTATTTAAAAAAAAAAAGATCACAAAGTGAAAAGTAACTTTAATTTCGGAGTTCGGTTGCACAACACAAAAATAGAGAACCAAAGACGAGTGGAAGTTTGTTTTATTTGTAAAAAAGTTTTCATTATGAAGCGTAGCAGTACTCTCCTTGTATTCATCATTTCCAACATTGTAAAGGTAAAATTAACACAGTTACTGCGGAGAAGCACTTAACTTCGAAAAGCATAACAATTCGTTATCGGATAGACCCTATAGAGCTTCGCATGTACTCTCAAATTACACTTTACCACCCATATCCCGTACATTTGTCACACCGCACCGTGAGAACACAACCATACCGCTACATACAACGTTAAAAGGTTCATTTGTCACACGGGTGTAAAAAGCCCTAAGTCGTTATAGCACTTTGTTGATGTCAATAAATATGTTTGCTTCTCGATAACCTATGACACAGAATACATAATCGTACTACGTACAAAATGGATACTCCCTTCCCCGCGCTCATATCAGATACCGCACCTCACCCCGCACTTCGAGGTATTCGTCACAGATTCTTTAGCAAGGGCGCTCGTAATCGTAAGAACCGCAGCGCTGTACTGCTGACACGAACACACAGTTTTGCGATTTAAGTTTTAATCACGATGGTTGGATATCAATCAATCAACTCAGCCTGTCGCAGTCCACTGCTGGAGATAGGCCTCTACCAGACTGCGCCACAACACCCTGTCCTCCGCCTTCCGCATCCAGTCTACCCCAGCCACCTTCTTTAGGTCGTCCGTCCATCTAGCTGGGGGGCGTCCCACACTACGCTTGCCGATACGCGGTCTCCACTCCAGGACTCGTCGTATGGTCCAGCCATATGCTTCGCCGAATTTGCATTTACCTACATAATCTGTTTGTAATATTTCGCATTTTTAACACCATGCGATTTATAAACCGATTATTTATTTAGAGGTAAGGCATTTAAACTAAAATATTTTAGTGTAAGCAATATTAAGTTAGGTACTATAATTTATCATTATTGATCGAATAAATAAACCTCTTTTACATAAGTAATAACTATTACTAATTATAATTATATACCTATAACTATTAGTAATACTGACTTTATGATACTGTCGGGCGAACTGAACGACGACGGCGCTGCCCCAACGTTTGCATTATTATGAATTAATGATCTTGTACAGACGCCAGCACATAAAGCTACTACAATATGTCAAATTTCTTTAATCGAATTTCAACTTTATAACTAATGAATAAGGTTCAAAGTTGATTGGGAAATTTAATCAGTTTCGGGTAGCTAGATGTGCTGGCGTCTGTACAATCATGTTTAGTGTATGTATGTCTTTCTCTTTGTCCAGACGCCAGCACATCAAGCTACCTGAAACTGTCAGATTTTCCCGATCAACTTTGAACCTTATGCTTTAGCGATAAAGTTGAAAATCTATTAAAGAAATCTGACAGATTGTAGTAGCTTGATGTGCTGGCGTCTGTACAATAAACTTATAATTTATTAATACTCCCCTATTTTTACAAAAAAAAAACTTGCGCTATAAGCATATGGAACATTGTTCATGTATAAAGGAGAATTAATAGTGGCCGTCTATAAGATATCGTTATCTTAAAGCGTCAGTTTTTTTGCCAGAAAAGTGTTCCGTAGACAGCGACATATGTTTTACTTAAGACAGATAGTTTTAGGAAGTATATTACGTACAAGAGACGTTGTTCTACGATTACATTTACGAGCTACGTTTTTATTTACCACATACTCGTATTCGTATGAAATTCCGTATACAGGGTGTTCGAAAAGTCGACGTCAAGCCAGAATCGGGGAATAGGTCAAGTCATAATAGTTTTCAGAAAAAAAAAATAAAAAATACTCCTACTACTTACTTGCCAAATTATCATAGTACACTTTGCAGACTTTCTCGTTTTTTTTTTTTTAAAGCTAGTCATTTTTATAATACATAAGTTAGATTTTTTTTTTAAGTGTTATATTATTTTTCTGATAACTACTATGACTTGACCCGACTCCGGCTTGACGTCGACCACAATATCGGCTTCGGAACCCTCGAAAACCATGAAAACGACACCCATGTCAAATTAAAAAAAAAATTGCAGCTGCCATCTTGGATTTTAATTTCGATCACAATATCGGCTTCGGCACCCTCGAAAACCAAGTAAACTATCTCTCTCTCTCTTTCTATTACATAATTGAAAAGTCGTAGGAGGGTCATAACGTTTTTTCGTTACGTGACGGTTTCTCCCATTTTACTCCTGCCGCAAGCTCCGTAAGAGAAATTCGTTCCAAAAAAAAACTAATGCCCCAATAAAAATAAAATTAAAATGAATATTCCGCAAAATGACCGCTGAATAGATAAGTTTGTGACGTAATATAATTCTAGGCAAACCAGACAGAAGGTACACAGACTAAAAAAGTCGTAAAACAGAATCATAAAACCGTCCGTCTGTCCTAAGACTTAATTATGTCATTTAAAATTTCTAATGCGTAATTGATGCAAATTTTAAAGGGTTCTAGCGTTATAAAGGTTGAAGCAGGTAAAATATTACTCATGCCTATTTTCACCAACACTGATACGAATGTCTAAATGAAAGCGCGCTGTTGGATATTCAACGCTCGGTTTAGCATCGAAAGTTGAAAGTCCAACAGCACGCTTTTATTTAGGTGTTGCCTAGTGTCAGTGAAAACAGGCATGAGTGTAAAGCTTGTTACCCAAAGTTTTGCAGATATTATAAATTCTATTACTTCATATGAGTTTGAGATTATTTCGTTAGGTACGGCGTTATGAAGTGTGAGGTTTTGGGTCTTCCTGTTTAAAGTACTTTTGGATAATGTATTTTGTACGTTTTGGTCTTCGTCTCTGTATTACGCTAAGTATTCATATTGTTGAGTGTATCGAGACTTTGAGTAAGAATGTGGGTGGCTATAAGAGTAGGGGAAGACCAAAGAAACGATGGAAGGAGGGGAATAAAATATTCTTAGTGACAATACGGTGGGAAAGTGGCGCGGTTAAATTAAATACTTTATTGGTTTTCTTTTCAAGAAAATGTTTAAATAAGCGTTAATATTTTTATCGACGGGCATATTTTGCACGTATCAAAATGTCATGAGGAATGTTTTGAGTATGATCCATCCACAGATGGCTATAAGAGTAGGGGAAGGCCAACGAAATGTTGGATGGACTGTGTGAAAGATGATATGGTTAGAAAGGGGATAACTGCCGAGATTACGACTAATAGATAGGTATGGGGCAATGAGGTATGGGATGGGTAAGGTGGCTGGGGTAGACTGGATTCGGAAGGCGGAGGACAGAGTGTTGTGGCGCAGTCTGGGAGAGGCCTATGTCCAGCAGTGGACTGCGATAGGCTGAGTTGATTGAGATAGGTATGGAAGAAAAAGACATGTTGCGCCAACCGCAAATAAATTGGGATAATGGTTTGGACAATAATGATGAGTGCATCGAGACTGCCGTGTTAGGTACACCATATACGTAAACAATATAATGGCTATAATATGGTATGCTTATGGTATGGTTATATGAAGGTTATGGCATGGTGTGGTTATGGTACCTAGGAGAAATTATACACGGAGAGAAAAAGCTTAGAAAAATGACTGTGCTCGTCACTGTAAAGTGAGTGCAAGTGACATCTACAGAAAGTTTTCTTAGTGATATTGGGAAAAATTCACTATATGTTCAATAAATTTTACTGTACAGCATAAGAATTTTTACTGTGCTAGCATGGTAATTTTTCCATTACCACTCAAATGCACTCAGATTATGAGACAGCACAGTAATTTTTCTAAGATTTTTCTCTCCGTGTACAAGCGCTAGCCAGCAAAGTGCGTCAACCACCTTAGTTTCTCAAGAAAATCAAACAAAAACTATTCTTATCTTACATTGCAGTACTTTTTAACTGGAGATAACAACTTTTGTTGACACAAGCTAACGGGGCATTTTGTAATATTAACAATATTTAAGTCAACAAAGTGTGGGCTATCTCTTCTAAGTTCCGAGTTAAGGCGATATTACAGTGGCCATTATAACTTTGAAGTAACTTGTATGGGAGTTGGAGAAGCACTGTTTTGTAATTTTTATGGTTGAAAATAAGTAAGTTTAGAGGTAATACAACTACGTAAGTATTTTGGTTGAAAGTAATTAAGGAAAATTGCCAGGTTGAATTAAAAAATATTTTAACAATAAAAATATAAAAGTTTTTATAAGTTTATTTGTATACATTTTTTTTCTAGAATTGTTATTAATAAAAAAAGCAGTGCAAACGAAGAGAGCTAAATAAAAAAATGTGAATCACTTTTTAGACATTGTAGATTTTGCCAGGTTTTTTTTTTTTGTTGATATTGTTCTTTTAACTTTTATTCTCATATGCTGATGTAATTAAAATGTCGCATAAATACTTTTTTTTTAAACGTTGCCCCACACTTGTAATTTCTCCTGTATTGTGGGTGCGTTTACAAACATTTAAAGTCACATACACAAACACCCAGACCCGGAACAACTACTTGTAGGTTATAGAAATATTTGTTCAGTGCGGGAATCGAACCCGCGACACGCAGCGCGGCAGTCAATCGCTTAACCACTGCGCCAACCGTGCCGTCAAAGTTATAAAAAGCGCGTTTCTGTCGCATACACTGATACTTTTCTTCATTGCTTTTCTCATCCCTTCACATTTCTCAACAATCTGGAACACATTAAAATAAAAACAAAAAACTATCGCTTACTTTCTTAAAATAACGTTTCACAAACTAAACCAAACAGCTTGCTTTCTCCGTAACCACGCTATAACGAGCTTGAAGAAAACCGCTTAGAAACTGCACATCCCAAAATTGGCTACGTGGCTAGCTGAAAATTCAGGCACCACATAATCTTTTATTTATCGCCCGAGTACCTGAATGCGATGCAGGCAATATTAGAAGCGCACGAGGTGTGGCTTGAGAGAAAATTATGTGGAAAAATATAATGCAAGCACCTTAAAATCAGCGTCAGGTGGTACACCCTGTGTTTTCATCTGAAATTATGCTGAGCTGAGGCCCTTTTGGCATTATAATCTTTGTTTTCTGTTTTTATAGTTTTAAGGTGTATTAGGTGAATCAAATATAAACAGTACTTTTTTATTACTGGTCGCTGAGTGAAGTGACGCGCTTGGTGCTGTTGTATGTGTTAGGGGGGACCATCTGGGGAGGGGGGTATACTGCTCCGGCTCACTTTAGTTTATTGCGCGCCAATAGCATCATGTATGAGCAGGAGGTATATAAGTCTGTTGAGCAACGACTTATCATAATTTTTTTAACACGGGAGGGCATAAAACCTTCCGAAATTTTGCATCCATTGACTCTGCAGTTCGATAAGAATACGCACTCAAGAACTCAAGTGTAGGAATGGCACAAAAAAAAATTCAAGTGGAGGACGCCGTTTTCACACTGACCATATAGTGGAATCATTTGTGTGCAATTGGCTAAAGGCACGACCGACTACATTCTTCGATACTGGCATCAAGAAACATCCCCTGCGCTGGAAAAAATGTGTTAATAGAAGGGGAGATTATGTAGAAAAATAAAATATAGTCCTTTTTTTTACGAGCATAATAATACGTGCGTATTTTTTTTACTTAAGTCCGGTTTATATTTGATCCACCCACGTATTTATTTTGCTGTAATGCCAATAAACGCATTTTTCTTTCCTTCTTTAATAATATAATAACGTTTATTGGACAAAATCAGAGCTTGCCCTACTACAGTTTCAATACTAAAAACATAACATCTATCTAATGTCCTATCGCAGGTCTGCTGGAAGAGATTTCTTAAGAAATAAGCATCACCTTTGTACCTATTTTTCTGTTCTGTTATTTCTTGTCTGTTTATATTATGTGTGTACATAAATGGTAAAATAAATAAAATAAATAAATAAACATTTAAGAGGCTTCTAATTCTAAATCAGGAGTTCATTTAGGCAACCTAAATGAACTCCTGATTGCAAAACTAGGTAAAAACTTTTAAAGTTTTTTTTTTTAAACTTTAAAGTATATGCGAGTGGCAGTTTCTAGTAAGCTGATCTTCTTTCTTAATCTTGGGTTTTTAAAGGGTGTTTATTGAAAGACAGTATGCTAATGGTCTATTATGCCGCGAAACAATGTAATGTCCCCATTATTAATGATTAAGGAAATGGGGAAAGAATTCTTGGAAGTGGTTAGGAGATGGTTTTGCCCAGTTATGAGACAATATGGGCTACGATTTTTTTTTTGTACTGCCTTGATCCAAGATTGTAACCAACAAGTCTGATACCACTAAACTTGTTTTCTAATTAGTAGGTGCAATGCCAATCATTCGTCTATGCCTGAGTAAAAGACAGTAAAATTCAGCATCGACACAAAATCACACTAGTTGCTAATTTAATTATAATAATTTATTATTTTTATGATATTCATTTTGTATTCTGTGACTACTCACACATTTCTCAATTCTATTATCTTGTAATTTTTCATATTCAGAAGTGCCTTTTTTGTGCCTAATTGAAAGAAACGATTGCATTTCGCCATCAACCAAATTTGTAAACATCATAACATTTGTATGTTTTAAACTGACTGTAAAACTCTTGTCTCAATAGCAAGACTACTCACAAATGGCCCTCTGTATGCAAATTCGGAATAACCAACGTTGGTCACAGTCATATTTTATTTACTTCGTGAACACTTGAATGCATTCTGAAGGCAACACTAACGGATATGTGAAACTAGAATACTATGCTATGTAAACTAATATAATATTATAAAGATGTGAAACTGTTTGCTTGTAAGAAGTAATCTTTGGAAGTACTGATCCGTTTATCATTACTTAACATTTAAAGAAAGTTAAACATTTGCCGAGTGCTTTTGGTTAGGTTTTATGTAAAAACAAAAAATTCACGCGGACGAAGTCTGGGGCCGAAGTTGAAAACTCAGCAAAATCAATGAATGGCTGGCGGTTGGCATCGTTGAATTATGCTAAAACCGGAATTTTGGAAACCCTTCTTAATAGTCTTCTTCAAATTTTTAAAAATCTCCCCTCTATAAGAGATATTGGGTTGTTGTCATAACTTAGTCCACCAGGCAGGACATAAGTGCGGGTTAGTCAATTGGCTTTTCGATTACTCAGAATAAGCTAAGTTAGTGATATGTTTTTTGAGTCGCCGACATTTGATTCGAAAGCAGTGATGGAGTTTTAGCTTGTAGGTTCACTGTTCTCAAAACGGTTAAGAAAAAGATTGAGAGGAAACCAGCCTGTCCCAGAACCAAAAAATTCAAGACATGTGACATGTACCAACCCGCACTGGGCCCGCGTGGTGAATTACAGCCCAGCCCTTTCACCGAGAAGTGGTTAGTGTATGCATTCGATTCGGCAGTATTTGTTGAAACACAAAGCTGACCCAAAGCAATTATCAGACATATTCGATTTTTAGGGTTCCGTACCCAAAGGGTAAAAAGGAACCCTATTACCCGCTACGCCGTCCGTCCGTCCGTCCGTCCGTCCGCCTGTCACCAGGCTGTACGTCATGAACCGTGATAGTTAGACAGTTGAAATTTTCACAGATGATGTATTTCTGTTGCCGCTATGACAACAAATACTAAAACAACAGAATAAAATAAATATTTAAGGCGGCTCCTCTACAACAGACATGATTTTTCTGCCGTTTTTTATAGATAATGGTACGAAATCCTTCGTGCGCGAATCCAACTAGCGCTTGGCCGGTTTTTTTATTAGGCTCGTGCCGATCGCCATCTACCCTCGCTGACGATGACCACGATTTCCTATGCCGAGTCTAGCATCCCTTAGCTTAGAAATCGTTTCTTGTTATACTACTCGGAATACATAGTATATGTTGGTGGAAATAGTTTATCCTTTCAGAATTAACACAATGAAAACATCAAAGTTCGCAATCACTAAGTTGCCACACAATAGGTCGACTAAGTACCCAAATGGCGTAGTATATGCAAATTCCAAATAGCCAAGGCGACGTTCGGTCGAAGTAATCTTTTATTTACTAGCTGAACACCTGAATGCATGCAAGAGGTAATATTGAAGTATATTTGCACTTAGAACGCTATTCTCGTCAAACTTGTATGGACACAATTTATAGTGATGGTTCCTTGAGGTAGTGTTGCAATAAAGTTAGAGGACATTTCGGAGAATTTAATCCTATTGGCCTAGTATTACTTTGTGTTTCCTATTTGCTGATTTATTTATTTAAATATTTCGCACACAAAAAAGGTACAAAGGCGGACTTAACGAATTAGGCATTATCTATCAGTCAACTAAGGTTGGTGAAGAAATAAGATGGCAGGTGCTCTGGTTGAGACCCACTTTTTGTACAGACAAGCAGGTAACATAACAAGTTATGCTTTGAAATTTTGTATATTGGTTTTTTTATATAAAAATACTAGACACGTGTTTAGGGTTTCACATTTATTATACTAAAAATAATGTTGTATAAGTGGGTGGATGTGTTACTAAATTGTACAATGAAACAAAGTTGTTTGTATATGTTCTTGGTTAGGCCTGTAATATTCCCACTGCTGGGACACAGGCCTCCTCTCGGTAAGAGGAAGTGGGCCGTAACCCCCCACATGTCACATGTCCTTGAATTTTTATTCAACGTTTTGGAGAACAGTGAGAGTGAAATAATTTACTCAAAGTAAAGCGCCTATCTGGGTTCGAACCTACGACCTACCACTCGTAAGTCACGGCCGTTACCACTGGACCAGTACTGTTCCAGATCTTCTAAAGAGAAGCTCTATAATAATGGTGAAAACTGCATCTAAATATATCAAGCTATTTAGATGCAGTTTTCACTATAATTATAAGGCTTCTCGGGTATAGTTATGGTAATCATGGTATTAGATTCATAACTAACCTACGTAAATCACGTCACCTTATTAAATTGCACCCGTGCAAAGCCGAGACGTAAAGACACATGGTTTTCATTAAAGGGGATTATAAGTACTTTCACGACTAAGCTCTTGCAGGTACTAACTAGTCCTTATCTTAAATCTATGCTAGGGAATAATAAGCTTTAACCCTTAAATGCATGATTTTACCTTTCTAAGCAGATTAAATTTATTTGGACGTAACATTAGCTCTATAGTAAGGAAAAAATATTTGAAAAAATGTATTCATAAAAATACTTTTTATTTTTTAAATGTCCCGGTGGAAATTTACATCTTTATGTAATAAGAACGAATCTACTGTGAACAAAATGAGTTGAATATTTCTAATAATTGGGGAATCCCCGTGCTCTGTGGAAACGAAAATATGGCATTGGATTGGTTATTGGAATACAACACTATGCATTTAAGGGTTAACATGGTAGAGGGTCGTGGCATTCATAGAAATATCTTTTTTTCATCATCATCATCATCATCATTTCAGTCGAAATACGTCCATTGCTGGAAATAGGCATCCCCCAAGCACCTCCACTTCGCCCAGTTTTGTGCTTCTCGCATCCAACAGGTTCCTGCGGCCTTCACAAGGTCGTCGGTCCACCTCGTGGGAGCCCTCCAACGCTACGTCTTCCGGTACGCGCTCGCCACTCCAGAACCTTTCGGGCCATCGGCCATCTGTTCTGCGAGCAATGTGCCCTGCCCACTGACACTTAAGTTTGGCAATTCTTCGGGCTATGTCGGTTACCTTGGTTCTCCTGCAGATCTCTTCATTTCTAATTCGATCACGCAGGGAAACTCCAAGCATAGTCCTCTCCATTGCCCTTTGGGTGACTTTTAGCCTTCTAATAAGGCCCATTGTGAGCGACCACGTTTCAATGCCATAGGTCATCACTGGCAACACGCACTGGTCAAGCTACCCGAAACTGTCAAATTTTCCCCATCAACTTTGAACCTCATGCTTCAGTGATAAAGTTGAAACCTTGCATTCGTATGGCTGGCGTGGGTTTTCGTACAACGAGAAGTCAGCTTATACTGGAAATAATAAATAAATAATAATAAATATTAAATCGTTTATTTGCGTAAATAAGGTACAGAAGGTTGACAATATAAATAAAATTGATCTCTTATTCTGCCTTTAATTTCGGCGTGCAAATATAAAACATAGTATTTGAAATTAAATTAAATTGATTAAAATCATGCACTCAATATACAGATTTCCATTTCATCAAAATTAAAATTGTATTGTTGAATTAAAAAAATGACAATATAACAATGAAAACTAATTAAAAAAAATCACAAATGTCAATAATAATCATGTCAATAATAATCCTGTCAATAATAATCCTGTCAATAATAATCATGTCAATAATAATCATGTCAATAATACCCATGTCAATTATAATAATCATGTCAAAACTTACAATTTGTAACCTAAAAACTCATGGACACTATAGAAACACTTTTCAATTAAAAACCTCGTCAAGCTACTTTTAAATCTAGAAAAGGGTAACGTTTTTATAGAATTTGGTAATTTATTATACATTTTTATACACATAATATAACTATTGTTACCTGTAAATGTGAGATTTGTCCTCGGTTGAAATAGCTTATAATAGGAAATATATATGTAGCTTGATAAGTCCTCGTGTGTACAACAAAGAAAAGGTTTTCTATATATTTTAAATGTTCTATATGTATAGCATCTACACTACCTAACTAGATAGTCAAAGATGCCATTAAACGCAAACAGATTATAAACACACAAACCAATCGCTCAAGTTATAAAATATTATATCTTCACATTAACAAATGTTCTACAGGCGTCTGTGTCTGAGAGCCTCACTAAGTCACTTGCTTCTTCATTGAAAAGAAATGACAACGTGAGGATAAATCCTTATCGAAAGGCTGTAAATGTCAAGATTGTATGGATTACTAGACTGGGCTGGGCTTAGTACTTGTGTTGTTGTTGCAAGTTTTTATTTACGGACAGACAAAGAGATTTTGTTTTATTTCTTACTAGCTGTGCCCGCGACTACATCCTAGTGGATTCCGCAAAGCAATAACGTGTCCCTTTGCTTATACTTTTCGTTTCAAAAATAAAAGTAGGATACTCCTTATAACATCAGCTATTTGCTCGTGAAAGTCCCATCAAAATCGGTCCAGCCGGCTTAGAGATTAGCCGGAGTAAACAGACTGACAGACAAAAGTTTTAAAAACTTTTTTTTTTTTTCACAAATCACACTAACATTATAAAGGCGAAAGTTTGTGGGTGTGTGTATGTTCTATGTTTGTTACTTCTTCACGCTCAAACGGCTGAACGGATTTGGATGAAATTTGACAAACAGTTAGTTTATAACCAGGATTAATACATAGGATAATTTTTATCCCGATATTTCTACGGGATAGACACTTATGCGGGTGAAACCGCGAGCCGCAGCTAGTACTACAATAAAAGATCACTTTTTTTTAAATTCAATCCTTTGCCGCCTTGCCCGACTGACAAAGCTGGCCGGGAAAGGATTGAATGTCGTTACGAATTCATTGATAATTTCCGCACGTAGAGAAGGGTGCTTTTAAGTAGAATTTTTATATTATATGTCAACTTATTCGTTGTTTTTTTTTTTGTGAAAAAAAAAAAGGAATTTGTGTGCCACTCCCTTCACCCTTTATACCCTGTTTTTGTCCCGACGGTAGCAAAGTCCCAAATCTCCTACAAATGCTTGAAACTTGGCAACATAGCCTAGGCAAGTACCATCGCAAACTAATCAAAATAGACAAGCCAGGCGGCTAAGCAAGGCTTGAATCTACGGTTAATGTTCACGGTCGAGCTCCTACTAGTTAATCTGTGCTTCGGGCTAGTATTTGTTCTATTTTAGACATCCGATGCTCGCTTGTTTTATTAGGAAACTGGCTTTTAGTAGCTAATTAGATTGAGGTTTGTGGTTCTGCGGATTCTTTTGTTTTATGTTTGTTCCTATTTTGAATTTGTAGTTTTATCTCCCCGGGGTGCTGTTTTAATTTACGAAAATGAGAATATAATATATCAATGTGACGTTGATGGTGAAAAAAATCAGAGTTCTGTGAGAGAACTGTAACAAATATGTACACAATCTGCAGCGAAATTATTAAAGTAAATGATGTTTTGTATCTTTGGTTTTGTACGTCCAAAAACTCTTTTTGGTAATTTTAAATCTATTTAGAGTCAACACTATTTAACACACCCCTTTCTATATCTAATCCAATAAATATTTGAGAGTTAGTTAATATTATTTCAAAAATATTTCAGTCTAATTAAACGAAAAAGAAATTAAATTAACTGGAAATACTTACCCCTGAAAGACGAATTGCAAATACATTTCAGGAACGGTAATTTCCATGTTCCCAGTTAATCATTAATGTCATCGATTGCCAATAAACTGACCATCGAACACAATCCTAATAATATAACAATTGGCATTTCGGTCCGAGACTCAGGTCTGTCGGACAATTTATAGATCACAATGTCCAACATCCCGAATATCGTAAAACGGTTGACCAGGCAAGACTGTCTTACAAGGAGTATAAATTAGACAAACTATAAAATCACTGCGTCATCCGTCTCCCTTGAAAATTCTTAATAATATGTTGAGTTTCTTTTATAACTGGGTAGGTATGTCCATGAGACTCTTTCCTTATTTCGTTTAACCCTCTATGACTCATAAGCTGGGATTTATTTGATTTTTTGGATTAGAGATGTTTACAAAAAATAAAATACTTTTGTTTCTGGGTTTTCATTATTTTTAATTATTTGGGAAGAAAATTACAAAAATTGCAACAATCACTTTTACCAACAAAAACAAAATAAAATGTGAAAGTATTCAAAAATAACGTTACAAAATAAAGTTCAAACACTTACCTCTCCAATTTATCAATATAATACACAAGACACGAGCAGAACATTTTTTTTATACATTTTTTAAATCATAGTGAACCGCCACGTTTCGTGCCTCAATACCGACCGTCGTAACACAAATCTCAATTTGTAAGAAGAAGCGCCGTTTAGTCGTATTTTTTGGTACTAGTTCATTAGTTCGGAGTGTAGACTATGAGTTACAGTGCGCGATTACGTTATGAAATCAATTATTTTCAATTTTGAGGCGTTTGTACGGTATGTTGCCTACAGTCTACACTGTGATATAGAGGGTTACCTAACAACTAACAAGAGTACCTATCGAGTTCATTAGATATGCTATCTCTACTAATACTACAGCTGAAGAGTTTGTTTGCTTGTTTGAACGCGCTAATCTATGGAACTACCAGTCGGGTTTAAAAAATCTGTTCGCACTTGGTAGTCCAATTCTGAAGGAAGACTAATAGGGTACTTAAGACTTTTTTTTTTGTTTTTGTTTGGCTTCTAAGGGGAGCCAAACAAAAACAAAAAAAAAAAATCAGAAAGAACGCTGAGCTAAAATGAAGTAATAGCATAAGTCGGGGCCGATATTTTTCACGGACGAATTCACGAAGAAGCTAGTGAAATAATAAGATTATATTGTGCAATATTTTTTTGAAGTGAAAACTTCTTTAGCGGCGTTGTACATTTTCTTTGTAACGGGTAAAAAATGTAATACTCGCGTCAGGACACGTGACCCTGATCGAAAATTCGTAAGACTGATGGTGAGTACAAAGCCGGCGGCGCGGCGTAGGCGAGGAAGTATCCCCCTCTCTTTCTACGGCGCGGCGAAAATGTATGCCTGCGCCTGTTGTTTAGTTTAGGTGGGGCAGGGTGCTTGCACGAATGTTCGTGTGTGTTTATGTTACAGAAACAAACTTAACTTAAATGAATGAATTAATTAGAATTGTAGTTAGAATGTATTGATAGACTTGAAGGTACATCTCTCGACAATAAATCTGCAATTTGGGAACTACAGATAACTGGTGGAACATATGGCACACCTCCGGTGGACGTGAAAAAATTAAAAAATTAATAAAATAATGGTTCTGGTAATAATGATGGTGAAAAAGTCGTCGAAATTATGGATGGAAGTTGATTTTTCTGAGAGATAAACTTTTTAATGTAATATAAATTGTCATGTTTGTGCAAGATAGCGCAATAAATAAATATTGTAATCTACGACATAAATGATAGTACTTTTATACTGATAATTAAAGCAATTCGTGCAAAATGATTCCCTAACCATTCCAAAATATAAAAAATGCACAACGTTAATTTTTCACTTCTGCCGGCACTCCCGGAGTGCAACCCGTCGTTTTTTTTTTTTTTTTTTGTTTGAAAGTCCCTTTTTTACAAGTCAAAACTCTACCTTCCACAGTTTTCAGATCCGCAGATAAAAACACCAATTCGATAAATAGGTAATTATAAGTATAGCGTACTGGTGATGAGTGCAGTAATCTACGCATTATCATTAAAATCTATACAACGTGTAACGTTAAATGCGTAAAACCTGAAAAAAGTTTGATCAGAATACCAAGCAGAATAACAAGCAGAATTAATTGAACCACGTTGCCGTGTCTATTTATTAATAGGTCAAGCAAGCCAATGTCAGCGCGGCGCAGCGGCCCGGTGACGACTCCTCCCTCGGTAAAGCGGCGTCGCAGACGCAAGAAACGATCACAATGGCCAGTAAAACTAAAACAGCACATAAATCCTTTACAATTTTTTTAATTACTTATTTTGTCTCTAAAATAGGTCAATTGAATTAAAAATCAGTTGGGGTGTCTGATGTTTTGCGCATTTAACGTTACACGTTGTAAATAAGAGCGAACATGCTGGCTCGCAGGATTGCACACTGCTCATTTAAAGTCAAACATACTCTGTTTCGAGCTTATTGTACAACGTTTTACACGTCTGCACGTAGACCGTTGGGTATACCTAGCCTGCCCTGTGGGCTAGATATACCCAACGGTCGTACAACGCCCTTCGTGTCCAATACAACAACGCTTTCAGGGTATTGGTGGGTCTGTCCCATTTTTGTAGCACATCAGGAATGTTCGCTGACGCGCATGTAAATTGCTTTTACGCAACGATGCGAATGGGATGTGCATCCCTGATGCGCAGAGTGCGGGCCAGCTCCAACAATACCTTAAAGACGATCGCTGGTAGGCTTGATTGCATATACGTTAATCACTGCAGTGCCATCTCCCACGGGATGGATTAAATTTAAATGAAAATAAAATAAACTAACATAGTTCTTAAATTTACTAACAAAATAAGTCCTTGTTACTTGATTAAATACATTTATTATTATTATCCAGCTACCCAATGCAATATGGGGTAATTCCAAAAATCCCTGACTGCGATTTGTCTCATTCATACGCAGACGTTTGATCTACGGCCGAGACGCTTGCAGGAAATGGCGGCTGGCGTAGGAAATGGACGGACAGATGGACGAGCCCAATAATGTAATAGTAAAACTTATAATAATTCTGAGGGTGGTATGAGAAAAGATTTTTTGGAGTGGCGATTGTTATAAATATGAGAATGTTGCGATGAAAAGGTATTTTTATTTTATTTATTTAAATATGTTTTATTATTTATTTATTTATGTATAGGTATGAACATTTCTAGATTTTGCACAACACGACATTTTCACATAACTTCTTCAACTAAGCCAAATATACTAATATTTGGCTGGGTTAGATTTTTTTTTTGTAATATTAATGGAATTAATAATTAATGGCATCATGAAAATTAATATTAATGGCAGGTATTAATAATTAAGAGTACATAACAGTAACATAATAGGTATGGCAAGCGACATCGCGGTAGTCCCAGACGGAGATCGCGGGATGATCGGTCTCCTTCCACAAGAACTGGTTTTTAGCAGCTCAGAACAGAGAGAAGTGAAAAGAGATTAGGGAGACCTTTGCCCTTCAGTGGCACATCATCTGCCTAGCCTTTTCCCAACTATGTTGGGGTCAGCTTCCAGTCTAACCGAATGCAGCTGAATACCAGTATTTTACATGGAGCGACTGCCTATCTGACCTCCACAACCCAGTTACTGGGTAATACGATACCCCTAGGTAAAGCTGGTTGTCAGACTTTCGGGCTTCTGACTACCCGTAACGACTGTCAAAGATCTACGAATGACAGCTGGGACCAACGGCTTAACGTGCTTTCCGAGGCACGGAGGGGTCTCGGTATGTAAAGATGGTCACCCATCCACAGACCAACCGCGGCAAGCGTAGCTTAACCTGATCGATCGACCTGTGCGGCTGTTATTATTTGGCCACGGGCCCCTCATAGGTTAATCATAGGTTAATTATAAAATAATAAAAGCCATCCTTAACACATGCAGAATCGTTATGAAATTTATGCAGTTAGACGAAAGTACACTCTCACCAAAAAAATTTACCACACTTTGCATGGCTTTGCCCGTAAATGTAGCTAGAACCAGCCTTAGAACTGAGAACAAAGAACACTATCGAAAATAACAGTTACGGATACAGTGGCTTGTGCCCGTTAATGTAGCTTCAACTAGCCAAAAAGCTAACAGAATTTGTTTACTAATAATAATAGTTAAGAGTAAAGAGGTTACATTCATTCTGAGCTTCAGATATTTTTAAAACAATCGTTTTCATTTGCACAACTAAAGGTAAAGTTCGCCAATGAAACTGAACGCAATTAGCACAACTGACATCTAGACTGCGCTCAAAAGCGGTGTGTATCAATATTCTACAGCAATTATGACATTGACAGCTCTTGAACGCGGTTAGATTGGCAGATCGCAAACAATTTAATTAGTGAAATTCACAGAAATTCTGAGAAGTCAAAACCCAGAATTTTAGAGTATTTTCCAGAAACTTCCACAAGCCTAGTTCCAAGAACTGTTACTTCTGTCTCAAAGAGAATTTGATGGAAATTTCAGTAAAATAATATTAAGCCTTTTCATCAAACATAGTTTCCCACAGATTATCTATGTTAGCCACCTAATCCTACCGTAATAAAATCACTACGTCTAATTCCAACAAACAGGCAGCAAATTTAAGACCCAAACAATTGAAGACACAAGAATGTTTATAACCCATAGGAATTTGAATCGTATGGTGTAAACAATAGGCGACAATGATGTCATCAGTCCTTCGCGTAAAACAGGACCCATGGATGTCTCAGTGAGAAATGATAGGGAAACACGATGTATACTACTTGTTATTCCGTTTTTGTTTTGTTTTAAGCCGATATCGGATGCTTTATTTTTTGTTTACACAAATAACGGAACATCACGCCTGAATTGTTCAAAGGGTTTGGCAGAAGTGTATCTATAGTACACCCACATTTTATGTTATGTTTATGTTGTGTCTTGTCTGTTTATATATGTGTGTACATAAATGGTAAACTAATAAATAAATAAATACAGTCTCCAGGCACATCAGTAACACTTATGACTAGAGATGGGTTTTTGCCCTGGCAAATTGGGCGCTTTGAATAAACGCCGGATAAATGCCCGTAAACGCCCAATAAATGCCTTTTGCGTGGGCAAAAACTTTAACAGAACTTTTATTACATTTTTCATTCAAATAGCTATATTTGAGTGTGCAGAAAAGATTAATTGGTCCAAATAGCGACGTCAATAAAAAAAAATTCGATTCCTCATACCTAGGGGTATCCGAAAATACCCCATATATGTTCCGCGATTTTTAATAGTTTAGATTTGTTTTGTTTTTTTTTTTAATTTTTGGGGAACTTCTAAGGGGACATCTTTAAAAATTTATAGCTTTTTTCGACAAGCTCTTTTATTATTTTTTATGCGATGGGACTGTCATGAAATAACTTTTCATGTATTAGGTTGGCACAAAAGTAATGAGACACTACAAAACTCTATACATTTTCTTTATCTGGTCAATTGTTTTCGATAATATTCTAGAGTGTTGTAGAACGTTCTAGGTACTTGTGATTTGGGGAAGTATAAAGGCGCCTTCGCGATCGGTTTAGTAAGTTTGAAGAAAAATGGACGAGCGACAAGTTCGAACACTGTTCTTTATACGAGTACTTTTTAGGCCTCTCGCCCACGGCGACTTCTTGTAGCGATGCTATCGCGCGTTCGCATCGACACAGTCGCGATGCGGTTGCTAGCTGTTTGCCCTCGCTGACACCACGATTCTCAGTCGCGATGCAAACGCGATACTGTCGCGCTTCTGTCGCGATGCAAACGCGTTTCAGTAACGACACAAAAATGCCACAGTTGCAAGATGGACTCCGTTGAGGCAACATTAGTCATGTTGTCTTTGGTGCTGCTTTTACAGCACTCGACCTGTCTTTGTTGCACTGATGCTCAGTTCTCCACATCTCCACTCACGCGGCACCCTCCCTCCATTCTCTCCCCGATGTCGTCCGACACGGTCGCGCGTTTGCATCGATACAGTCGCGATGTAGCGAGTAGTAGGTTGACATCGCTTCTGTAGCGCGTTGCAAATGCGACTAACGCGCGGTAGTAGCGATGCTGTCACGCGTTTACGAAACGCGGAACAGCCTCGCTAGAAAAAGTCGCTGTGGGAGAGGGGCCTGAGGCCACAGTGCGCGGGCTGGGGCTGACAATATCAATACTGCATTGGGCGCTGGAAGTATGTACAAGCCATGCGACGGTGTCCCGATGGCTTGACCGTTTTAAATGAGGATACAGGAGCCTTGAAAGTCAGCCACGCTCAGGACGACCAACCGCAGTGAATGATGACGATTTACGCCGCGAACTGCAGTTGAATCTGGATGCTACCAGTTGTGAATTAGCGGAAGCACTTAACTGCAGTCACCACGCCGTGGAATACAATCTGCATGAGTTTGGGTATCGAAAAGTTTTGGCTCGGTGGGTACCGCACATCCTTACAGACGCCTGTCGTGCAGTCCGTGTCGCTATTTGTCAATCACTTTTGCTGCAACCCCGACGTAAATAGTTTTTGTCTGATCTGGTTACTGGAGATGAATCATGGATTCATCACGAGAACGATACACGTCGTGCTTTTTGACTGCCTCGAGAAGAAACGCCACCAACTCAACCGAAGCTGAGTCAAAAGAACCGCTTAAAAGTTCAGCTTTGCTGTTTCTGGGACGTGCAAGGCATGCTGTTTTATGAACTACTAGCTGGGGTAGCCGGCTTCGCTCAGGGAGTTGATATGAGATTGTGTGGTAGTTGGAATAAACTTTACAACAACAACTTACACCACAACTTACAACAACAACTACAACAAACACACACAACTACAACTTTACAATTTTTTTATTGAAAATACATTCTAACTACAATACTTGTTTATAATAAACAACATTTTTCATTTTTCCGGGGTATGTATGTATAAATTTTTCGAATTTCCTACTCAATGATCTAGGATGTTCCTGAATACTCTCGAATATTCCCAAACATTCCAAAACATTCCAGAATGTTCTTGAATGTTGTGGAATCGAATTTCCTACTCAATGATCTAGGATGTTCCTGAATACTCTCGAATGCTCCCAAACATTCCACAACAATCCAGAATGTTCTTGAATGTTGTGGAATGCTCTCGAATACTCTCGATTGTTCTGGACTGTTCTTGAAATTTCTAGAGGGCAAAAATTACAGCCCTTATATCTTCAAAAGTATGCCCTTCTGGTAAAAACGATAACCTTCTTCATGGAGATAGAGGGTTACCACACCATATAACTCCCTTGATCGTACCGGGACTCATTTCTAAGTTTTAGCAGCATGCACATTGCACACTTTCTTTTATAACATACATTGAACTATAAACGCTGACAAATATTCAACCCAGCTCACCAAACTATCTGCTGATATCAAGAAAAAACGACGAACGCGAGTCAATGTAGTTTTACTACACGATAACGCTCGACCTCACGTCGCTTTTCCCGATATTTTTTTGGCAGAGTAGTATATTACGTACAAAGACTATTGTAGGATCAAAGCCAAACAAGACCACTTCATTTTTCATTTAAAGAGAGTTAAAATTATATTTTCTCTAATTACCTACTGTGTTTTTTTTAACAAGACTGATTATTTGATTAAAATTTTAATTTACATACAAAATACTGACATCAAGTTTCATTTTAAATTAAGTTCCTGCTTTATTTTTTACAAAACAAAGTTATTAGTTTTTGCGCCCAGTGATCGGGCATTTATTTGGGCGTAAACTCGTTTACGCCCAATATGCCAAGTTTATGCCCATTCTGCCCATATTTGTTTTTGCCCTCGACCCATCTCTACTTATGACTACTAGACCACCAAGGTACTTTTTGATGAACACTCATCCTAATAATTCTGACTAATATTATAAATGCGAAAGTAAGTTTGTTTCCCTTTTCACGCCTAAACCACTGAACCGATCATCCTGAAATTTTGCATATACGTGGTCAGGTGTACAGAAACGGACATAGGGTACCTTTCATCCCGAAAAAAAGTGCTGTTCCCGAGGAAAACAACAATAACGTTATTACGATAATAGATGGCGCCACGAGTCTTTCGAGTCATGATTGAATTATATTAGAAACTTTAGTTTTATTTTGTTCTTATTTAAGTCAACAATACATTTTACAAAAACAGTTTTTCTTCATCCTAACTATTATATTGATGCATTTGGTACAGCCGTATGTACAGCCATGTTTTTCCCATGGCGCCAAATAGAAGGGCATACAACATTGTGTACAGGAGCAACCTAGAATAATGTTCCGTTCTGAGCCCATGAGTGCAGCGGCCAAACAACAAGCTGAGTACAACACGAATTGATTGTCAAATTCTAAACCAACACGAGCAAAGCCGCGGGCAAAAGCTAGTTCTCATATAATTATGTCAGTGTTGTGTGGACGTGGAATGAAACAGAACCTTTACTCGAGTGAAGCGTTTCATATCGGCTTTAAGGCAAAGAAAGCGCCTACCCTGTCTTTCAACAAAAATAAAGTGTTTGTTTTCATCATCATCTGCCTCGCCTTTTCCCAACTATGTTGGGGTCAGCTTCCAGTCTAACCGGATGCAGCTGAATACCAGTATTTTACATGGAGCGACTACCTATCTGACCTCCACAACCCAGTTACTGGGTAATACGATACCCCTAGGTAAGACTGGTTGTCAGACTTTCGGGCTTCTGACTACCCGTAACGACTGTCAAAGATCTACGAATGACAGCCGGGACCAACGGCTTAACGTGCTTTGCGAGGCACGGAGGGGTCTCGGTATGTAAAGATGGTCACCCATCCACAGACCAACCGCATCAAGCGTAGCTTAACCTGATCGATCTACCTGTGCGGCTGTTATTATTTAGCCACGGGCCCCTTGTTTTATTGAATGCAATACCGGAACGCGAATTTCTGTTCTTAAAAATGTTCAAAATCTAGTTGCAATCTCATCTCAGTGACAATCGAGGACAAGAAAAATGAAATTTCGAGGTCAATCAACTCAGCCTATCGCAGTCCACTGCTGGACATAGGCCTCTCCCAGACTGCGCCACAACACCCTGTCCTCCACCTTCCGCATCCAGTCTACCCCAGCCACCTTCTTTAGGTCGTCCGTCCATCTAGCTGGGGGGCGTCCCACACTAAAATAAATATAAAAACTCGAGGTATATTTGGCAAATTGTGACTTGGAAATAGAATGCAATGCTCTTAAAAAAAAAGAACTTGAACTTCAGAGGTCTCCTAGGTGGATAGAAGGAAAAGCTTGACTTGACCTTCAGAAGCTAAAGCTAAACTTTTTGGCATTACAAATAATTAATTATTAATTAAGTAATTTAATTATTTGACCTGTTTGCCTTTATAGTAAGTCTGAATGAATTTCTAAGTTACTTGTTCACATTTACGATACACCCTTATACTTTGACTTAATTGATGTTTCATTGAAATAAATTAGTTGTTTCTAAGCAGGAGCTCCGCGGTTACATCGTAGCGCTACGCCTCCGACGCGGTCGTAGCACATGACGTAAAGACCTTGTTTGCAATGTAATATTACTTAAACGAATATCAACTTTATATCAGTAGGACGACTATTATAAGTGTTGATTTCTGAATGCCTAGTACTATCGAAAAATTCATAAAAATGTAAAAAGTTGTAGCGCAAACTAAACTTTATCATTGGGTGTTAAAATTGTTTTTACAAAGGCACAATTTTACATATTTGGAAATTAAATCACGAACGCAATTCATTTATGTATAATATTTCACTGTAGTTAAAAATGCATATTTGAAAGTTCTGAACAAAGAATTTCCCCCCCCCCCCCCCCAGACAAAGAACAACACAAACTTAACCCAGTAATCTTGATCGTGACTCCTCATTTCTTTAATCAGAGTTTACTTCCCACAGTAAGTCATCTTTAGCCTGTCGCAGGAGTTAATCGCGAGTATGTACCCCGCCTTACTTAACTATTAGACGCAAGGATTAATGTACCAACGTCTGGAGGCGTGCCTTGTGAGTGTACGGAGTAGGTGTAGTGTTTCTTGTAATTATTTAATTATTTCGAGTGATAAAAACCTCTACAAATACTGTAACAACTTGACTGCCCGCGAAGCAACTGCCGTGAAATATATTAATCATTTGATTCATCAGAAATTAACTTTTTTAAGAATCTTATAAAATCCTAATATTAATACAAAAAAAATGTGAAAGTTTGCATGTTTGAGTGTTTGATAGCTGACGTTCGCACAATGTTGGATTTTCAATTCTCGGCGCTAACCAGAGCGTTGAAAATCCAGTGCGCGAAGAAATCCCGCCACGAGATATTTTTACGTCCGTGCAAGCGTCGGCTTACTCAATCACGCAAAAACGGTTGAACAAATTGGAATAAAATTTGGCACACAGATAGTTTATAACCTGGATTAACACGATACTTTTTGGAACGATGTTCTTTAACGGAGCTTACGGTAGGAGTAAACTTGGTGAAATCGTCAGGTAATGAAAAAGTAGAGAGAGTCAGAGGGAGAGCGAGAGAGAGAGAGAGATACTTTTCATGGTTTTCGAGATTGCTGAAGCCGGTAGTGAAATCAAAATGAAAATCTAAGATCATCCGAATATTTTAAAATTTTCTCAGCCGCCATCTTGGATTATCAATTTAAACTTCTTTCCTGCCGGGGGTCCACCGACCCAACACAGTTTTTTTTTTATTCCGGTAGTACGTTCCCGTGGGAGGATTTCCGACGTCCACACGGCCAAGGCCACCTGCAAAGGCTATTAACAGGAAAAATATAAAATATAATAGCTTTATTGATTTCCAAGATTTTTAAGTAAATTCGCCACTTTTCAATAGAAGACTGAATGAATATCATCACAGTATCGGTATACTTTGCTACTGTAACCTACCTAGATTCATGCCTAAAGTTTTTCAGTAAAAAACAGCACTTCCTCTCTCCTTAAACATCATCATTATATTTTCTTTGCTCCTGTTTCATGTCTATTATCGTATATAAATTTATTTAGATTAGTATCATATACTTTACGTATGTGTTCATTGAATTGTGTAAATTGTACACCGCAGACGGGCAATAGTATTTGTCTCTCCTTCCCATTTTCAATCTTTATAATATTAGTGTGATAAATAAATATTTGTTACGGCCGCAAACCATATTAAGTTCAACACACAAACTGGTACTGACCTGAAAATTGGAAAAAACGTAGGAAATTAATTTCTCGTGCAATCTTGACACTTGCAACCGTATTGATCTTGTAACCACGCTTTTCTCAGAGAAAAGCATGAGCAGTAATGTTCACATTGTTTGATTGAAATGCCTTTTTTGCCATGTTTATTTCCTGTGTGTGTGCCATATACATTTTTATTGTTTATTTTTTTATTATTTAATGTCATTCATTTCGTAATTTAATTTTGGCTTTAATGCTTCCTGTCTGTAGCCAACACTATTTACCGCCAAAACTTAAGCACTAACAGACATCCCCATTTTCCCTTAGTCTGTACGCACACGTACCGCAACCCCGTCTAATCGGAATACTGCCATAAGGCCGGGTTAACGAGACGTAGCCATTTTTGCCCGACCTCCCCAGTCTTGATTAAAACGCGGAATTGAGTTGTAGGACACGAGATCAATGCTTCATCGGTACAATGGGTCAAAACGGACCAAAATGCTATTAGGATTTACTCAGTTTTCCCACTTTCAGCCATTTCTCTGATTAGTAAGATTGGAAACTGTTATCTTACAAGGAAAACTTTGATGTATTTCGGAGTAATTTATTCTGATAAAGAAAATTCTAGATTTCTTGGTAAATGTTTGAAGTTTGTATTATGAATTCTATTTGATGGCTCTTGCCAGAAATATTACTGATGTTCGTAAGTAATACTGTTGTTGAAAAACTGAGTAATAATTAAACATAAATTGACTTAAAATAAAACAAGTTGCTGTGATAAATATTCGTTAGCGAATGTAATCTTAATAAATTTATACAGCAATCGAGGGAAAAGGGACAGGAACAAACGGGCCAATCACAACAAGCTATCACGTCATTTAGCTGTGCTATGATTGGCTTACGATGACGCGACCGAATTCCGTTCGGATATTTATCCCAAACAAATATTATAAATGTGAAAGTAACTCTGCCAGTCTGTCTGTCCGTTACGCTATCAAGCCTTAGCGTCTGTGCGTGTAGGTATATTATGTTCCCACTGCTGGGACACAGGCCTCCTCATGGAAGAAGGAGTAGGTCGTAATCCACCACGCAGGCCTAGTGCAGGTTGGCAGATGCCACATGTCTTTGACTTTTTGGTTCTAGAGCATGCCGGTTTCCTCACAACGTTTTGCTTCATCGCTTTGAGAGTAGTGCTGATGAGGGCCCAGTAGTAGCGGCCGCAATTTACGAGTAGGTCCAACCCAAACAGGGTTCGAACCCAAACAGGCGTTTTACTTTGTGTAAAATATTTTACCACTACCGCTCCCAAAACGGTGAAGGAAAACCGTCGTGAGGAAGCCAGCATGTCCTAGAACCAAAAATTCGAAGACATGTGACATCTACGAACACGCACTGGGCCTGCGTGGTGGATTACGGCCCACTCCCTCTCACAGAGAGGAGGCCTGTGTCCCAGCAGTGGGAACATTATAGGCTGATTATCCTAATATAGATGACTAGCTGCGCCCCGCGGTTTCACACGCATAACTTTCGATCTCGTCAGAATATCGGGATAAATATTATCCTGTGTGCTAATCCTGTTTACAAACTATCCGTTTGCTAAATTTCATCCAAATCCGTTCCGTCGTTTTTGCGTGAAAGAGTTATAAACATACATCCATTCATCCATCTATATATCCTCACAAACTTTCACGTTTATATTATTAAGGGGTGATTTTTCCAACGCTTTTGAATTTTCAACAGTTCATCTATATAAATATTTTTTTTTTTTTTTTTATAAAATACTAAGATGAACGTTACCAACACTTCCGTTAAAATTAATTTCTAATAAAAAGTTCACTCAAATTCTATGCAGTTCATTGACCTTTTCCTTCATTAGAATAATTTAATTAGTAAAGTCGGTCATTAAATTGAAAAAAAAAAACTCTTAATATATTTTTAGTTAATACTCGTAATGTCACATAAGTATTAGATACATAAGGAATAACTGTGTAAGGAAAATAAAGCTATTTTATTTTATTTATAAGTCGTTTATTACAAGAGATTGATTTAACAGACTGGCAAGAAGTTTATAGTTAAGAAGTTTAATTTTGTTTTATATCTTTTCATTAAATTATAAAAAATACTGACTTACTGAATCTATTATGCCAATTACCATTAGAAAAGATTTTAACTGCTGTAATTTTACGTTAAAATTTTTATGTTTAAACCACAGAACCCTTATTAAAATTGGCTTCATCATGAGTAGGTCAACCCAAATTTATAAAAACCGGTCAAGTGTGAGTCGGACTCACGCACCGAGGGTTCCGTACAAATTTGCAGGTATGTACAATAAATAGTTTATCATGGGAAAAAAAATTATTTAATATAACTAAAAATTTACGGTTATTGGATTTTTTCCTTTACTTGTGCTACATGACATTGCTTCTTGCTAAATTACATGATTCTAGGTCAACGAGAAGTACCCTATAGGTTTTGATTGCCTCGCGAGTGTCAAAATATGTGCCATAAACGGAACATAAACGCTCGTATCTTTTGATTGCGTTGACTTAGAAGTTTGATTTTTTTCATTTCTTCAAAAGAGTGCAGCCTTGAGTATTCCATATTAATTTGAACTTGATATCTTTACGAGTTCCTGAGAAACAGTGTCTTGACGGACGGACAAGGAAGTGATCTTATAAGGGTTCCGTTTTTCCTTTTGAGGTACGGAACCTCCAAAATAATTATAGTTTTCATAAAAAAAAAAACTTTGTCAGTGAGTTATTAGATGAATTTAAGTTGTTACTGAAATATGGTTATGAAACTCAAAGTTTAAAACTCAAGTTATAATCCTATTCAAACTATTAAACATTGAGAATGACTTTGTCTTTAATTATTAAAATTCAACTCATTTTTAACGAATCCTAACTGAATTAATTTCATTGTCTTCGGTTACGAAACTAAAATTTAATCCATCAAAATTAATTCTAGTACGATGAATATCGTCTTTCTATTGTAAGTAATATTGGAGCTGAATGCTATTCTTTGGTATTATATATAATTATATATATATATGTCGGAGGATGTATTCGGAATCAAGTTGATTATTGGTTTCAAAACACTAGATGTCGAATGCTTACTAAAAATACTTGTTAAATCTTAATTTAATTTAATTTGTTTTGATACATATTGCTATTGTGTAAAATCGTAGTAATTTCTTTAAAAGTTACTATTTTGTATAAACTTTTATGTAGCAGAGGTACGCCTCGAGCGGGGTCGAGGCGCCATCTTGACAGATTGCACGCATGCGCGGTGTGCGTTGGCAGAGCGGGAATATTTGACGTATTGGAAAATCGAGTTGGATTGTCCATAAGTTAGAAGGAATATTGTTTATTCGTGGCAAAGTAAGATTGGTGTCGCGAACCTGCTGCTCGGACATAATTATTTGATTAACGTTTTAATTCATAATTGCAAAGTTCAGTGACTCTTATTATTGTAAAACTTTTCATTAAATTGTATGTAAGTAACAGTGAATACTTTGTTTTGTGCTCGCATTTTACCCCGATGACGCCCACTAAACCTATGACCACTAATGACGATGTCGAGATGAATAGTGCTTCTCCGACATCAGAAGTGGGATCGGTGCAGGCACAAAACGTAGAAAGATCGATTGATGCAAACCATGCTTGGCACGCTTTGTTTGAGGCGCAACAAAATAGCATGCGCCTACTTGTGGAGGCGCTACGCAACCCGCCGGCTACTGAGGACAAGAACATCACATTGCCCGTATTCCAACCGGATAATGCAGACACTGACGCCCGAGCCTGGCTGGCAAATGCGGATATCTGCTTGTCGGATCATGATATACAGGGAAGTAAATTTATTCTCATAATTATGTAGTAAGGCCATGAGAGGTTCAGCCGCAACACCTACTGCTTTTTCTAGCATGAAGTGGGTGGAATTTAAATAAGTTTTCCTTTCTCGTTTCGATACTTCGGAAACATGCGCAGCGACGGTTTTAAAAATGTTTAATGGTAAACGGCAAGATGTTGAATGTCTCGCTGCGTATCCAAGCCGTTTATTTAGCTCACTCATGTCGCGATGGGGTAATATAGGCAAGTAAAAATGGTGGTATCTGTAATAGTTGCTCATATGGGGCAAAATATTTTCTGAAGAAATATCTACGCGCAGTAAAATGCAACTTTAGCTCATGATATTTTCATATCGTAAGAGGAGTTCTTAAGAGATTACGAAGGCAGGTCTAAATACTATGCAAGATAGCAGAACGCTTCCTAGGTCAAGTCTAGCTTCTACAAAATGTTACGCTTGTGGAAAACTTGGTCATAGATCTTTTGAATGTTTCAGCCGTTAGCATGACAGGCAGCAAACAACTTCGAATTCCGATCGCCCCAACACGACCGTGGCTATGACGAAACCCGGCGTGACGTGCTACAAGTCTGGTACTAAGGGTCAGTTGGCATCACGATGCTCGAAAACAACGGCAGCGGCAAGCGGCAGTACGAAATCTGCCGCCACATTAGCGTAGTGAAACGAGTGGACTTTGCGGTGATTAAGTACTCAATTTGGTGAGCAGTTTTCATTTTGTTTTGATTCTGGTGCTGTTTTATTCTCTGACTAAACAAAAAAAAAAAAGTATCTAGCTAAAACTTGTTACGATTTGTGAATTATAACATGCAATTATTACCCTGATAGGTATAGAAAAGTCCAGCATTAAGTGTGATTTACGAGTTTTATCTCGTGTTATTCTTTGTAGTCATGACGTTCAGATTACATTTCACGTTTTTCCTGATGATTTTCTGAGTAGTAAACATAAGGCAAGGTAGTAAACATAAGGCAAGATATAATCTCGGTATTAAGTTCATCCTCAGTTATAATGCTTTTTAACCCGGAACTACTAATAGAAGATGGACGCCAGCAGTGAAGGTTACGGTGCGATTCTCTTCCAGCGAGCTGAAGTAAAATTACATCCGGTCGAGTACTACAGTAAAAGAACAACTGATGCGGAGTCTTAATATCACTCCTATGATTTAGAGTCACTAGCAGTTGTTAATTAAATCAAGCATTTTAGACATTATATTTGTACGGCAGAACTTTTACAGTCGTTACCGATTGCAATTCTTTGAAGGCATCTTGAGCTGAAGACTTAACGCCTAGAGTACATCGGAGGTGAGCTTTCCTTCAAGCTTTTGATTTGAATACGGAGTATAGGGAAGGTAAGAGAGTGACCCATGTTATTTTTTTTTTTTTTTTTTCGAGTAATCATCTCCCAGACAGATCGATAGGTACTGGTAGTAATGAAAATAGTTTAGATAAGGTAAATTGAAGAAAAACGCGTCAATATCTCTAAAAATAAATCTCCAAACTGGTTACAAGCAGAACAACGACGGAACCCTGAGCTTGTGCTTTCTCTAAATATGTGTTACTTAGGCATTCTCTGAGAATTAATAATGAGAGCGCAATTGCCGCTCTAAAAGCATCCATATCATTTTTCTGAACGCTTCTGCGTATAATAGCGGACTAAGGTATGTATTTCGCTAATAGAGATTTCAAAGACTTTTGTAATAATCACAGTATCCAACTACACTTTATAGCAAGCGGCTTTTGTCGCGCTAACGGTCAAGTAGAGCGGACAATGAATACCCTCAAAAACATGGTGATTGTTGTAGATGTTACTCCGACTAGGTCCTGGCAAGATGCATTATATGAAGTTCAGTAGAAAACGGTAAATAGCACGATTCATAGAGTAACTAAGACATTTGAGTTGCTAATAGGCAGATTAGCTAGACCCCTAAATTTATTAACTGTCGACGACCATGAGGTTGAAGTAAATGTAGAGGAAATTAGAGATCCAGCTGATAGGTTAATGAAAAAAAACGCACGATTTGATAAAAACAAGGCTAAAGTGACTTCATTTTCTATAGGAGATTATGTTCTAATAGCAAACCACGAACGGAAGCAAACCAAATTGGACCCTAAATACAAATGACCTTATAAGGTCATTGAAATACTAGACGGTGACAGGTATCACGTTAAGAGTTTGAATTGTGATCGCATTTATAAGTAAGTACTCGAGAGATCGCTTACGTCCACTTCCCCAATCTAATATCTCTACTGAGCTGGATCCATGTTTGTCCGATGACAATGATGGTAAGATCTTAGTACTATTTTATAAACTTTAATGTAAAATTTGTCAAACAGTGTGCTGGTTGCATAAGTTGTATGTGTAAGCTATATATGGGAGTCTAAATTGGCGAGGTGGCCATTTAGACGGTGTGGACGTGGTAGTCTAAATTGGCGAGGTGGCCATTTAGATGGTGTGGACATGGTAGTCTAAATTGGCGAGGTGGCCATTTAGACGGTGTGGACATGGTAGTCTAAATTGGCGAGGTGGCCATTTAGACGGTGTGGACATGGTAGTCTAAATTGGCGAGGTGGCCATTTAGAAAGTGTGGACGTGGTAGTCTAAATTGGCGAGGTGGCCATTTAGACGGTGTGGACATGGTAGTCTAAATTGGCGAGATGGCCATTTAGACGGTGTGGACATGGTAGTCTAAATTGGCGAGGTGGCTATTTAGACGGTGTTGACATGGTAGTCTAAATCGGCGAGGTGGCCATTTAGACGATAAACGGGACAGTTGATTTTTTTTTTTTTCTCTCAATCAATTGACGTTGTGGTTTGGTGTATGGCTTTATCTAATATAGAATGTATTTTGGATTAAATTATTGCGCAAAGATAACAAACACGTTTGTACTTTGTCAGGAGTGGCCGAACCATTACTCATTACTAAAAATTGTTTTCTTGTTTGTTTTGTTAAACAGATAACGATGATGCTCGTCCCTCATCATCACACGAGGACGTGTGAAACGTCAGGAAGGCCGTGTCGGAGGATGTATTCGGAATCAAGTTGATTATTGGTTTCAAAACACTAGATGTCGAATGCTTACTAAAAATACTTGTTAAATCTTAATTTAATTTAATTTGTTTTGATACATATTGCTATTGTGTAAAATCGTAGTAATTTCTTTAAAAGTTACTATTTTGTATAAACTTTTATGTAGCAGAGGTACGCCTCGAGCGGGGTCGAGGCGCCATCTTGACAGATTGCACGCATGCGCGGTGTGCGTTGGCAGAGCGGGAATATTTGACGTATTGGAAAATCGAGTTGGATTGTCCATAAGTTAGAAGGAATATTGTTTATTCGTGGCAAAGTAAGATTGGTGTCGCGAACCTGCTGCTCGGACATAATTGTTTGATTAACGTTTTAATTCATAATTGCAAAGTTCAGTGACTCTTATTATTGTAAAACTTTTCATTAAATTGTATGTAAGTAACAGTGAATACTTTGTTTTGTGCTCGCATTTTACCCCGATGACGCCCACTAAACCTATGACCACTAATGACGATGTCGAGATGAATAGTGCTTCTCCGACATATATATATATATATATTTTCACAAAAAAAAGCACATGTCCTTCCCCAAGATGTCTCCTTCTTGCCAATTTTTTATCGAAATCCGTTCAGTGGCTTAGGTGTGAAAAGGTATATTATGTACATTGGAATTCATGGGGTTTAATTGTTTTGCGCGAAACCCTAATTCTTATTTAAAAATTAATATAGCTTAAGGTACTCCCTATAACATCAGCTACGAGTATCTGCCAGTGAAAGTCCCGTCAAAAGTCAAGAAGAAAACAGACAGACAAATACAAATTTGTTATTTTGGCATTACAGACAGACACTTCAATTTTATTTACTTGTATAGAAGAAAGAATGTAAGAAAAGAAAAGCAGGTTTATTTGCCACGGAAACAAGTGCACATAAAATAAAAGTAAGTTGATACTCGAATCCATTTTTAAAATTATCTGTCGTTGGAATAATCAGTCCTTAAAAGCAAGGTGGGCTATGCTGGAGCGGCTGCTGCAGGTGCGGAAAACCTCAAACGGCACAAATACTCCAATCTCCTTGGAACATATATGTTTGAGCCGTTTGGGGTTGAAACACTAGGGCCTTGGGGTCCGAGTGCTCATCAAATATTTCGGGACATCGCCAAACGGTTGGTTGATTCTTCACGTGACCAGAGGGCTGGCCTATTTTTTGGCCAAAGAATCAGCATTGCCATCCAACGTGGTAATGCTGCCAGCCTTTTGGGCACTTACCCCATTGACAGCGATGCGGATGAATTTTTTGATGCCCAATGAGCTCCTGCCTTTTTCTTTATATTTTTTTTTTTTTTTTGGTTTTTTGTTATATACTTGTATATAATATTTGTATATTTTTTAGTATTAATTAGGTATTGTCCTTAAAATAATAATTATAATATGTACATGTATTTATAATAAAGAAAAGAAAGAAAAAATCATAAGGTATCAAAAAATTCTTCCGCATCGCTGTCTACAGGAAAAGTACCGAGACGGCTGGTAGCATTGCCACGTTGTACGGCGATGCTGGATACATTAAAATATGTATTATACTTTCTGTACTAAGAAAATATTTTGAAGGAACCATAAGTTACCCTGATCTTACGCAGAGTAAATACGTAGTTGTTACTGCCAATACGCACTGAACCAAAGTGATGGTCTTTCCTTTTCTGTAGCGGAAAAGTATTGAAATAGGTAACAATAAGACAAGATTTTGAATGGCTGCCTCTTTGAGGTATTCCAGATCCCATTTTTCCATCCATTTCCATCGAAAGTAGAAAAGAATAGAACAGAATATTGATTTATTTGACAATTCCAAACGATTGTTCATTTTCTCTTTAAAAAATAATGACTCCATTCAATCGCTCGACATTCAGTCCAAAGCGTTAAATTAAGCTGTGTTTTTTTTTTAACCAACGCACAGCTTCCAAATTGTGCAGTTTTACGTCGCGGAATGGCGAAAATTTCGTATCTTTTTCCGCGCAAATCCGTTGCGAGCGAAAATTTTCGGGTAAATGCTTACGACTGCAAATTGTTGGTTTCGCGGCAAAATGGTGGATTTTAAGCTATCCTTTTGTTGCAAGATAATGGTTATATAAAACTGTTTTTGGACTGGTTCTGTCTTGTTTTATGGTTAAAACATGTTTTTATCAACTACCTAATCGTTATCACCAGAGTCCGTGCCAAGCGTGTTAACATAACATCATAAATTGTAGCGTTCATACAAAGCAAAATCAGCAATAAGACATTAACGTGATACAAGATGATGATTAAACTTTTAAGTAATATAATAGACATCGTAGCCCCCTATCTAGCTGTTACTTTTAATAAATGTGTTGATTTAGGAATTTTTCCTGACCTCATGAAGACTAGTAAAGTCATACCTTTATTTAAATCAGGTAATAAAAACGACGTTGGTAATTTTAGACCTATTTCCATTTTACCTGCATTTAGCAAAATATTTGAAAAATTAATACTCAAGCAGTTGCTAAGACATTTTAATTTAAATAGCCTCCTTCATAATGAACAGTATGGCTTTACAAAAGGTCGTTCGACTACAGATGCGGGTGTTGCTTTGCTGAAACACATATTTAACGCATGGGAGAGCTCGCAAAATGCTATCGGAGTTTTCTGTGATCTTTCCAAAGCCTTTGATTGCGTGCACCATGACACGCTTTTGCGTAAACTAAGTCATTACGGTGTCCAAAACGAAGCTCTCAACGTAATAAATTGTTATTTACATAATAGGTTCCAATGTGTAGATGTTAATGGTGTGAAATCTTCCGCGCTACCAGTTCAGTTAGGTGTACCGCAAGGCTCAATACTGGGTCCATTCTTGTTCTTAGTGTATATTAATGATTTACCATTCCATTTAAAGGGAATCTGTGACGTTGTACTGTTTGCTGATGATACATCTCTTATTTTTAAAGTAGATAGGAATAGACAAGATTTTGACGACGTAAACAGTGCACTCTCAATAGTTACGGATTGGTTTACGTCAAATAACCTAGTTCTCAATGCCAAGAAAACGAAATGTGTAAAGTTCGCCTTACCGAATGTTAGAAATCTAGGACCCAACATCGTCTTAGATAAAGACGCGCTTGAAACTGTGAGTTCGGCAGTTTTTCTGGGAATAACAGTAGATGCCAAACTTCAGTGGGGACCACATATATCGAGCCTAGCAGGAAGGCTCAGTTCGGCTGCCTACGCCGTCAGGAAAGTAAGACAGTACACTGACGTTGATACAGCTCGTTTAGTATATTTTAGTTATTTTCACAGCGTTATGTCCTACGGTATTCTGCTGTGGGGCAAAGCAGCTGATATACAAAATATATTTGTCCTTCAAAAACGAGCTGTTCGAGCAATTTACCAGCTAGGCGCTAGAGTTTCTCTAAGAGATTTTTTTAAAGATATTGGTATTCTCACGGTTGCATCACAATTCATCCTTGCCAACATCTTATATATTAGGCAAAATATACACTTGTATACTAAAAACAGTGATATTCACAATGTTAACACCAGAAATAAGGACAAACTACGTGCTCCCTTTCACCGGCTTCATAAGGTTCATAACTCATTTGTTGGTCTTGGTATAGCCTTTTATAACAAGCTACCCTCTTCTTTGCTAGATTTGCCTTTTAATGCATTTAAAGCTCAAGTAAAATCTAACCTTTGTTCAAAGGCATACTATTCTATCAACGACTACTTAAACGATAAGAATAGTTGGTCGCCCTGATTAACTCAAGACAATGTTTATGTTCTTTCTCCAGAATTAATTTACAAAGAATTACTGATAGGTTATATGAGCTCATTATACAATTGTTTTTTTATTGGGCTGTATAAGTCAAATCAGTTTAATTTAATTTTAATTTTATTATTGACATAATCAACCCATTGCAATGTTTTCTAATGAGTTGATTGCAATATGTGGTTAGCTAGTGACCTCGACAATTGATCATATTATTCTTACCTGAACAACCGGCAGCAAGTTCGTCATGCTCCCTTAGATGTCACTGCTTGCGGTAGCGTCGGGGGTCGGGTTGTCTCCTTCCCTCAAATATGGCGAGGGGGGTAATGGCTGACCTTTGCGTTATGCTCGTGAACGGGTGCTGCTTGTGGTGACTGGTCGTCTTGCTGACCATGGTTTTATCATTGTTATCATTATTAATAACTTGTTTATTTAGTTTCCTTATGGTCCTAGTTTATCATTTATGACTTCAAGCGACAGCTATGTAAACTGAATCCAGCATTGCATAAATATGTTAGCGGTCACGCCCTTTATACCTGGAGGCTTTTATTTAATTTCCATTTATTAATTTTTGCTTGAGTACGTATAGTTTTTTATTGTATTTCTTGGTATATTGGCGTTGCTAGCTGACATATGGCAAATCATTTAATTTAGCGTTCTGTGTCTTGTAATGTTAATTGCTTTGCATACCTTGTATTGTATTCAGTCAATTATATTTTCTAACTGAACAGACAGCTGTGCTGCTGGGGAGTTTGTTGCGCCACTTCTTCTTCCCAGCGAAAGCACTAGGAAGTGGTGAAGGGCGGGCGTTTTGGGGGACTGTCTTTTGTAATTTTGACGTTCGAAAAGTGCTGATTCTCAGCCTAGTTTGAATAAATGACTTTTGATTTTGATTTTGATTTTTGATTTTGATGACCAGACCACCAACGCAATACCAGACTGCGCTCCAAAACACACTACGTGGAGCCCTGACACAGCTAGAAGGCATCGCGGCAGTACCCGTAGAAGATGGCGGGTTACGCTGGAGAAAACAAACGATCAGTGGTCCACTTTGGCCCTGGATCGATAAAGTTGGATGTCATAGGGAGAGGTCATTCCCTAGCAGTGGGAAGAAGCGGGCTATCAGTAACCAGTAACCTAACTGTGATCCTTAATGAAAGCAGTCCTTAGATCCATCACTACATACCTTAAAAATAAGAACTTCAATACATCGATGCTTATACAGACATAAATTTTACGGCACGGTTAGCGCAGTGGTTAAGCGATTGACTGCTGCGCTGCGTGTCGCGGGTTCGATTCCCGCACGGAACAAATATTTGTATGACCTACAAGTAGTTGTTCCGGGTCTGGCTGTTTGTGTATGTGAGTTTAAATGTTTGTAAACTCACCCACAATATAGGAGAAATTCCTAGTGTGGGGGCAACGTTTAAAAAAAAATCCCCTTTAATAGTAAAATATACATCCTAGGTTCTACATTCAATTTTCAAAACTCCAACAGACATGGTCTAAATTCGATTCTAACTTACAAATAAACACTACCCTCTCTCAAACTCGGTGTCCTGTCATTTGACAAAAAACGAAAAACTCACAAATAACTCAGTTGACAAATAATTGAAAGACAACATTTCATTACATCAAAAAAATCATTTGACAAACTAATATTTTTATAATCATGTTAGTTGGTAAAACAATGCAAAGCATAAGTAACGTTTGACAAAATGCATTGCTTGATATTACTTACTTATTTTTTTTTTTTTGGGACTTAGGTCACCCCGATTCGGACAGGTTAGGTTCGAAGGGGATGACGGGGACTCAAGTGAGCGAGCAAAGCGAGCAAACGAGCCTCCGTCATCTCCTTCGTGTTAAGTTCCTTTAAGCTCTATAGACAGAAATAGAGGCCATCAACTACGTCTTATTTTATTATTGCTTGTAAACCAACTTATTTTTACTCTTGCGAAATCTGTATTTTGTCAAATGATTACTTATAAAGTAATATGCTTTCAAAATAAGATGTTTGCCAAATCATTGGTTTTTATAATGTTGTTTTTAAAATGACCATTTGTCATTCGTTTTTTGTCAAACATTAGTGTACCCTCGAACTCCTATGCAGTATACATTGTTCGATCACATAACACATAACACATAATCAGCCTATAATATCAAAAAGATCAAAGATCAAAGATCAAAGTCTTCAAATTCCCGTACACCGTCCCATCTTTCGATCTTCGAACACTTTCTTCAAGACCCGCTCAACACTCGAATGCATTAACTCCCACACCACACCGCACTAACTAAATTACAGAGGAGTCACGAATGAACCAACAAAGGGTATGTATAATCCAATTAACAACTGTTTTCGATAGTTCGAAACAATTTGGTGAGATGGTTCCATCAATTAGAATAGTGTACAAGGTACCAGTTTCTCTAAAGGATGGTGTTGGTAGTATAAACATGACGCTGAAAAGTGCATATTATTGTCAAGGAACATGGCTCAAAAACTATATAATAAGTTACCAGGACAAGTTAAGTATTAACAGTAACGAATTTAAAAGAAATCTGATCAAATTGTTAAATAGCAAGGTGTATTTATTATTCTATTATATTATTCTGTTGACGAATATTGAAATGATAAATTTTAATTATAATACCTGTTAACTAAATCCAATCTGTTCTCATTTTATGATATTAAATAATATTATTAATTTTGATTATTGTTGAGTTAAGGAACCTTTGATATTTTGTATGCCTTTTGGCGGGGCACAGCTCGGATCTTATGTATTATAACACCTTCTATATGTACCCTGTGTTCACGAAATAAATGAATTTGAATTTGAACAGTATGACTAACAGACAAAGCACAGCCTAAGCAACTGAAGTTACAAAGAATTAAAATACATTTATCCAAACTAGGCTGACAATCAGCTGTTTTTGACCGTCAAAATTACATGAAACAGTCTCCTGCAATGCCCGTCCTTCACCATTTCTTAGTGTTTTAGCTGGGAAGAAGTAGCGCAGTAACTCTCCAACCGCACAATTATTTATTTTAATTTATTCAAGCACACTGTACACAGAAAACCTGACATTGAGAAACCCTGGACTTATAAGTTCATTCAAGTACTTTTATTTCTGAATTGTTTTTTTTTATACTCTTTTTAGTAGGTACGGACGCTTTTAATGTGCACGTCTTTCTACATCGTTCTCACATGTATAATTTCAACATGAATGATGGTAACCAATATTTTGTAATAATTTTATGATTTAAAAGATTGTACGTGGAGTTTCTTGCCCGTTCTTCTCCACAGGTACCTACTACGCTTTGGAATGGGCAACTAGCTTCATATTTTTGACTGACCGACCCGTTGACAATTCAAAAGTGCCTGTAATTGGTTTACTTGAAATAAATGCTTTGAGTTTCAGGTTTTCTCAATGTTTGGTATGGTATGGCCTGAAATCACCGACACTACACGGAGAGAAAAATCTTAGAAAAATTACTGTGCTGCCTCATAATCTGAGTGCGTTTGAACGGAAATGGAAAAATTACCATGCTGTGTAGCACAGTAAACATTCTTATGCTGTACAGTAAAATTTATTGGACAAATAGTGATTTTTTCCCAATATCACTTAGAAAATTATCTGTGGATGTCACTTGCACTCAATTTACAGTGACGAACACAGTAATTTTTGTAAGAATTTTCTCTCCGTGTACTAGAGCAAGCGAAGTAAGTGCGTAGGTACGCATTTCCACCGCAGCAGGGTAGTTCTGTGTCCTCAAAATTACTTATCCTTCACCAACGTAAGTACTATAGTGATAGTACTATCACAACTGGTAACAAGTAGTGTAGCAGCCACAACGAGTTGAACTTAATTACGTTTAATTACAAGTAATCCTATCAAGTTCGCGATAATCAAGACACCGCATGCAGATGAGGTGAACAAAACTAGCAGAGTACCGGCAGGGACCTTTTAATAGAGGGTAGGTAGAGGGAGGTTGGAAGGTTCTATACCCAAAGGGTGCCAACGGAACCCTATTATTAAGCCTCCGCTGGCCGTCCGTCTGACTGCCAGCGGGCTATATTTCATGAACCGTAGTAGGTAGACGGTTGAATGTTTTTCACAGTGTGTATTTTTATTGCCGCTATGACAACAATCAATAAAAATAAAATAATGTTTAAAAAAAATTAAGGGCAAGGCAAAAAGCGTTTCTTGTATGGAGGCATTAATATACGAAATGGTTTTTGGCCTTGTTGTACGGAACCGTTCGTGTGGAGTCCGACTCGCACTTGGCCAGTTTTTTGTGTTTTGTACAAAAAATAATTTTTAAAAGTGCTATAAAACTGGTAAATTTAAATGGATGGTAAATTTATTACAGTGAGAATCTTCTAAACGTTTTATAAAAAAAAAAATAAAAAAAACTATTTAAAATTAACTAGAAAAACTTAAACAACAATAAATACATTTATTTATGTATCAAAAGGTACACACGACGACACCAAACTATACATTTCTAGTTTTATCTGACCTCGCATTGTATAGGCTTTACGTTCAATGAGAAGTCAGCTTTTACTGGAAACGTACAGACGCCAGCACACCAACCTACTACAATCTGTCAAATTTCTTGAATAGATTTTCAGCTATATCGCTAAAGTATAAGGTTTAAAGTTGATTGGGAAAATTTGACAGTTTCGGGTAGCTTGATGTACTGGCTGTACCTATAGCTTGATATCTCGTTGTACGTACCTACCTAAGTCAGGTAAGTAATCCAAAAAACAATATGAAAGAAAAAATATTCAGTGAACACAATGGATGTCAATAATAACATTTTACAAAGATAACAACGACGATTGATATGAGGAATGTACAGACTGGAAGGACAGGGTCAAAGTCCATTCTCATACTGAGTAGAAATAGTTACCGTTGATCACTACTGACTGGTGTAAGAAGTCTTGTGGGTAATTTAAACTAGTTCGATTTTCGCTGGTCGCTTAGCAAATCGCCTCACAAGCTGAATCGCCAGATTTCACACAGGTCGGTACAAATCGCAGGTGACTTGTTCATTTTGCATATAAATGTCGACCATGCGGCAGGCGATCGCCTGCGAATGAGCATTTTCGCGGTCGATTTTAGTCACCCGCCGCATGCGACTAGTCGCCGCACTCAACATTCGAATCTTACTATACTTTGGAACTTGCGATTTTAGTCACCTGCCGTCTAACGAAATTGTCATTTATGTTGACTGCTTCATAATTACCCGTGTAAAGACTGCATTAGTTTTACGAAATTATAATCGGGCTTTTCTCTTTTTTTTTAATTTAAAGTGAGTTCTGAAATTATTTTAAGCCGTTTATTAAAACGGGCCTAAGACCACAAATATCCCAGCTACTAAAAAAATTGGTTGTCTGTAAAGTCGGTTTACGCACGATAATTTTACGTGATAACGATGTAGTGGAAGAGAGATAGATGCGTTACAAGCCGAACGCTTAGTCCGATCGTGCCTTTCTATCGCTTGTTCCGCGCTCTCATGAGCCGAGCGTGCAACGCTCGGCTCAGGCGGAACGTGACAAAGAGTCATGCTTTTTCGTGCATGCAGCCGGCGTTCATCGATTTATAACACGTTATCACGTCAAAAACAAACAAACCTCAAGAAAATTTTCAAAACAGACGGAGAAAGCAATAAAAAGCGGTGTCTTTAATACCCGCAACAAATTACTTGAAATACCTCTTAAAGCATTACTTACCTAAGTTTGAACGTCGGTTTATTAGCTCGACAGTGCTGTTAATTTGATCAGTAATTAATTTCGACTGAGAATTGAGGTAGGTATTCACTGACATAATTCTCTAGTTTATTTGTAATATTAATTTCGGTGTAAAATTTTGAGCAGATGTTAATTTGGTTAATTTATGGTTTTTGTGACGTAATCAGTTGTCTTGAATAAATTAAATACTGTACAATGTTGAACAAGCAAATTATTGTTTTGTTCTCCTAGTACACTTTGTCTGTTGAATTTTGGCTATGCCATACCTTCAAATCTACACTAATAATAAAGCTGAAGAGTATGTTTACATAAACTTGCTGGACATAAGCCTCTCCCAGACTGCGCCACAACACCCTGTCCTCCGCCTTCCGCATCCAGTCTACCCCAGCCACCTTATTTAGGTCGTCCGTCCATCTAGCTGGGGGGCGTCCCACACTACGCTTGCCGATACGCGGTCTCCACTCCAGGACTCGTCTGCTCCACCGGCCATCGGCCCTTCGACAGATAGATACAGATAGGCATTCTAATCTGTCTTAATTTGACAGTATTTTCTCTAATTTCCCTTCATTTTTGGCATTGATTTTCGTTGAGATGAAATGGCGACCAGATTTTGAACGTTTTAAATACTTGATTGCTGGCCAACTCATATTTTCCTACAGCACCATCTACTTTTAACCGATAAAAGAGAAAAGAACCAGTAAGCAAACATCTCAAGAACAATCCCAACTTCTTCTAAAAATAAATACAAAACTGAGCACATAATATTCACAGCATGTAAAACTACTAGAAGTTAGCCCCACGAGAAGTTTAAACTGTTATTCTATAAAATTTTCAATTTGCTTTAACATTATTGATACGGCACCTACTTTATGATGTCGTTTATACAGCTTTTGTGTAAAATATGCTCGAGGGATAGCCGTATTTTTAAAACGGGCTTAGTTTTACATTTGGGATATTTTAAAATTATCTTAAAAATCGTATTTTATTTAAGAATTTAGATGGTAGGTTTTTGTGATAGGCAATTGCAGAGGACAGAGAAGGCTCTCCAGACTGATAAAATAAAGCTAGACATGGTTATTTGGTTACTACTAGATACGCTATGATCTTTCATTGACGATCTGCTGCCCCATAGTTCCCGTGACTGCTGAACGTGGGGTTTTTAGGTACGATTTCCAGCGCCCTAATTGCGTAACACACTATGAGCTTATTATTGAGCTTATTACTAATCCATTGCTTCATATGTTCGAAAAATTTGTCTGCTCAACAACGTAAATAACGCACTGAATGTTGTTGAACCGTCAAATTGAAACCCATTGCTACATAGTGTGTTACGCAATCACCTGATGCTATACAATATTATTTTTAGTATATGGAAAACCTGAAACTAGACACGTGTTTCAGGTTTTCCATATATTTGTATGTAAAAAATCTAAGTACAAAATTTCAAAACTGTATCATAAAAAATCACAAAGTTATAAGCTAGTTATGTTACCTGGATGTCCGTACTCGTACAAAAAGTTGGTTACTACTTAACACGCGGCACCGGGAGACCAGCTGTGACCTGTGTTGTGCGCATATGATTGCGGATATGTACTTAGTGTCGCTCGGTGTCCAACTTGTTACCTTTTTTAAATATTTATGGGACAAAATATAACATGGTGTAAAAATTATCGGAATCGATAAAGTTACTTATTCAGAACAAACTATATTCAGGTTTGCAATATATTAAAAATAATGTTGTATAGTGTACCTATAGGAAAAGGGATCATCAATCCAACTGTATAACTGTTACACACCAAACACACGACGTTGACCCAAAAACAGAGTATCCTAAACAAACAGCCAAAAATAGTACGAAAAAAGTTAAATTTAAACGCTTTAAATATGGTTTAGGTCACTTTTCAAACGTCAACACTGACACGTTGGATGGCATGAAATTTAAATCCCATCGCGGGGAGTTGTGACACAGAATGACGCAGAAGGTTATCTATGTATAATACTTCGTGCACAACTGACGAAGTAATTACAAATAACCACCCTAAAAACTAAAACAGACAGCTGTGCTGCTGGAGAGTTTGTTGCGCCACTTCTTCTTCCCAGCGAAAGCACTAGGAAGTGGTGAAGGGCGGGCGTTTTGGGGACTATCTTATGTAATTTTGACGTCGAAAAGTGCTGATTCTCAGCCTAGTTTGAATAAATGACTTTTGATTTTGATCAAGTAATTTGAAATAGTTGCGAATCGTCATTTGTTTTCAATGACAAATTGGAACACCCGGTCGATTCTGGAAATATCTCACCATGATAACTAAGGTGAAGCGAGCTTAGAGTGAGCTGTGAGTCATACTGATGACACTATTGACGACTAACTCCACGCTCACTTCACCCAAGTTTTCACGGTGAGATGGCTACAGAATCGCACGGCTGTAACCAGTCTGGCATAACTGGACTAAAGCGCTACCAACCGGTCTGTGCCACTTTAGTCGAGTTATGCCCGACTTCACCAAAGGTTTCGTCAGCAGCTTTATTGTAAAGATCACAATGATTTCGACAGACTCGTCAGTGACAGCAACCCAATAGCAACCTTATTGGAATGAGAATAAAGATCACTCTGATTAGGGCAGTGATGCAAAATCTGAGATAAAATTAGTGTAAATGGACTGCACAAGGAACTTTTGACGCGTAACACCGCCATCTTGTTTTTCAATACAGGGTACAAATGTTAACCCCCCAATCAATCAATGTTATTTAAGTGTCAAAGGATCCTTCGAGCATTGTAGACAACTCAATCATGTCATAATCAGCCTATGTTGTTCCCACTACTGGGACACAGGCCTCCTCTCGGTGAGAGGGAGTGGGCCGTAATCCACAACGCAGGCCCAGTGCGGGTTGGTAGATCTCACAGTTATGTCTTCGATTTTTTGGTTCTAGAACATGCCGGTTTCCCCACAATGCTTTCCTTGACCGCTTTGAGAGCCACTGCTATCAAAGCATATCACTGATGATGTAATCATTTATACAAAGTAAAGCGCGTGTCTGGGTTCGAACTCACGACCTACAACACCTAAGTCACGGTCGTGACCACTGGGCCACCACTGTTCTCTACCTATTTGACAACTACAGTGGCCTCCAAAAGTTAGTTGAAATTTTTCCACTTCAGCTTTGACACTCCAAAATGATCAATGATCTAGTTATCCAAATATTTGACCTGCTATAACGTTATTATTAGACTAATTCAAAGTTTGAATAATCATAAAAAAATAATCAAATAATCTCTTAGGAGTACTTGATTATTTTTTTTTAATTTAAAATCCTAATGTGCCATTAAAGCTGAACCGGAAAAATGTCAACTAACTTTTGGAGGCTACTGTACCTATTTGCAATTATCTTACTAATTTTCGTAAAGTAGACAGCCGTTTGGGTCTAAAACCCTACAGGTTTTCATTTCAAGAAACTTGATTTAATTTTGAGGCCGTCAGTCAAACTATGTTTATTTCGATTTTTTTTTCTTTTCTTTTGGCTTCGCACAGTTTGTGCATTCAGCCAGTGTCACGTTTTCTTCTTATATTACAAAGGAAACAAAGGTAGGGAAACGAAAAAGGATTATTTCGATTTAAGGGGCTTTATACATGTACTGTTTGATGATAAGCCACAGATTATTAATAATTTGCTGTGTGCAGTGGACCTTCTAAAATCATAACTTTATTACGTGAGCGCGGCCTAAAGGCAACTGTTGATTATTGCAACTAATTAACCACTTTCCAGCTGCCACATTTTCGCATTTGGTTTCCGACACCTACAGTTATAAAGCGTAGTCAAATATTATGTTTCATAAAAGGTGCGAACTTTGAACGAGCAAATAGGATCGCTCTAACTCAACATTTCCCATACTAAGGATGATGGTGAAAATTCGGTCTTATTTTCGTGAATAGAATGACCAACGTATAAAAGAAAAAAAAGTGAATTTTTTGTTTGGCGATTTTTTTTTCCCTAGTATTACTATAAATACGCCAAAAGCATAGCAGTGGTAGATATACATTGTATCTTAAAAAATATTTGGACTGCAGGTATCTTAACCAGTGAGGCAACAGACTACGTTAGTATGGAATGAGCGCCAGTGCCCACGTGATCGCGTTCCCTCTTAAAGCTTGATCAGCTTAAATACTGTTGCTCGAGAAAAAATGGTTCGATAATAAAACAATTTGGAAACCGCCGTTTTTCATAACATCGTATCTCAAACTTAATTTCTATGCATAAGCAACTGTTTTAAAGATACGGGTTATATAAGCTACGGGTTTTCTGCAGATCGGTGAGCGCGACATAAGAGCCGCAGTGACGACGTTTATGAGAATGGTGGAACCGGGGTCCGTACCAAAAAAGGCTCTCTAGAGAAACACACCAACTTATCATCCGACAGTTATACACAGAGGCGGCGTAAGGCGTGGGCGACGTGGGCCATCGCCTACGGCCTCGCGCTCCTAGGGGCCTCGCTCCTCGAAGGCAGGACGAGCAAAATTTTTTGTCGCGTTTAAGCTGACGAAAAATATTATTCGTCATATCGACGGGGAAGTGCTAACAACTCCTAACTTACAAAAACCCAATTTTACAGGAGGCGATAAAAACCGTTTTTAATTTTTCCCAGAAGTTTAAGAAAAATTGTGTAAATGGCATTTTTATACTTAAATGGGCCCGCTTGTAAGGTAATAATGAAAATTTACTTGGAATAAGTATTTAGCGAGATAATGTAAGATAGGAGGTATCACCAAGCTGGTGTGGCTGAAAATTTGAAGATAGGGGTAATTTCCACATTTTCAAATGTTATTAAAAATATGACTGTACTAAGATTTAAAAGGACGCTTCATGAAATTCTACTGATAAAATGCTATTATACGATTGACAGTTTTCTTAATGATGATTCGCTTACTGATTGACATGCTTATTATTACTTGATTGATTTGACATTTTTTCAATTTTTCTTTATTTTTTCTATGATTCCGATTAGTCTGACATTTAATATTTTATTGTATTGTTATTATGTAGGTAATTAAGATATATTTTTCAAAAACTGTACACGATTTGCATACCCATGTCGGTAAAATGTGGAGAATCTAATTTTATGGAAACAACATCTATGTATAATGTACCCATGTTTGCAAAGAAATAAATGATTATGATTAGAGAAATCTTTGAAAATTATTATTTCTCGTTGAATTTTTCATTATATTCGGCGATAATACAACAATGGAATCTAAAAATTACTAAAAATAGACCAAATATGCAAAACAGGCGATTTTTTTGAAGATAGGAGTTATTGCCTTTCTATATCACCATCATGATCACCATATCGGTTAAGATAGGAGGTATTTACAAAATTAAACACTGTTATAATTCTGAGAAATCAATGTTTATTCATTGCAATTTTTATGTTTACGCTCTTAAATTATAATTCTTTAATTACTGTAACATTTATCAATAAATACATACAGAATATATTTCCTGCCAAAATTAATCAGGTTGTAATGGACCTTAATATAGGAGATATTTCTTCGGTGCCTAGCTACTTCAATTTTGCGAAATTCAACCTAATTCATAATAACAGTAGACGCGCAATTCAATTCTCTATCAAACTGCATTCATAAGTCGTTTTCGTAAAAAATGTAAGTTAGGAGTTGTTAGCACTTCCCCGTCGATATTACAATAACCCTTACACTTACCAAATTCTTTTTTATTTCGGCTAGTACCATTTGCGTTAACTACGAGTATTATGGGGAACCACCGTCGGGCTAGTGCCAGTAGTTTCTAAAAATTTGTATGGAACCCCTGCACCAACCACCTCGCACTTTATCGGTTTTTTATTAATCGACCGACTGAGACCCGCTTTTGTGCTCTTGCTAAATGATAAATGATAAATGATAAATGATAAATGATTTATTTTCTGTAAGTAGGTTTGTACAAACACTTTTACATGTCAATCACATTTTTTTTTTAAACTAGATGAGGTCGGCGTTTCCTATCTGACTACTCTGAGAAGAAAGGCCGAAACAAACTCAGAGGTCACAGTCTCTTTTAAAGTCCAGACATAATCTTGGTCAGATCATGTGAAGACCATGTAGATTGGTGTCTGAAATGGTCTTTTGAGTAAAGAACCACACAGATTGAGAGGACCTGTCCAGTCAGTGCACGCATTTGTCAAAAATCGTGCAGCTCAACTCAGAACTTGAGGAGCCTTACGATTCGACGAACAATACCAATGAAAGGACATTTGGGTAGGCCGCATAAATTACTCAAACTGCCAGGTCATGATTAAAACTAACTAAGAAGGAAAACAGAAAAAAGAAATGACCCACATAGTCTTCACACTCACAATAATAATAATAAAAATAAGATACTTTACAAAGTAAATATCCATGTCATTGTTTATATAATATTCATCAATGTCAATGTGTATATAAAAATCCGGAAATAATCTTTGATCTTTGAGGACTATGTAGATTGGTGTCTGAAGTGGTCTTTTGAGGAAAGAACCACACAGATTGAGTGGACCTGTGCAGTCGGTGCACGCATTCGTCAGTAACCGTGCAGCTCAACTCAGAACTTAAGGAGCTCAACGATTCGACGAGTAATACCAAGGACAGGACATTTGTGTAGACCGCATAAACCACTCAAAGTGCCAGACCATGGTTAAAACGGAAACAATGACCCACATAGTCCTCACATTCACAATAATTAAAATAATATAAGACTTTAAACAGTAAATGTTCATGTCATTCTGTATATAAATTGATATTTAGAAAGAGAAAAAAAAAAAAGTGTAAATCAGCAAAAAATTAAAAATAAACAACATTCACTGTCTAGACCTATTGGAGCAGTTCAATCCCAAGCTTTTTTGTCCTCAATATAGTCTTTTACAGTATAATAGGCTTTCTGGCATAGTTTTAGCTTTATAAAAGATTTGAATTTATTAATGCTTAGTTCTTGAATGTGGCTAGGAAGTTTATTATAAAAACGTATACATTGGCATCTAAACGAGCCACCTATTTTCTTGAGCCTTGTTGTAGGAACAACAAATTTGTGTTTGTTCCTAGTATTTATGTTATGGATATCACTGTATTTTTTAAACAGATTAATATTTTTATGTGCATACAAAAGATTATCATAAATGTACTGAGAAGGCACAGTCATTATATTAATCTCTTTAAACTTGTCTCTGAGGGAGTGTCTGGGACTTAATTTATAAATGGAACGAATTGCCCTTTTTTGTAAAATAAAAATTGTCTGAATATCGGCGGCATTTCCCCACAACAGAATACCGTATGACATCACACTATGAAAATAACTAAAGTAAACTAAACGGGCTGTCTCTAAATCAGTTAAATCACGAATTTTCCTGACGGCGTATGCTGCAGAGCTAAGCTTTTTTGACAATTTATCTATATGGGGGCCCCATTGAAGCTTGGCATCCAAAGTTATGCCTAAGAATACAGTGGAATTTTCGGGTTTTAACTCTTCACCCTTTATGAGAACACGAGTTTCTACTTGTCTAACATTTGGTATCGTAAACTTAATACATTTCGTTTTTTTTTCGTTAAGAAGTAGATTATTAACATTAAACCAGCTAACTACTTTTGCGAGGGCACTATTTATACTGTCAGTAACCAGCTGTTGACGTTTGAGTTTAAATAAAAGTGAAGTGTCATCTGCAAACAACACTATATCATGTTCGTCCTTTATGAGGTAAGGCAAGTCATTGATATAAATAGTAAATAAAAATGGTCCAAGTATTGAGCCCTGTGGGACTCCCATTCTTACTACAGATCCGGGTGACCTTTTCCCGTTAACATCAACTCTCTGAATCCTATCACTTAAGTAAGAAGTGAGAAGATCCAGAGAGGCGTTCCGGATTCCGTAGTGGTGAAGTTTCCTGATTAAGGTTTCATGAAGAACACAATCGAATGCCTTGGACAAATCACAAAAGATGCCCAAAGCATCGCATTTGTCCTCCCATGCACTATAAATATGTCCTAAAAGTTCAACTCCGGCATCGGTAGTTGAACGACCCCTTGTAAAACCGAACTGTTTATTATTCAGTAATTTATTGTTATTGAAAAATCTTTGCAATTGATTTAAAATAAGTTTTTCATAAATTTTACTAAAGGTGGGTAGTACGGAAATAGGTCTATAATTAGTAGGGTCTGATGTACTACCCGATTTAAACAACGGTATTATTTTACTGTGTTTCATAAGATCAGGAAACTCACCACATTCAATACAATTATTAAATATAACAGCTAAAGTAGGTGCTACAATGTTTATAATTGTCTTAGCAACATCCACAGAATTACCCCATAGATCTGCAGTCTTTTTTACATTTAACATGTGAAAAGTTTTAATTATATCTGTACAAGTGACAAATTCGAAGTGAAATTCCGAATCACAAACTGGAACGTTTTCCTTAAGTAAAGACTCTGCAGCAGTGGGTGATGAGCTTAAGAAACAGACTTAATAAGACTTATTTTGTAAGTACGAAAATTCAGTTTATAAATTCCTACCCATTAATATTAGGTCTTTACCTATGAAATTGCCGTTCTGCAGTACTGGCCATTTCAAATCAAAATAATTTTTGTTTGGCTAAGAATTCTAATTTAAAATTAATTTTATATTAAAAATATGGAATTTTGATTCCAAAAGTAGTCATTTGTTTATTGATTAGTGTTACATTTTCATCGCATTTCAATCTTTTTCGTCATCATGGATACGTTAAAAATTCGAGTAATTATGGAATATGAGTACCGTCGTGGCAGCAACGCGGCACAAGCGGCACGCAACATCAACGACGTTTACGGAGCTAACACTACAAACCAACGCACCACCTGTTATTGGTTTGCTCGCTTCCGTTCTGGAAATTTCGACCTGAAAAATGGACCTCGCGGTCGTCCGAAGACTTTGGTCGACAGTGACGAATTAAAGGCGATTGTGGAAGCTGATGATACAGAATCTACGGCTGAATTAGCAGCAGCTTTCGACGTTAGCGTCAAAACAATATTGGTCCATTTGCGTCAAATTGGCAAGGTAAAAAAGCTTGACAAATGGGTGCCCCACGAACTCAATGATCGCCAGCGCGAAATACGCGTCGAGACGTGCCTTGCACTGCTCAACAGACACACAAATGAAGGAATTTTGAACCGCATTGTTACCTGCGATGAAAAATGGATTCTGTTTGAAAACCGCAAAGCGCTCAGCAAGTTGGTTGGATCCTGGTTCAGCACCTAAACAATGCCCTAAACGAAAACTTACCCCTAGAAAAGTGATGGTCACTGTTTGGTGGTCTAGCGCCGCGCCGGTGTGTTTCATCACAGCTTCTTACCAAACGGGGTGAGCATTACTGCAGATGTGTACTGTGAAGAACTGAACACAATGATGGAGAAGCTGGCACATTTCCAACCAGCATGGGTCAATCGCTCGTCTCCGCTGCTCCTGCACGACAACGCGCGACCTCATACTGCACAGCAGACGGTCTCCAAGTTGCAAGAACTGGGGTTGGAAGCTCTCCGTCATCCGCCCTACTCACCAGACCTTGCGCCTACAGACTAGTACTTTTTCCAGAATTTGGAGAACTTCTTGGCGGGAAAAAAATTTAATACCCGAGAGGCAGTACAAAATGCCTTTGAAGAATTTGTTGCCTCCCGTCCAGCTGATTTCTCTAAGAAGGGCATCAATAAACTGCCACTGCGTTGGCAAAGATGCATTGATTGCATGGGTGGATTACTTCGATTGATATAAATAAAAAATACATAAAAAAAATTCGTTTAAATTTTTTCATACAAAACGGCAATTTCATAGGTAAAGACCTATTATTAAGTAAATAATTAGCTGATTTCATATATGTTATCCCTATTAGTTTATTTAAATTGCTTATGGATATGTGATCCTAAACATGTAAAACTTGCATCTTTTATACATATTTATTTTTTGTTTGTATTATCCAATGTCCACGCACATTTCTGTTTTTAGATTTTTTTGCATAGGGCCAACCTCTAATTAAAGCATCACTAAAACTTTAAACACTTTATTTATTTATTTATTTTATTATTTATGTACACACAGTAAAAAACACACGGATATGACATTGACATTGTTTCCTACCTATAATAATTGATGTATAGTCTTTTTGTAGCTTTTTGATTGTCCATAACAAATAAAAATTATTAGTTTCTAATAATTGTTGTTCAAATCCATCTTTTTGCGTTACGAGAGGGCCTCGCAAAATGTATGTTGCCCACATGAAATTTAGGTCTTGCCCCGCCACTGGTTATACATTGTGGATGTTATGTGGCGGCCACCGCAGTCTTAGTAAACGCTAGCTTAAAACTACACATGTGATAAAAACAGCAACTAGTTTATTTAATATTTTTAGTCTATCATGAAAATCCTATCTCACCATTTTTATAGCCGTTACATCCAATTTTATACGTGTTGCGGAAAACACGATTGACAGGCCATTATTCATAATGCCCGGGCAATGAAATATGTCCAAAACAACCGCGTGAAATGATTCGCAATAATCAATTTTATTTTATCTGTCAGTCTTCAGTAATAAAGCAGTAATAAAAAAGCAAAAAAGAAATGGTTTTCCTTTACTAGGTACCTATTCACATACATATATAAACTCACGCGTTATTCCCATGGGGGTAGAAAGAAACTACAGAACGCTCACGCTCCTTACATAACATTTGCTTCGTTTACGTTCATACATCAGAAGGCCAATTTCCGTAATTAGAAACGTTCAAAATCTAGTGGCAATCTTATCTCAGCGACAATCAATGTCAAGAACTTGTCGAAAATATAGGGACATTAGTGTTATTTTTTACAGCTTGAGACTAAAATCAGAATGTGAACGTTCTTACGAGTCCGTATGATGCTGTTTTGGTGATATTGGGCGATCTGGATCTCGGTATCTATATGACCTAAGAGTTTGCTATTTGGACACATTCAACTTGGACTTATAATCTTTAAATCTGATGAGCGAAAACACGTTTCGATAAAATATTCAAAAAAAAAACAAACGAAAAAACCTCGTTTTGCACTTATTTTGCGTTACATCTCTGAAATCATAAGGAATTTAGTGATGATTTATAATCTAATAGATAGGTAATAATATTATTAGGTATCTCAAATCGCGACGACTTACTTTTTTTTTTTTATTACGAAGAAATGCCCCGCCCGTCATAAGCGCACGCCGGTTGAGAGTACTAAGCACCTGATCTTTCTGAAGAACTTTATCTATAAGGACGTTATATGACCTTCTTGCGAGTCGCCTCGCGGCGTTTCCACTCACATCTGCCTTGTCCTTTTGTTAGTCGCCTTTCATTCATCCTCTCAACATGACCAAACCATCTAAGACACTTCTCAATCTTTGTCACTACATCATCTTTTAAGCCGCACCGTTGCCCCCATTCATTGTAACAAGGATAACGTTATAACGCTATCGTTATTTTAATAAAAGCGTGAAATAAATTGCGTCATTTTTTCATGAAATTTGCCATTTACGTACACTAAAATAGAGCCATTTCCACAATGTAGCACAGTATCTATCGTTATTTTTCGTGTGAGTTTTGGATAAATAGGTAGATTGCTAAAGGATACCTTTTAAATTAAATAGGTACTGGCAAGTTAGGTATTGTATAAAACCGATTACAGTGTTAGGTCTAGGGTTATTACTCAATAGTGCTGTATAAAGTTTTGATTGCTAACCATCGGTAGAAATAGAATGGACAATTATTACGACTCTTTCTATCAGACTTATTGATGTCCGACTTCGTTAGCGAAATCAGGAGCTTTTGATGGTCGATGGTCCCTTCGGTGGATAACAAAATGGACGTCTTCTCGTTATACTAAGTGATTAATGCCGCTAAAGCTTTGGTATAAAACCAGAGCTTAAGCTCGTATGTCGTGTTCGTTACCACTGGCCCCCACTGCTCATAATGAATCACTAGCAGGTAAACATAACCCTACTCTGCAACCAGCAACAAAAAGATGAAAATGAACTAGGCTTTATAATTAGTTAATTAGTGCCTTCGTGTGGATCAGCTCATAAACTCTTGATTTATGTTACTTTCGTAAGGCGGTTTACACATGGGACGGGAGATAGCGTAGCGTCGGATTTTGTGCTATTTTATGAGGGTTCATGTTAGGTATTGGATTCTTAGTTTATGTGGAATATTATATGTAGAACGATTGCGTAAAAATGTGAGTATAAAGAATGGTAGCATTAGAAACTGCTAAACCATGGATACCTGAAACAATCAGAATGATTGAATGAAGTTTTAAAATATTTAACACAAAAAATTTCAAACGAAATAGCGTAATCTGCCTATACTGTGCCCACTACTGGGACAAAGGCCTCCTCTCTTGTTAGAAATAGAGTGGGCCGTAATCTGCCTATACTGTGCCCACTACTGGGACAAAGGCCTCCTCTCTTGTTAGAAAGAGAGTGGGCCGTAATCTGCCTATACTGTGCCCACTACTGGGACAAAGGCCTCCTCTCTTGTTAGAAAGAGAGTGGGCCGTAATCTGCCTATACTGTGCCCGCTACTGGGACAAAGGCCTCCTTTCTTGTTAGAAAGAGAGTGAGCCGTAATCTGCCTATACTGTGCCCACTACTGGGACAAAGGCCTCCTCTCTTGTTAGAAAGAGAGTGGGCCGTAATCTGCCTATACTGTGCCCACTACTGGGACAAAGGCCTCCTTTCTTGTTAGAAAGAGAGTGAGCCGTAATCTGCCTATACTGTGCCCACTACTGGGACAAAGGCCTCCTCTCTTGTTAGAAAGAGAGTGGGCCGTAATCTGCCTATACTGTGCCCACTACTGGGACAAAGGCCTCCTTTCTTGTTAGAAAGAGAGTGAGCCGTAATCTGCCTATACTGTGCCCACTACTGGGACAAAGGCCTCCTCTCTTGTTAGAAAGAGAGTGGGCCGTAATCTGCCTATACTGTGCCCACTACTGGGACAAAGGCCTCCTTTCTTGTTAGAAAGAGAGTGAGCCGTAATCTGCCTATACTGTGCCCACTACTGGGACAAAGGCCTCCTCTCTTGTTAGAAAGAGAGTGGGCCGTAATCTGCCTATACTGTGCCCACTACTGGGACAAAGGCCTCCTTTCTTGTTAGAAAGAGAGTGAGCCGTAATCTGCCTATACTGTGCCCACTACTGGGACAAAGGCCTCCTCTCTTGTTAGAAAGAGAGTGGGCCGTAATCTGCCTATACTGTGCCCACTACTGGGACAAAGGCCTCCTCTCTTGTTAGAAAGAGAGTGGGCCGTAATCTGCCTATACTGTGCCCACTACTGGGACAAAGGCCTCGTCTCTTGTTAGAAAGAGAGTGGGCCGTAATCCACCACGCGGACCTATTACTAAAAATTCGAAGACATGTGACATCTACCTAAGATGTTACATGTCTTCGAAACTTTGGTTCTAGGACATGCCGGTTCCCTGACCATATTTTCCTTAGAATAGAATAGAATACTCTTTATTATGTACACCATATAGATTACAGACATAAATATAGAAATTTTACAGAGGGTGACACAATGGGCGGTCTTATCGCTAAGAGCGATCTTTTAAAGACAACCTTTGGATGGATTGAAAAGGGAAGGAGAGACAAGTATTGTAGGTAGTCTGTGGTGTACTATTTACACGATAAAATAAATACATACATAAAGTATATTATACCAATCTAAATAAATATATACATATAACAATAGACACGAAACAGGAGTAAAGAAAATATAATGGTGCTGTTTAAGGAGAGAGGAAGTGATTTTTTTATCATAATTTTAAATGTGGACAAAGATTGAGCATTTTCCTTGACCGTTTTGAGATCAGACGTGATGAAATACTTTATACAAAGTGAAGCGCCTGTCTGGGTTCGAACCTACGACCTACAACTCGTAAGTCGCGGCCGTTACCACTAGGCCACCAATACTCTCTCAAAAATAAAAAAAAAAAAACTGTAACGAACTCTGCTCTGTAAAGAAATAGCATACTAGCAGAATCCATTCATTTTCGTCCATTTAAAACACCAAATGACACCTCCAAACTACCACATAAAAAACCCGTACAGCTGTAAACTTCATTTTAAAAACTCAAACTATCAAGCACATAATAAAGAGAAGAAAATCTTTCTTTCTTTCTTTAGATTTATGAACGAATGAATTTTCCCTCTTGTTAGGCATCCCGATGTAACATCTTAACACTTTCGCGCTACCGTGGGTATCAATGGTCCGGAAAGAAATGTATGAGGATAAATGCTTTAGTGATTAATGCTTTCCTTCCCGTACATCATGTGAGGATATCTCGTTAATTTTATTAGATTTGATTCTCTCTTTTTTAGAAAGTCGACGAATGTCGTTTCAAGGATATTAGGAGCTGCTCGAAAACGAAGTTAACAATTCGAATTTAAGAAAGAAAAGAAAATAATTAAGTAAGTCATTGCACAATCAGTCTATAGTAGCCCATAGAGGAAGTGGGCCGTAATCCACCACGCGGGCCCAGTGCGGATTGATACTCGTATACATGAAAGTCATTGGGCAAGTAGGTTATAGGTATCAAAATATACGGCTTATTCAATTGAACGCATCTGACTTATGGAGAAAGGAATGAACGCAGAGAAAGCTTCGCCTCACACCAATGTGTTCTCTAGGGGAAATAAGGACTCTGCCTTGCTATTGAACAATCACAATCCTACATTTATAAAGAAACATTTCTGTGATTTTCCACGAAAGCCACTATCATTCTTGAACTCAGATTAACGGGCCGAGTTAGGAACACAGAGCTGCGCTCCTAAACACAAATCGCCGACGTCACTCTAAAAGCGGCCGAACTTAAGTGGGATTGGGCCGGACACGTTTGCCGCATGTTGAACGAGTCACGGGCCAATTATACCAACAGGTCCCAGAAAACGCCCGGCAACATCGAGGCAGACCCAGAAGAAGATGGCGAAACGAGCTTGACTACAGACAGGATTGGTCCACACTAGCTCAAACCAGAGAGTTTAAAGGAGAAAGGAAGGTCTTTGCCCTGCACTGGGACAATACAGTGTGAGTCTTTTTAAAGTGCACATATTAAAAAGGGTGAAATATATAAACAATTTTATCGACGGAAAAAATGTCAAATTTTTTTTTTTTTTTAATGGTAAAAAATGGTAAATTTTCTTTAAAAATCATGAATAATTAATTTATGAGGTTTCTTTTTCAAAAAAATATGGCTTTATTAGCTTGGCCTATTATTAGAGATCATTATTAATTTTGTTTTGTTTTAATATGACGTTTAGTTTAAAAGTAGTAACAGTTTGTTTGCATGGGGTACCCAGACGAGAGTAAAAAAAATTAAAAAATTAAATTTTTTTTAGATTTTTTTTGACATTTTTTCCGTTGATAAAACTGTTTATATTTTCACCCTTTTTAATATGTGCACTTTATAAAGACTCACACTGTATAGGCTAACAATAAATAAATACTATAGACGCTTAGGTCCGGTTTTTTGATCCGTAGTTAACTTAACCAATTGTTAAAAAAATAGTAACTAATGGTTAAATGTTGGCAAAATGTAATAATATCAATAATTGTTAGTTTATCCAATGGTCAAATAAAATTAACTATTAGTTAAAAAAATTAACCACCCGAAGTTGGAGATTTAACAATATGGCTGATGGTCAACTCAATCACAACAGCTGTTTTGTACACATTTTCTTGGTGTCAACGTCGTATTTCTTAAATATTATGTGTATTGTTCATTATGGATTTAAACATCACAACAGATATTACGACTATGATGTGTCGAAAAGTTCATCAAACGATGCTGTTTTGCGGAGTACGTGTTCATGAGAAGGTTGAAAATTTTTAGACCACGTAATCCAACCATTATGGCTAGTGTTCTCACATAGAAAAATATTACCCCCAAAAAACATCACTATTTTTTGGTAAATGATTTCTCATTACACTGGCAATATGCCAATGATTAAGCTTGACTATACTTAAAATAGATATTGAAAAACAAAACAGCCCTTTAACGATTAGTTGACCAGTTGACTATAGTTATAATCTAACAAATTGTTATATAGTGTTTGACTACGGATCAAGAAACCGGCCCTTACAAAATACAGTATATTAGCTCAGCAGTGGAATGCTAGAGACTCAATCTGGTACTGAACGAATACAGCTTCAGAAAAAGCCCAATCTAAAAATACTTCAAAATGAAACGAACCGAAAGAATTTAAAAAATAAAGCAACAACTTTACAATACAATACTGTCGACACTGTTCCGCCTCTGACCTCAAATGTTACGAAGCAAAAAGCTGTCCACTGTCCATGTTAGGGACTATACACATTTCAACGCACCGCACCAACGCGAAACGAGTGGCTGTGAAATAACAAAATAATACTGAAATGGAAATCAAATCGTGCATCGTCATCGTCAGGACAAAAAAAAGAAGTAGTCAAGTGTCAAATTGGTGTCTGAACCAAGGGCGTTACGTACATGTGTAAGAAACGTTTATTAATGATATTAATAAACGTTTCTTACACATGTACTTGAGCATGGCTTAGATATGTTCCTGTCTCTTTCTTGCACTCGTAATTTGACAGGTGTGCAACAAGTAACGTTTATGAAACTCGATCTTAGATACTCACTTACGAGAAGTGTTTACAGATGAAATGATTTACACTAAGTAAAGCGCCTGCCTGGGTTCGAACCCCACTGACTATCAAATATATGCTTTGCCAGTCTAACAAACAAGACCCAATGCGTTGCGGTCCGCACCGAACATGTCTGTTCAGTCCTTAACCTAGCAAAAACAGTTCCGTGCCTCATTGTACGTCAGTAAAGCCTACGTCGTGAAACTGATGTTTTATTTCCTGTAGGCACTGGAAATGGTTCTTGGACATTGAAATAGAACGGATAATGTTATTTATGTAAAAAGCATTGCTGTGCTTTCTTGATTCTAGAATATACAAAGGTATTGTTTGCAATTTTTAGGACCGGAGGAAATGTTTTTTGGTTGTTTGACGCCATTTTTTTTTAAGTACGGAGACAGACTGAGCTTATTAGTGAATTATTTCAAGAACGTCGGTGGTGTACCTACTTTATTAATAATATGTGTAGATAGATCGACGAGAGCGCCGTGCAGTGATTGTTGATATTATTGCTGTGAATATCGTGAAAGCTGAGATTGATTGACCTCCTTGTTAACAGTTTTTTGGATGTTGTTGGCGTCTCCTCGTAACCTACCCATTATCGCTATTCTCTTCCTCATAATGGCCTACAAATCGTCAACATGGGCTTCCACGGATAGGACCATCAACATCTTGAATCGTATTTATATTATGCGTGTGCATAATACGCATAATATACTGCACACGCAGGAGGTTGTAAGCTTTCTGCTTATAGTTCAACCACAAGCTGTACAAAGTAGTAGATATCTTGTTGTGTTATTGTTTCTGTTAAACCCCATAGAAAAATTGCGTGAGCTTGAAAAATAGAAAATAGTCTTCAAGACCGTATTACAGACATGGCGGCCAATTAGACGGAGAAGTCTTTGGCGCGGGAGATATTATAGTGTACAAGTGTGTGCGCAGACACGTACAGTGCACTCGCTCTCTTTCCATGCTCTAACAGTCTGATGGGAAGGCAATCCGACATGATCGGAGAGAGATCAGGCGCAGGACCAACGATTTAAGGTTTTTTCGAGGCACACACCGCCAACTTCCAAGCTCCGGGCTATTACTAAGCAATTCCTAATGGATAAACGCAACAACATTTTGCCCGACCTGGGAATAGAACCCAGGAGCCTAACTTCAGCAGTCGCACTTGCGATCACGAGACCGACGGATCAGTTAAACACAAAAACAGGACCTTTCTTCGTTAATTCTTTGCCATATATACAACGTTTCCGTTCCGTTTTTTCAACATTATTCTAAGACAATATAGGTAGCAATTTCGTGAGCTTACGTACGTACACACATTTTCCTTTGCCTATCGAAATAATTAAAGACAAACAAGGAACATACAAAAGAAAACCATAACTTACCAATGAAGACTCGAATACCTTCAAAAGCCCATCTTTCATCTCGCTCCTTTCGTAAATAATAAAACGAGACAGCAAACAGAATTCGATGCTCGTTTGAAAACGGGAGGCAAATGTTTGCAAATCAAAAAGCCAATATCAGGCGATCGATACAGGCGGCTTTGACATATTTGCATAATAGGATTTGCGAAGGAAGAGTACAAATATTTTGGAGGTGTTACTTGCTTTTTAACCGAGCTCAAATAAATGGAAGTATCCATATATGTATAGGCATTATAGAGGAGTGCTGGCCGCGACTTACGAGTTGCAGGTCGTAGGTTCGAACCCAGACAGGCGCTTTACTTTCTGTAAATTATTTCATCACCAATGTTCTCAAATCGGTAAAGGAAAGCAATGTGAGGAAACCGGCATGTCCTAGAACTAAAATTCGAAGACATGTGACATCTACCAACCCTTACTGGGCCCGCGTGGTGGATTACGGCCCACTCCTTCTCACCGAGAGGAGGCCTGTGTCCCAGCAGTGGGGACATCAAAGGCTAATTATACTTACTCAGAACCACTATAATGTGGCCTTGTTTTCTATTGAAACTCTGTACTACGTTAGGCCAGTCAAGGTCGAAGGGTTTCCACAGACAGGCAGTCCACTGCATCAAGATAAATAATTTAAAATTGGTACTAACTCTGCTAACACCCAACTTTTCTTAAAACAATCCTTTTTATCCGGGATCTTCTAAAGCTATTTTTATTTTTCTCTTCGCATATTTGCTGACAATTCTAGGCATTTATTTGAGGTCGTTGGGAGCTTGACTGGGGTCTAATAGGACCTCTATGCAAAGTTCAGGTTTAGTTGAAGCTTACCCGTTTTTATTAGACAGTAGGATGCAAAGATCTCTGAAAGGGTTGGATGTTTAGGTTTTTTTTTTTTTGTATCGTCTTTTGTTTTTTTATGGAATGGATGATCTTTGAAAGAAAGAAAGTTAGGTCTTTGAGTCAAATCGCTTATTTCAAATAAGCACTTAGAAGGCACTTTTCAGCGTCAAAATATGCAAGAAATAATAATAATAATATATTCCACAACTTTCACACAACGCCATCTAGTCCCAAACTAAGCAGAGCTTGTGCTATGAGTACTAGACAACTGATAAACATACATATATATTTCTAAGTACATACATATTATAGATAAGTTACACCCAGACCAGACACAAAACAAATGATCGTGCTCATCACACAAACATTTGTCCTGGGTAGAATCGAACCCACGACCTTGCGTATAATAATCAGGGCCACTGACCACTAGACCCAAAGGCCTGCCTAGAAATGTATCAATATTATTACGAGTATCAGTCTTTATTTATTTAATACTTCAAGCACATAAATGTACAGAGGCGCATTTAATGCCAAAGGCATTTGATACCAGTCAACCTATTACAAATTAAAGTCGCTTCTCGTCTCTGTGTGTGACCTTGTTACACAGAGAGACACGACGACGTTCTTCTAAGCCACACACCCATTGTGTGGCTACAACATAACATTACGTGGTAACAACGACTAGAACGAAGAGAAATGTGACCAATTTCAAAATCTTTATCTCGGTGCAGTGGACTGCCTGTCTGTGGTAACCCTTGAACTTTGACTGGCCTACCGTAGTACAGAGTTTCAATAGAAAACGAGGCCAGCTTATAATGGTTCTGCTGAAGAATAATCAGCCGTTAATGTTCCCACTGCTGAGATGCAAGCCTCCTCTCTGAGAGAGGTAGAGGGTCGTCATCCACCACACGGGCCCAGTGCGGGATGATGGATTTATTTATTTATTTATTTATCCTCACATTGGAACGCCATTCAGCAATTACACCAACGGAGCAAAAAATTAGTTCATGTGCTAGTTTCCATCCATCCTGTGCGCGGTGGACATCGAACGGGCGGCGATGGATCACGTACGCTCACTCATAGTCAAGGCATTTCTCCATAGCACCATCACTCCTTCCATAATGCGCACATTCTTTGCGAATTTATGAAACACAATGAATTTTTCAAAATAAATACATTAAAATTGAAAAAACGGAGAATTTTAAGGTGTTATCCTGACTGACGGATGACAGATACTGAATATGGATGTCAACTAACTTAAATTTTTTTACTTCTAAGACATGCTGGTTTCTTCACGATGTTTTCTTTCACCGTTTTAAAAGATGCCTGCCCTGATTAGCCCTGTGGCAGACAGACCTAGGCGTTGACTAGTTGCCACTCTTTAGATAGGGAGTCTATTTTTTTTTTTTTGGTTGGGAAATATATCAAATAACTTCTCCCGCTCTGGGCGGAGACGTCAGACTTTTACTGACTAAAACCCACCCGTGTTCCTTCAGTTGCCTGTGCCAGAGCCACGGTAACTCTTTCGAACAACCCGCGACCCTGGCAGCAGGGAACGGAGCCCTTAAAATGGATTGCTGCATTGTCATGATCAATTAATCACAACACAAGTCTATCAAGGGACTGTAATAGACTGGGTGATTGATTAAATTACTGCATCCAAAAAATGATTGATTCGCTGTTTTTAAATGAACGTGTGTTGTTCGCTTTGATAAAGAAATAATTCATTTGCTCTTCAATGAAATGAAGGGTTCTTACTAGCGCAAAAGTTTAAAATGAGTTTGACTTTATAGAAATTGAGATTTTATTTTTTAATTTAGCAAGTTTTATTTAATTTTGTTTTTTTATTTTTTAAGTCATCATATGCCTAGCCTTTTCCCAACTATGTTGCGGTTGGTTTCCAGTCTAACCAGATGCAGCTGAATACCAGTATTTTACATGGAGTGACTGCCTATCTGACCGCCACAACCCCTAGGTAAGACTGGTTGTCAGACTTTTGGGCTTCTGACTACTCGTAACGACTGTCAAAGATCTACGAATGACAGCATTTATTTATTTTTTAAGTAAAAAACATAAAAATTTGTGTATTCAATTTATTATTTTAAACCTATGTTGTCCCACTGCAGGGCAAAGTCCTCCCATTCTTCTTTCCACTCCTCTCTGTCTTGAGCTAGTGTGGACCAGTCCTATCTGTAGGTCTCAAGCTCATGCCACCATATTCTTCTGGGGCTGCCTCGATGTCGCAGGACATTTCCTGGGACCCACATGGTGTTAGATTTTTTTTTAATTATTATACCTTTCAGTACGGTTGACGTACATGTACGTTGGCACAGATGCTTGTCACGGCCGGGTGACGTACTTATGCAAATCAAGTCTAAAACTGAATATAAACAACACAGGCGTGCAGTCACTGCCAGCGCTTGTGGCAGATTGCGCTATGTACAGACGCCAGCACATCAAGCTACTACAATCTGTCAGATTTCTTTAATAGATTTTCAACTAAAGTATAAGGTTCAAAGTTGATTGGGAAAATCTGACAGTTTTGGGTAGCTTGATGTGCTGGCGTCTGTACAACTGCGCAGAACACATTTCTCGAGCGCCGGCCGGCAGTGCACGCTATGCTTCTCGCGCGCCGTACAGAAAGGGATAAAAAATCAAACTGAAAGAAAACAATTTAATCCGTAATAGACAGCCAGCTCTAGGCATATTTCTACAAAATCATTTTAATTTCAGTGCCTGCCTATTACATAATTTGTATGAGAAAATGTATTTATCCACAGTAGCGTTGTTAGGTACAGGATGGTGTTTTAGCCACAATTTCAACGAACCAAACAAAACCACAAGATTAATTTAAAATATTACTGAATATATTTACATAATAATTTAAATAGCTAACAGTCTTAAAATAATAATAATATGTACAAGTATATACTGTTAGCATTTTAAATTCTGTAAATATTATTTATACAGAATATCTATTCCAAAATCAAAACCCTAGACACTCAGCCTCCAAAAACAAACGGCGATCATAATTTCAACCTCAATAACGTAGCCCAATTTTACAGGTCAACAATAAAACGGGATGGTGCGAATAATTATTCGGTACCATGGGCACATAAATCTTCAGAGGTTCCCGATAGGAGGCTCCACTATCAATCACTGACCTTACCGAGTATACTTCATTTTTAGATTGGTTTCATGCCTTCGTATCGCGCCGATCCCAAGCGTAAAGGAAATTGATAACTGTGAAGTTGGAGGTTTTTTGTGTATTTTGGCTTTTTGGCTGGGTGAACGTTTTGACCTTTAATAATTGTAACATTACGCGAGGACTATTAAATACATCAAATTAATGATGAATAATAAAACACAGGATCAGTGGTGGCCCAGTGGTAACGGCTCCGACTTACGAGCGTCGTGGGTTCGTACCCAGGCAGGCGCTTTACTTTGTGTAAATTATTTAATCACCACAGTTGACCGCTCTCAAAAACGGTGAAGGAATACATCATGAGGAAACCGGTATGACTTAGAACCAAAAAATCGAAGACACGTGACCACAACCAACCGGCAAAAAATGGCAAAGTGGATCCACTTCAAATAAAATGATTTTTTTTTTTTTTTTTTTTTTACCATTTATGTACACACATATATAAACAGACAAGAAAAAAAACAGGATAGAAAAATAGGTACAAAGGTGATGCTAGCAAAACTCTGGAGACGTGATGAGTACTGATATCTGGACACGATAAAACAACGGGAAACAGATTTTTTTCCACTTATGCTTAAGGATTTCCAGTGGACCATCTCTAAAAAAATCTATTTTTTCTGTTTATATATTTTATCGTATTTAGTTATACGATATCCATCTCGTTTGCAGAGTTTCGCTAGCAAATTATACAACGTGTAACGTTAAATGCGTAATACCTCATATACCCCAACTGATTTTTAATTCAATTGACCTATTTCAAAGAGAAAATAAGTCATAAAAAAATTGTAAAGGTTTTATGTGCTGTTTTAGTTTTACTGGCCATTCTGATCGTTTCTTGCGTCTGCGACGACGCTTTGTCGAGCGAAGAGTCGTCACCGGGCCGCCGCCGCCGCGCCGCACTGACTTTGGTTTGCTTGACCTATTAATAAACAGACACGGCAACGTTTGTAATGAAGATTTTTTGAAAAATGTGACCTGTATTAAAAAGTGGTTCAATTAATTCTGCTCGTTATTCTGATCAAACTATTTTCAGATTTTGCGCATTTAACGTTACACATTGTATTTGACAATGTCCATTCAGGATAGTCGTATTTTCATTTATTCACTTCCTAAAACCCACGCAACGTTTTCCAACCAGACCAAATCTAACAAAACAAAGATGTAAGACCACAAGAGAGTTTTTCTGTCTTTATTTTGTTAGACTTTCCCAGTTTCCTTTCATTCTAAATTACTAAAACAAGGAAGGACGTATTTAGAGCAACAAAGCGGGTAGTCGGAGAGCTAGCAGATTTAAACTCAGATAGTTTCAACTATGTACGTACGTATTAATGCTAAAAGAGACATTGTGTTTAAGCATTCTTTAGTTTTATTTGCTGAGTTAGAATGTATGAGTTTTAGCACCAACATGGATATAAAAGATGGGTGGTATAAGGTAGTACGGAGTTATTGTTAAAGTAAGTGGTAAGTGGTTTTGTTAGAAATAGTTTACATGATTGGAGATAACTATGTTTTAAAGAAACGTCAGGGTTTGTGCCTGTTGTAGAAGGGTACTAGGTATAATTTGAAAATAATCGTCTCGTCTAACTAATAACTAGAATGCTAGAAGACGCCTGAATCTTCTTCTTAGTGTGTCTATGGCAAAAACAGTACGAAAAAATAAATAATTATCGTTTTTTTTATTTTTATTTGTTTGGCCAAAAATTTTGCAATGCGGGTACTATTCGCTGACAATCTGAAATAGTTAGTTTGAAAAATAAAATACATGAACATCAAAATCTAAAAAAAAAACATTCGAAAAACAATATGGTCGTAAATGTAAAGCTGAGGTGTGTAAAACACATGTTATTTAAAACGAAAATTTGATAAGCATAATATTATAACACACAAGCAAAATAACATAATTAAGTTTCTTGTTTACAATATTGTAACACGAAACGCAAGATGTGAAAAACAAAGTACTTACCAAGGAATATCGTGCAGAAGATAAAACAATCTTTTAGAAAAATAATAAAGTTTTTTTGTGCTGAATCCTTCTTAAAATGTCATATAGAGAAACTCCTCCTAAACGGCTGGACCGATTTTGGTGAAACTTTTAGTGTGTGTTCGAGTGAGTTCCCTAGGTGGTTCAGATTCACAATTAGACCCAGAAGGTGCGATCGAGTTCTAGGAAACACGACAACGCCTGTCCGGTCAGCTAGCAATCTACACAAATACAAGAAAAAAAGCATAGGGATATTTTCATGAAACCTTAAAACATAAAAACAAAAAACTCCTATTAAGGTTGTATATTACACCCACTATAAAAAAATAAAAAAACTGGCCAAGTGCGTGTCAGACTACGCACAATGAAGGGCTCCGTAGTTGGAATGAATTTATGCCAAGAACAAACTTAACATGAACTGAACATGATTTTCAACTACAATGTTAAGTTTGTTACATTGCAACTGCAAATGTAAGTTGGCCGACTATCGTTGGTAAACTTATAAAGCCTACTTAGCTGTGATAATTAGCCTTTTAACTTCGTTATGTATATACATATCCAAAGCTACTATTTAGCTGGTAAGGCGGGTTGGGCACTTGACTTTACCAAAAATTAGCACTTTAAAGCTTAATATATCACACAAACGGATCCCAGAATCGAAACAATGTTTTCACAAACTCGCAATATTTTTGAAAGATCTATCCAACGATACCCCACACCATGGGGTAGACGAGAAGATAATAAACATCTCCACTTTACGTGTACAGGAGGTACCCTAATAAATATTTTTTTCATTAATTTCTTTTACCAATTTGTCGGCGTGATTAATATGTATATCCATGCCAAATTATACCTTTCTTGTAATAAGAGTCTCTGAGCTAAGCTGCGGACGGACAGACGGACATGTCGAAATTATAAGGGTTCCTTGTTGACTACGGAAACCCTAAAAACACACTAAGGACCGCTTGCACCACAAATCAATAAATGCTTTAACGCTAAACGTGTGTGAATATGGAAAAGACAGAATTATATTTATTTAAAATAAACGTTTAGCCCTAAACGTATTCAGTGATTGTGGTGAAATCGGTCCTAAATTGCTTAGTAATATAATAATAATATACAGCTCAGGATTGCAAGCATCCATTCAAAAAACACCCTTATTTGCCCTTATCTCCATACTATTTACATGAAACTTCCATACGCAAAACTTTACTTCCATGTTTCATGTGTTCTAACTGTCGCGGTTAGGCCCGGAGCCCGAGGTTTTTGTCCAGTCTTGCTTGAGTTAATACTGAGTTAGAATTCATTGTTGAGCTCTCCGAGTTTTTATGCTGGCGTAGTAAATAAAGCGGAGTATGTGTCAGTCTGTCGTTAATCTTCTCTTGGGTTTAAAGTATTTTGGCACGTGCTAAAATACAACGTGTAACGTTAAATGCGCAAAACCTGAAAATAGTTTGATCAGAATAACGAGCAGAATTAATTGAACCACTTTTTAATATAGGCCACATTTTTCAAAAAATCTTCTTTAAAAACGTTGCCGTGTCTATTTATTAATACGTTAAGTAAGCCAATGTCAGCGCGGCGCAGCGGCCCGGTGACGACTCCTCCCTCGATAAAGCGTCGTCGCAGACGCAAGAAACGATCAGAATGGCCAGTAAAACTAAAACAGCACATAAAACCTCTACAATTTTTTTAATGACTTATTTCTCTCTGAAATAGGTCAATTGAATTAAAAATCAGTTGGGGTGTCTGAGGTTTTGCGTATTTAACGTTACACGTTGTATATCCTAAAAAGTATTTTTGCACGTACTAAAATATATCCAAAATCTTGTATGTGTTTTTCATACATACATATATATACGTACGCCTTCTACCCATGGGGGTACGTAGAAACTACACAATGCCACCTGCTACAATAATTATCTGCAGGGCAATTGCGTAACACACTATCAGTAGCAATGAGTTTCATTTTTGCCAGTTGAACAACATTCATTCATTCATTGTCTGAGGTACAGATATATTTATTTATCTAGTTCAGACACAGATGTCTTGTCGAATTTTTGTTTAGTTCAAGCTCATCTAATATATGTTTTATTTTTATTATTTTATTTATAATGTATTATCTTACTTGAATTTTCCATAAATTGTTATAATTATATTATTTTTTTTATTCATTGCGTTATTTACCTTGTTGAGCAGAGACATTTTTCCTACATATGGAGCAATATGCTTCAAAATGATTCAAATTGAGAGTAATAGTGTGTTACGCCCTTAGGGTGCTGGACATACGAGTACATGCAGGCCGGTTGCGAGCATTACGTACCTGACCTGTCTGAAAAACATCACCAACAAAGTCACTATATGTATCTCATTATAATGGCGTTTCTATTCACATCTGCCTAATAAATTACTTTTGTTAGTCGCCATTCATACATCCTCTAAACATGACCAGTCCATCTAAGCATACTAAACTAAACTACTTGTTTCAATATTTTTACTGTGTAAATATGTCATGTTCCACAAATCTATTAATGCGTAACGAATTTTATCTTAATGAGGGGCTTGTGGCTAAGTAATAACAGCCGCACGGGTCGATCGATCAGGTTAAGCTACGCTTGCCGCGGTTCGCCCATGGATGGGTGACCACCTTCACATACCAAGACCTCTCCGTGCCTCGGAAAGCACGTTAAGCCGTTGGTCCTGGCTGTCATTCGTGGATCTTTGACAGTCGTTACGGGTCGTCAGTAGCCCGGAAGTCTGACAACCAGTCTTACCAAGGGGTATGGTATTACCCAGTAACTGGATTATGGAGGTCAGATAAGCAGTCGAGCCATGTAAAATACCCGTATTCAGCTGCATCCGGTTAGATTGGAAGACACTATATAGATAGATTGGAAGAGGCTAGGCAGATGATGATAATTACTAAATTTATTGTATGAGTTTCATTCTTTTTTAACAATTAATGTGCCTAACTGTAGGCAACTTATTGTATTTATTAATTTATTTATCTTTATATATTAAAAACCCCACACAACTACAAACTAATAAATTTATATATCACTTATTTATGTATTATATAACACACAGACATACATCACTCATACAAATCGCACTTACATTCATCCACATCACAAAACTATAATTCACAAGCATCGCCGGATGACACTCGGTAGTATGCGGCGGGCAGGCTAGTTTCGTACATACGCATAGCTATGTACCGGCGCCCGCGCACTCCGAACGATGCGCTCGCGAAGACATCTACCTTCAGTCGGAATTGTTACACCTCCGCGAAGCCCGCGTTACTTGTATGCAAACTCTTAATAGCTTATCTTCTACTATTGTTTTCCTAAATCTATGCTCTTAAATCTATCTAACTACTACTGTGATTTCTCCTCCTATCTTGCTACAAAAATAAACTATATATGTGACTGTGAAGTGGGTGTTTATCTTCCTAACCATAAAAACATCTACAACTGGTGACCCCGACGCAAAGAAGAAAAGAAGATTGATGTCTAGTAGCAGTGAGGACTCCGGGAAATCTCAGGTGACTGGGCGTACACGTGAGCGTCGCTTCAAAATGACGGAAACAAATCCGGGACCAGCGACCATACCCACTACGCCTGCACCGATACATATGAAGATACCACCTTTCTGGCCCGAGAAACCGGCGATATGGTTTTCGCAAGTAGAAGGGCAGTTTGCCGTCATGAAAATTACGGATGAAACGGCAAAATTTTACCATATTTTAGCCACACTGGACAGACAGTACGCCGCGGAAGTGGAAGATGTTCTTACCGGCCCACCCGACTACAAGAGGTTGAAGAACGAGCTTATAAAACGCTTATCAGTGTCTCGTGAAAATAAAGTCAAACAATTATTGATGCACGAGCAGCTTGGTACCCGCAAACCTTCACAATTTTTACGACATCTTCAGCACCTCGCGGGTCCTGAGATACCCGAAGATTTTTTGAGGACAATCTGGAGCAGTCGTCTACCTACAGGTATGCAGTCGATCGTCGCGTCGCAATCGGCGTTGTCACTGGATAACCTAGCCGAACTCGCAGACCGTATAAACGACATCGCGACGCCGACGCAACAAGTTGCAGCAGCTTCATCACCGGTGGACGAGTTGACGCGGCAAGTTGCGGAGCTGACTCGTCAGGTGAGCGCACTCACGGCACAGGTGAATCGACGGTCGAGATCTCGCGAACGCAATTCACGTCCCCGACAACAACAGCGGAGTGGAACACCGCACAGGTCGCAATCCAGTTATCGACGGTTCCCGACCTGCTGGTACCACAACAAACATGGCACCAAGGCAAAGAAATGCATCAAGCCCTGTGACTACAAGGCGGAAAACACACCGGGCAGTCAGTGATGGCGACGGACGACTGCCTTAGTTCTACGGGTCGCCTCTTTGTTACGGATCGCAAGTCAAATATACAATTATTAATAGACACGGGTAGTGATATTTGTGTTTACCCTGTATCCGCGCTTCGTGATCGCCGCCGTTATAAAACGTCATATCAACTAAGTGCTGCCAATGGTTCTACTATCGATACGTATGGTTACATTCAATTAAACCTAGACTTAGGGTTACGTCGTAACTATCCGTGGCGTTTCGTCATTGCTGACGTCACGAAAGCTATCATAGGGGTAGATTTTCTTTCTCATTACCAATTGATTGTCGATGTCAGCAAACAAAAACTTATTGATAATTTAACCACTGTTAGCACTGTAGCCACTATATATAAATTAAATTGTAATGTCCAAAGCGTAAAAGTTTCGACTGTAGGTGATAGCGAATTTCACAGAATTTTGTCCGAATATCCGGAAATAACACGCCCTGCTGGTATTCCGGGTGTCGTCAAGCACAACACTGTACACTACATTCGTACTACACCAGGCCCCCCAGTGTCATGCTCTCCTCGTCGTCTTGCGCCCGATAAACTTAAGATAGCAAAACAAGAATTTGAGGCCATGTTAGCAAATGGCACTGCTCGTCCATCGGACAGTCAATGGGCATCACCTCTCCACCTAGTTTCCAAAAAGGATAACGGTTGGCGTCCTTGTGGTGACTATAGGTTACTTAACGCTAGAACCATACCCGATCAATATCCTATTCGTCACATACACGATTTTTCAAACAGTCTATCCGGTTGTAAATATTTTTCAGTGATTGATTTAGTGAAAGCCTACCATCACGTACCGGTCTTTAAGGACGATATTCCAAAGACGGCCATCACTACACCCTTTGGTTTATGGGAATTTCCTTTTATGACGTTTGGTCTACGTAATGCAGGCCAAACTTTTCAAAGATTTGTCGATGAAATGACAAGGGAATTAGATTTTTGCTACCCTTATTTAGATGATTTCCTAATATTTTCTAAAACGAGCCACGAGCACAAAGACCATCTGAGGCAGCTTTTCACCCGAATGAGAGACTACGGCGTACTTATCAACACCAGCAAGTGTGTCTTCGGCGTCCCACAAATAACATTTCTGGGATATCACATCTCAGAAGAGGGCACTAAACCCCTCGACAGTAAGGTGAAAGCTATTGCCGACTTCCCCGTCCCCAAAACCGTTAGGGAGCTCAGACGTTTTCTGGGGATGGTCAATTTTTACCGGCGATTTTTGCCTAACGCTGCACAGATACAAGCCCCCTTGAACGCTTTGTTGACTGGATCAGTTAAAGCTTCCCACCCTGTCGACATTACAGGAGTTTCCCTGCAAGCATTTGAGGACTGCAAAAAGAGCCTCTGTAACGCAGCTCTTTTAGCTCACCCCGACACGAACGCCAAGTTAGGACTCGTCACTGACGCCTCAGATACGGCGATAGGTGGAGTACTACAGCAGCGTAAAGACGGAGTTTGGCAGCCTCTAGCATTTTTCTCGCGTAAGTTGAGCCCAGCACAGACCAAATACTCACCATACGATCGCGAACTCCTGGCAATCTACGAGAGTATTCGATATTTCCGCCATATGCTGGAAGCCACTCTCTTCACCATATACACAGACCATAAGCCGCTGTGTTATGCTTTTCATGAGAGAAAGAAAAACTGCTCTCCACGTCAGTTTAGGCAACTAGACTTCATCTCGCAGTTCACGACAAATATTCGCCACATCTCAGGTAAAGACAATATCGTCGCTGATACGCTTTCCCGCGTTAATGAGCTGCAGATGCCAGTTGATTTGGAAATTATGGCCAAACTACAGGCAACAGATCCTGACCTTGCAGCGAATCTCCAAGGCGAAACGTCTCTTCGCCTAAACAAGATGAAGGTCCCCGGTAGTCGTACTGAGCTGTACTGCGACGTAAGTACAACGACTCCAAGGCCTTTCGTCCCCGTGCAACTGCGTCAGCAGGTATTTAACTGCTTGCATTCACTCAGCCATCCAGGTGCTAACGCCTCAGCCAAGCTGGTCGCGCAGCGCTTTGTCTGGCCTCTTATGCGCAAAAATTGTCGTGAATGGTCTAAGGCATGTTTAGCATGCCAGCGCACGAAGGTAAACAAGCATGTCGTGTCACCATTAGGGACACTCGATTTACCATCAGCGCGTTTTAAACATGTCCATTTAGACCTAATCGGCCCACTACCGCCAGCTGGTGATTATCGGTATTGTCTTACACTCGTCGATCGCTTCACGCGATGGCCGGAAGCTGTACCAATTACCGATATCACCGCCGAAACGGTAGCCAAAGCGTTCATATCCTGTTGGGTGTCCCGATACGGCTGTCCTTCACAAGTTGTTACTGACCGCGGAAGGCAGTTTGAATCGGCGCTGTTTCAACAACTGTCCAAATTGATCGGATTCGATCACCGCAGGACAACAGCATACCACCCACAGTGCAACGGTTTGGTTGAGCGATTGCACCGGCAGTTGAAGGCAGCTATCACCTGCCATACTGACGCAAACTGGACTGAGACGTTACCTTTCGTACTACTCGGTTTAAGGAGTGTCTTCAAAGAAGACCTACAATCCTCATCAGCTGAGCTGGTTTACGGTGAGCCACTGCGCCTCCCTGGCGAATTTTTCGGTCACGACGTAACAGGATATACCACCGACATAACCGATTTCTCGGCACGACTAAAGTCCTATGCTGAGAAAGTACGACCGGTCCCGGCCCAGCACCATTCTACTCGAAGAATCTTCGTTTACAAAGATCTCGCCACGTGTAGCCATGTATTTCTGAGGGAAGAGATGCTACGTGGTTCACTTCAGCCTGCTTACACAGGGCCACACGAAGTTTTGAAGAGGGATGCCAAATATTTTGTAATTCGCGTCAAGGGTAAAGACTCGACAGTAAGCATAGACCGCTTGAAACCAGCCTATATATTGTCAGATGACCTAAGACCACCACAAAGCGTTACAAATCCTCCTCAAACTCTTCAAACTCCTCAACAAACTCAGCCTCAGTCACTAGACTGTCCAGCCACACTGACGACACGATCAGGAAGGCGGGTACGTTTCCCTGATTATTATCGTCCGTAGACACGGTCTCTGGAGGGGAGTGATGTAGGCAACTTATTGTATTTATTAATTTATTTATCTTTATATATTAAAAACCCCACACAACTACAAACTAATAAATTTATATATCACTTATTTATGTATTATATAACACACAGACATACATCACTCATACAAATCGCACTTACATTCATCCACATCACAAAACTATAATTCACAAGCATCGCCGGATGACACTCGGTAGTATGCGGCGGGCAGGCTAGTTTCGTACATACGCATAGCTATGTACCGGCGCCCGCGCACTCCGATCGATGCGCTCGCGAAGACATCTACCTTCAGTCGGAATTGTTACACCTCCGCGAAGCCCGCGTTACTTGTATGCAAACTCTTAATAGCTTATCTTCTACTATTGTTTTCCTACATCTATGCTCTTAAATCTATCTAACTACTACTGTGATTTCTCCTCCTATCTTGCTACAAAAATAAACTATATATGTGACTGTGAAGTGGGTGTTTATCTTCCTAACCATAAAAACATCTACACTAACAAATAGCAGGTCCTAGATAGGCAAAAACACACGGCGGATTTTTGGGATAGCAATTATATCAATTTTGCCTTAGTACACATAAAGATCCATAGTCAGAAATAAAAATTTTAATCAACATATTCTTCCACAGTTCAGTTTAAAGACCTGTACCTCACCCAAACGCCAAGATTACTGCAAAATCACACGTAGTATTGTCATCCTAAAAATGGCTAAACACATAGAATTTGTGAATTTAATAATTTAACTTACTTACATAATTAACTATGTAAAAATGTGACAGTGACATGTCAAAGGGCTTTAACTCCATGTAAGTATATTATGCCTGCGTAGGTTGTTCGAACGCTGCCGCGGTCAGACTAGGGACAAAGGTTTTTGTGTCAACGTGCCCCGACATTCTGTTGGTAGGAGTCCTAAATTTGATTATATTGTTGAGTTTCGACTACCTCTATTTTGTTTTGAGGACAGAGGATATGTGTAGGTTTGCTATGTGGTACAAGAGTAGGTACAATACTTTAAATTACTTAGTGTACATAAGTATAATTATTAATCAAATAAATCCACTGGTCGGCTGTCATTCGTCGATCTTATGACAGTCGTTACGGGTCGTCAGTAGCCCGAAAGTCTGACAACCAGTCTTGCCAAGGGGTATCGTATTACCCAGTTACTGGGTTGTGGAGGTCAGATAGGCAGTCGCTCCATGTAAAATACTGGTATTCAGCTGCATCCGGTTAGACTGGAAGTGGACCCCAACATAGTTGGGAAAAGGCTAGGCAGATGATGGAGTATCGTGCCCGTTCTTCTCCATAAGAAGATCTAGACCATAATATATACTATAATTAAAAAATATTTTTCGATTCAGACCTCGTAAGTTACTTTATTTTTATATAAAGGCAGAATCTACAAGGAGTCTAATATTAATTGTAACATCTATTTTGTAATACCTACATTCTTTGCAAATATGGATTATATTCTATTCTATTCTTTTCTGAACCTACGCTCTGGATCGGGTAACCAGCTTCAACTTTCTGACTGACTGACCTACATATATAGATAGGTACTGCTTTATATTGCAGTAGGTTTCATTGAAATAAAGAGTTTGAGCAAGTTAGACTGCAGTTTTATTTTCTGCTTTATTCTTGTTTCTAACTAATACAGCTAGAAGGCATATCAAATTACCAACGCCACGGTGTTTATTTTTTAGGGTTCCGTACACAAAGGGTAAATCGGGACCCTATTACTAAGACTCCGCTGTCCGTCCGTCCGTCCGGCCGTCCGTCCGTCCGTCTGTCACCAGGCTGTATCTCATGAACCGTGATAGTTAGACAGTTGAAATTTTCACAGATGATGTATTTCTGTTGCCGCTATAATAAGAAATAAAAAAATAGATAGAGAAATAGAAAATAAGAAAATAAAATAGAAACTAAAAAAACAGAAAAAAAAAATATATTTAAGAGGGCTCCCAAACAACAAACGCGATTTTTTTGGGCTTTTTATAGCTAATGGTACGGAACCCTTCGTGCGCGAATCCGACTCGCATTTGGCCGGTTTTAAAAATTTCATCATTATGCTGAGATCATTTTCACAGGTCATTTTTTTTTTTTTTTTAAAGTAAGTTTATTAGTTTTAAATGCTCCTTTTTTACTATTTGTATTTTCTGTGTACGTTCCAAATAAAATATTTTAATTTCTTTTCTTTATTTCTATTTTAGGACCAAACACGTCTTTTAGTTAACGTCTTCTTCAAAGCTATCTTAAGGACACATCACTTAGGGCTTCCCTTTAAGTAAGACCTCGTCTATTTTTAGCTCTATTTACCCTTTGCGAGGACCCAAAGATAAACAGAGGCACTGAACAAATTAAATAGACTTTGTCGAAGATTTGTTACTAGTTAAATTACTTGGTTTATTAGTGCTTAAAGTTAACGTAATCTTAGAAGCTATGTCGTCATTATTAATGTTCCTTGAAGCTTTTGTTGAGAACATTCGAGAAATTTGTATAGAATTCTGTTGAAAATACTCAAGGCAATATGCTTTTATATAGGAGCTATTATGAAATTATGTCGAGACGTGTTTTGCCATTTTATGCACAGTTTTTTGAGGTTGACATCACTGAATTTTGAGAATAATTCATGTAAATTTAATGTTGCTTTCAACGAGCCATTTGGTCCTAAGAAACAGAAAACTCTTTAGCTACGAGTATACTTAAGTGTTAAATGATTGAATACTGAGGAACCTCCCTGAGACGTGCATACAGCTGAGAAAGCCAATTCTCGTACTTAAAAACATTCTATTGGGTTGTTGCAAATGAAATGGCGGATTCTTAGACACTGTATAACAGTACAGTGAATTACTCCTTAGAGTTTTAATAATTAAATAATATTGCGCAATACTAAAACTACATGTTCTTCGCTCTCCAGAAAAGTCGTATTGTTGTTTGAACTTTCGAAGAAACATCACGTTTTTAAGTGACAGTGAAAAATGGACAAACGTAAAATTCGCCTATTGTTTTTTTACGAATTCAAATTGGGACACAGTGCCGCGGAGGCAACGCGAAATATTAGTATGGCATTCGGCGAAGATGTAGCTAGCGAGAGAACAACACAGCGTTGGTTTGAACCATTTCGTTCCGGCGACACCGACTTGGAGAACGAACCGCGCGGTCACCGTGAGGTAGCCATCGATGACGATCACTTGAAGGAAATCGTCGAGAGTAACCCTCGAAAGGTACTGACAGTTACTTGAAACTGTTCCCACCAATTTGTCAGAAAAGCAACCGGCTTTAGTGAAAAGACATGGTGTCATATTGCTGCATGACAATGCTCGCCCGCACATTTCTAAATTAGTCATTAAAAAAATAACGGAACTAAACTTTGAGACATTGCCACATCCAGCATACTCTCCAGATCTGGCCCCAACGGATTATCACTTATTTCGTCACTTGAATCACTTTTTGGAGGAAAAAAAATTCTCGGTCCAGTCTGAAGTAGAAACAGCCTTTACGAATTTCGTCGCACCTCTAAATCGAGAATTTTACAAAACCGGAATATACAATTTGGCATCACGTTGGCAAAAGTGCGTTGAAGCTGAAGGCGATTATGTTGATTAGAATTTTTTTGTTTTAAAATAGTAATAAAAATAAAAATTTATCCTATCTTATCCGCCATTTCATTTGCAACAACCCAATAATTTAAGCCGTAATCTTACCTTCGCGACAATATCAAAAACTTGTCAGAAATATAGGTAAAATAGACATACATACATATAGGTAAATTAGAATCTGCTAAAAAACGCCCGAAAAGTTCGTCTTATGCGAACGTTCTTTAAAAAAATACCGGAATGGCTTCAGGCTGGTCTTTGTGATTTTATTGAAATTGATTAATTACGAGTAGCAGAAAAGACGAATAGATACGTTCAAGAGAAATTAGCAAACTAATAAGTTACATATTTTCTACCATTATCATCGTATGCCTATTTTCCCAACTTTTTTTTTCTAATGTTGGGATAGGGTATCAGTCTACTGCCGGGAGGACACGGTGCGGCACACGCTGGCAGAGTGTGCCGCTTGGGAGGAGCCGCGCCGTGCCCTCATCTCAGGAGTAGGCAGTGACCTATCGCTGCCGGCCGTGGTCGAGTCTATGGTCGGCAGCGAGGAGTCCTGGGACGCGGTGGTTTCCTTCTGCGAAACAGTCGTCTCGCAGAAGGAGGCTGCGGAAAGGGAGAGGGAGATCTCGTCCCCTCACCCGGCCCGCAGCAGGCGCACCGGGCGTCGGCGGAGGGCGGATAACGCCCTCTTCCAGCCCCCCTAAATGGGTCCAGGGGCGACGGACTTGGGGACGTCCGTCGCCCCCCACACATCAGGACCCGAGGGGAGTTTAACACCTCACTCCCCCCCCTGACACGAGGAGAGGCCCGCAGGAGCGGGCCAGCACCAGCCGGGGGTTGCGGAAGTATCGTTCGTTCCCCGCCGCCCGCCCCAGGGCGACGGACATCCATGAGGATTTGCCACCCCGAAACAAAAAAAAAAAAAAAAAAGGGTATCAGTCTAACCGGATGCAACTAAATACCAGTATGTTTAAATTTCTGCCTCCATTTCTATTTAATTTTCAACCATGATAATCATCAATAGCCTTCTATTGATGATTGACCGATGGCAACAACAAAAACTTGGAAAGTTCTACCTCTTTAATATCACTTTAATAACTAGCCCTAATTAATTTACACAAGTAAATTTTTTGTTATTAAAAGAAAAATTTTTCAATGAATAAGAAACAAAGTTGGACATCCTGTCGGGCAATTTCTGAGAATAGGCTTCGTACTCAGCGCGCCAACAATACGTATGGCGAGCGAACTACCGGTTATATTACGCCGAGACTTATTAATAGTATACCTCAGAAATACACAAATGTATTAGACTTAAAAATATCAAATGTAAACTTAAGCAATATTACTTAAGTATTATCTGGGAATGATTTTAACTATTTAAAGACCTAAAGTTGTTATTAATTGTATCGACAATAACGCATACATATAAAATGCTTCATTATATAGATCGATATTTAAATAGACTCGTGATAGCTCATGTTTAAGCCTTAGTGGTTTTTGGTTGGTATTTAATATGAATATGAATATGAATCCTGTATTATTTTGTAAAAAAGTTAAATAAATATAAAAAAAAGCCAGTCCTTACTTCTAAAGTAAACCAACAAGACATCCAATGTCCGATGGCTCCCACGCCACTAAGGACCAATTTCGCAATCCAATAAAATGAGAACGTTATTGAAAGACAACTACGCATATTGCTCTACGAATTCAATAATTTAGGTGCGTCGAATCCAATATATGTCTTAGACTTTCCATTATTCATTCCACTACATATGTACCGTTGGGGTCGTAATAAAATTGCGCCCTGAAATTTATATAAAACTGAGGTACGGGCGCTAGGTGGAGCGAGGACGCGTGTTGAAAGTTGATGGGCAAAGTTCAAAGAGTGTTGTTTTATGCAAAAGTTGATAGAGGTCATTTTGGTGTGCTAGCTTTACAAGGCCATTGGTCCTTTGTTATACAAACTACTCTTTTGGCACGTGGAAGTTTAAGACTCTTAAGCGGGAAGCGTCAGGATGGCCGTGAAATTCAAATTTCTTACGTTTTTTGCAATTTGCTTTAATCCTGTCGAATGACTATGTTCATGAAATATAAATCAATAGGATTATAGAGGGGCTTGTGGCTAAGTAATAACAGCCACACGGGTCGATCGATCAAGTTAAGCTACGATTCCCGCGGTTGGTCCGTGGATGCGTGACCATCTTCATATACAAAGACCCCTCCGTGCTTCGAAAAGCACGTTAAGCCGTTGTACCCGGCTCTCATCCGTGGATCTTTGACAGTCGTTACGGGTCGTCAAAAGCCCGAAAGTCTGACAGCCAGTCTTACCAAGGGGTATCGTATTACGCAGTAACTGGGTTGTGGAGGTCAGATAGGCAGTCGCTGTATGTAAAATACTGTTATTCAGCTGCATTCGATTAGACTGGAAGCCAACCCCGACATAGTTGGGAAAAGGCTAGGCAGAATATCAATCAATAGTATTATATGAACTTAGAGTTGTATTCGTGCTTTTAATGATTATAATTCTGTAAATATATAGTTGTTACCGTCGCGAATCATATGTTGTTCAACATACAGCCTGACATTTACCGGCAAATTGCAATAAACGTAAGAAAATTGGAATTTTGTGGGCTACCCTGCCGCTTCTCCGTTAAGAATCAAACATTTTTGTAATGGAAATTATAATAATCCTGTATTGCCGTTGCCCCGTAGGCCATATCCCCGTTAAAGGGGACAAATGGAATTTTAATAAAATTATTAAAATTACTTCCCTTTGTCCCCGTACGTTGTCCTCGTTAGTTTATTGTAATATATATTTGTCAAATTATGCCCGCTCTCCTTGTTACTTATTTAGTCGGGTTGACGTCATCCGCCTTGACATACAAAGTCAACTAGAGTACTCCTATCATTACGAGACACACAATAGTTTTCTTTGAAACCTTTTGATTTGTACGTTTTCGATATATTAAAATATGGTTTACAGAATCATAATCCTTAAGTTAGAATTAGCCACAAATACTCATTCACAAATAATCATTCAATAAAATTAAAATAATATGTAAATAAATAACAATGAATACCAAATAATTAATAAAAATAACAAAATGATATCCTAACTTAACTAAAACTATTCACAAACTAAAATATAGCGTCGACAAATTCATCCGCATCGCTGTCGACTGGTAATGTAACCAAGAAGCTGGCAGCATTATCCCGTTGTATCGCAACGTTAAGCCTCTGGCCAAGGTCAAAGCCAGCCTTTGGGTCACGTGAAGTGTCAAACACCCGTTTCGTTTATTAAAAAGACCACCACACACACACACTCACTCGGACCCCACTCGGACCCTACGGCCCGACGTCATTCAATAGGATAATATGAATGACATATGTATTATTATTTATTTTTATTATTACAAATCACAACAACCGTCATTCTTCGACAGTAATTGTATGAAAAGGCTATAACGCAGCAAATTGACTCAGGATGTTTAAATTAATTTCCCTTTTTACCTGTAAATAGATTCAATAATGGAACAAACGCTTTGACTTTTAGCTAATTGAAACCCACTAATCTATAAACATATATTTCCAACTCACAGAAGCAGAAAACTGATACCTTTCCCTCGACCAACTTCGATTCCAAGATGGCAAACCCTTCAAGCTAGTGTAAACCGATGCTTTGAACAGAATATCAAATGCATAGCCTTACAGGTCTAGACGGCAGATATCGACGCAATCGTATCTAATTTAGCCTGGGGAGCATTAGAATTGAAGACACCCTGTCTGATACAAGTATATTTCGTAATAGATGTCTGAGATAAATAAATTTGATAAATCTTGTTTATTTACAAACCTATGTTAGTAGTTATCACATAAGGCCCGGCGCATATTGGCGGCACGGCACGGCAGGGGATCCTTCGGCATCCCTACATGTAAGCGCACACTGGCGGTAACAATGCCGTAGCATCCTTTTGTATGCCGCGACGTCCTTAAGCATACCGAAGCGTCCTTAGGCATGCCGAGGCGTCCTTGCTAATGAAGATACGCGCGGGGCCGCGGGGATCGGGCGGGCGCTGTCTTGCCGCCCGCGGTATCCGTAAGACTGCCAAAGCGTTCCGAGGGATGCCGAAGCGTTCCGAAGGCTGCAGAAACGGCATGCCTAAGCATACCGCTGTATTGTTTTTGTACTTACGACGTTAACATTTAAATTTCAACTTTATTTCGATACATTTAAGTTACATTTTTATTCGTCGCCCAAAAATACTTTGCCATGATGTGCCGCCAATGGGCGCCGGGCCTATGTCTGATTAGCATAACTAAAAAGATATTAAAGAATATATATATTTTAAGATCCAATAGCAAAAAATGGTTTATATTTTCGAGTTCTTCAGTTATTGTCACTGTAGGCTGCATAATCCCACAGCTAAGCAAAGTCCTCTGCCCATGACTTCTAGACTGGTCGTTTTGTTTTTTTTTTCAGGTCTTTCCGTCAGCTTCTCCGGAGTCTGCCACCACGTTTTCTGACTTTGGCAGAGTTCCACTTACTTGTAGCAGTCATTTTAATAGTAAATAGCATAGGTGCTGTCAACCTTAACAAATTATTTCAACTAAGAAATCTTATACAAAATTTTGCCTCGGATAGACGATTGAAAATTAAGACCATGATCAAGTTTAAAACGCATTGCATCACAACTTTTTGTTAAAAAATTTAAACAATAATGTTTGAATTTTATTTCATAAAAGCACTTTCATAATCATACTTCACTGCCAAATATGTAAGTATAGCAGAAAGAAACGCTTCTAAATATTTAATCGCTCACGTACGAACGATTCCCCAGCAACAAAAACTGAAGGAAAGGGGAAATATAAATAAATGTAATAGAAGATGTGTTTCTTTGTTTCTTTTTTAGCACTGCATTTTATTAAAGGAAAGAAACAAGATAAATGGAAAGCAATGGAATGGTATTCCGTACGAAATGTGTTTGTCAATCAAAGTTGTTGTATGTGTCTGGGAATGAAGGGGGACATGAAAATGATATGATGCGGGGCTTACGGTTTGTTTTGGCACGAAAGCTAACTTTTAGGCAGAACAAATGCGTGTCTTATTGTAATGGGAACACGATAAGCTTGATTTGAGTATTTTTACTTACTAGATTTTTTCACCAAAGACTCAATGCATGAATGCTTTGGTGAAAAAACAGAAGATAATTATAACCAATTGTTACTAATCGACTGATGGACCAATTTATACTGGACTAGCGACCCGCCCCGGCTTCCCACGGGTGCAATGGAGAAACACTGATAATTTTAGAGCCATTATTTCTCGTAAAAAGTATAGGATAAAAAATGGTTATTGTGGGTTATCCCTAAGAAATAGACATATACCATCGCGGACTTTTTTTTAGACCTTTTTAAGGTGTACAATACTGTAGTACATTATTTTGATCTATCTCGACGGGTTCAGCCAGCGTTTACAATGTAAGCGCAAAAAAATGTGTTTATTTACGACATTACATTAGAAACCTCTAAAATTATCACTGTTTCTCTACTATATTATGCATGCATTATACATATAAACCTTCCTCTTGAATCACTCTATCTATTAAAAAAAACTACATCAAAATCCGTTGCGGAGTTTTAAAGATCTAAGCATATATAGGGACAGACAGACAGGAAGCGACTTTGTTTTATACTATGTAGTGATAAAAAGGAACAGTGATGGCCTGTGGTGACTCAGTGGTAACGGCCCCGACCTACGAGTGTAGGTCGTAGGTTTGAACCCAGAAAAGAAGCTTAGTTTGTGTAAATAATTTCATCACCACTGCTCTCAAAACGGTGAACGAAGACATGGTGAGGAAACCAGTATGTCCTAATAACAAAAATTCGAAGACATGTGACATATACAACGTGTAACGGAAAGGGGGTATCAACCCTGAAGGAGGTGAATGTGCTCATGAAACTCAACAACTTTCCCCAAAGAACATAGGCCGAAATATGAAAAAAAAATTTGGCCCTCCCATAGTAAATCAATCAGCTGGTAGTCAGTTTTGTAAGGGAGGGCCAAATTTTTTTTTCATATTTCGACCTATGTTCTTTGGGGAAAGTTGTTGAGTTACATGAGCACATTCACCTCCTTCAGGGTTGATACCCCCCTTCCGTTACACGCTGTATATATATATTATATATATATATATTATGTATATATATATATATATATCCCGCACTGGGTATATAGCCCGCGTGGTGAATTCCGGCTGATTATAATTTTGCTTAAGCAGTTAGTAATTAATCGAGTCACCTTAAAATCTTTCCTAAAAGATATGTTATTATTTTGTATTATTACTAGTCTTATTCATTTCTCCCTAGGTTTGTTTATCTTATTGCATAGGTTTCGAACAGTATTTCCTCCCAGGAGGGCACTGGTTCTTATAACACAAGTTAGCCATCTAGCACAAGAGACAGAGGCTTTACACAATTTGAAACCCTTGTCAGTAGTAATAAAGATTATTATTATTATTATTACCTACTCATCATCTGCCTAGCCTTTTCCCAACTATGATGGGGTTGGCTTCCAGTCTAAACAAAAGCAGCTGAATACCAGTATATACCAGTATATATACATGGAGTGACTGCCTATCTGACCTCCACAACCCAGTAACCGGGTAATACGATACCCCTTGATAAGACTGGTTGTCAGACTTTCGGTCTACTGACGACCCGTAACGACTGTCAAAGATCCACGAATGACAGCCGGGACCAACGGATTAACGTGCTTTGCGAGGCACGGAGGACCCCTCTGTGCCTCGGAAAGCACGTTAAGCCGTTGGTATGTGAAGATGGTCACCCATCCATGGACTAACCGCGGCAAGCGTAGCTTGACCGGATCGATCGACCCGTGCGGCTGTTATTACTTAGCCACAAGCCCCCTTATTATTACCTACTGATGAACTAAATATCAAAGTCATTTAGAACACAAACAGTTGATACTGACTACATTACTATAGTCAAATTGTATTTGCACAGTACCTTAGGGTTTTTTTTCTATGCAGTAAGTTTCCTTTACATAACAAACATAATCAGCCTAAAATTTTCCCACTGCTGGGACACAGGCCTTTTCTTTCTGTGAGAGAGAGTGGGCCATAATCCACCCCGCGGGCCCAGGGCGAGTTGGTGGATGTCACATGACTTTTAATTTTTGGTTCTAAAACATGTCGGATTCCGTAAGTTTTCCGTCACCTTTTTGAGAGCAGTGAAAAAGTGGCTACTTGGGTTCGAACTGAGGACCTACAACTTTTAAGTCACGGCTGTTACCACTGGGCCACTACTGCTTTATTATGTATCCTTTATTGTATGTGAATTCAAATAACAATGTCAAAACAATTCGTAACATTTTTTTATCAACAAATCCACATAAGTTATTACACTAGGTATATACCCACAAAAATTATCACATGTGTCTCATACCTCGGAAACGCTTCTGAAAAGCTAAACAGCACTGGAAATAAAATAAATATTATCAATTTCCAGCAAAACAACGTAATGTTTTCATTACGATATTGCATTTCGGAATGGTTCCTAAAGTATTATTAAATGCTGAAATGTGATTGCACCTCACATATGTTGGTAATATTTTATTACACGAAACAAAATAATATTTGAAAGTGGATGCTTTTAGACCTACAAAATATTGTAATTTTTATTGTTATTAATTGTTTAAATTTCGCTGCTGTTAACTGAAAACCAAATGTAATTTATCTATTTCAATTTATTTTACTGCCCTCCAAAAATGTAAACGCAACTAAATCCTACTTAATTTTCAAAAATATCCGAGTCGAGTTGGTGAAAAACCCTAGTTTTCGAGTTCTAAGACGGCTACTCAAATTAGATATTTGAATTGAAGAACTACCTTCAGTCAACTCAGCCTATCGCAGTCCACTGCTGGACATAGGCCTCTCTCAGGCTGCGCCACAACACTCTATCCTCCACCTTCCACATCCAGTGTACCCCAGCTACCTTCTTTAGATCGTCCGTCCATCTAGCTGGGGGACGTCCCACACGACGCTTGCCGATACGAGGTCTCCACTCTAGGACTCGTCTGCTCCACCGGCCATCTCCATCGGTCCTTCGACAAACATGGACAGCCCACTGGCACTTCGGCTTGCTTACTCTGCCAGCTCTGGTTCTTTTCCCGATAATTTCATTCCTGATTATATCTTTCAAAGATACTTCCAGCATAGCTAGCTCCTTAGCGTACTTGAATTTGTGGACCAGCTCGACCGTCTGTGTCCACATTTCGGCACCATATATCATGACGGGCAGGACGCACTGGTTGAAGACCACTACGTCTTCAAACACTACGGGATAGGCAACGAGAAAACTTGACGGAGTTTTTTAAGAGCTACCTTAAACGTCTTATAACTTTTTAAGTGTCCTACTACAAATTCCAAGGAGGCATTGGGCCTACAAAATCAGCTAATATAGCAAAACATAAACAGCTTCAGTACCCGTGTTTAAATATCACGTTCCGCAAGTGAGGATGTAAATCCTTTTAAGATTCAATGGAGGAACTTCATACCTTGTTCCTCCACACCCAAAACTCGCCTCACGATTGATGATAAAATATCTCGCGAAATAATTTCAAGCTTTTGTAGATTTTGTACTAATTCTCTAAACGTATTTAATATTTATACCGGTGAATAGGATGTTGCTGTGAGTTTTAAGTATCTTTGGATTTCATGCTCCTAGGAATATGTAATGTACGGTTACATAATATTTATAATATAATAAAGCTTAACCCCTCAGCCAAGAATCGACCATTTTCGGTAGGCGAGAAATGGCCGCTTATCCGCGGGCGGCCATCTCTATTCGCTGACTGTCAACCGCGCACCTACTTCTGGGTGGCCTCTTGCGATATGGATTTCATTCAAAATCAAAATGAAAATCAAAAGTCATTTATTCAAACTAGTCTTGAGAATCAGCAGTTTTCGAACGTCAAAATTACAAAAGACAGTCCGCCAAAACGCCCGCCCTTCACCACTTCCTAGTGCTTTCGCTGGGAAGAAGAAGTAGCGCAACAAACTCCCCAGCAGGCATTCAATAAACCCACGCCGGTCACTGAATGTCTATGAGCGAATGATGTCATGCCTTCCCTGTCTTACCCTTTACACATTGTGTGTGTTCGAAAAGGATAGGAATAGAGCAGGATGGAGTTATGTCAGTTCACTGCGACCACTTGTGGATGATTTTCGGTTATGTAATTATTTTTTTTGTGCTAATCACAAATGGTCGGTTTTCGGTTATCGGGACCGCGCAAGAATGGCTCGTCGCGGCTGACGGGTTAACAAGACTACAACACACAATTCAACGGATGAATATTATACAAAAATATTTTACAAAGAAGAAATTAATGTTATGTGAATTTACCTTCTTATGCAGGTATGCAAAGTTTCATTCCATGTGAAGTGGGTGTACCTGAAAGAAGGAATAATATATTAATAATAATAATATACGTAAATAATAAAATATATATAAATAAATATAAAATGCTCATGTATCAACATGAGCATGAACAATGACAATACGCAAACTAAGATATTAATTAGTATCCATTTTATACAGCATGTGTCAAAAACAAGTGGTCAAATCAAAGGGTCAATCAACTTCAGTCAACTGCTGGACATGGCCTCTCCCAGACTTCACCACACCATCCGTCCTCTCCCTTCCGCATCCAGTCTGTCCCAGCTACCTTCTGTACGTCATCCATCCATCTAGCTGGAAAACTAAAGGGTCTATCTAAATTAAAGGTGTGCATTAAACTGAACAAATTTGTCCATGGGACCAGCATCGAAATGTCAAAAAAAATATCAATCGTGTACTCAACTCAAATGTCAAACGACTGATTATTTTTCAAAATTACAATTTTGGACCCATGAATTTTTTTTCAGGTTGATGGTCTGTACCACACCCTTAAATATGACAACAACTTTTTGAAACATGCTGTATACCTTCACATTTTTGTTTTCCACATAAAATATAAAATGGAGGATCAAAAACATACGTAACATACAAAATACCTGCTTACAATACACATTTTTACGTTTCAACAATATTACATATTTCTTTTTTCATACGAGAGATCACATGAATAAAACAAATAGGTAATATTTTTGGTTTGTGTTATGAGACTAACTCATGTTTTTATTATAAAACCTAAACAGTTTCATTTTAGTTACTCTTGCCGTTTTAATAAAAACGGCCGCGGTTTAAAAAACAAAAGAGGCACGAGAAATTGCTAGAAGTTTATGGAAGGTTACAAACTGAACAAGTAAGTTACACACGAGAGGAGATATTATCAGGCCACGTTCTCATGGGCACTTTTTGAAAAAAAGAAAGTAAATACGTTTATTTGCGGTAAACATGACGCAGGGAAAGGCTAGGCGAGGGGTCCGTGGCTAAATAATAACAGCCGCACAGGTCGATCGATCAGGTTAAGCCACGCTTGCCGCGGTTGGTCTGTGGATGGGTGACCGTCTTTACATACCGAGACCCCTCCGTGCCTTGGAAAGCACGTTAAGCCGTTGGTCCCGGCTGTCATTCGTAGATCTTTGACAGCCGTTACGGGTAGTCAGAAGCCCGAAAGTCTGACAACCAGTCTTACCTATGGGTATCGTATCACCCAGTAACTGGGTTGTGGAGGTCAGATAGGCAGTCGCTCCATGTAAAATACTGGTATTCAGCTGCATCCGTTTAGACTGGAAGCCGACCACAACATAGTTGGGAAAAGGCCAGGCAGATGATGATGATGACGCAGGGAAAGAACACAAACATAAAAAAAAATACAAATTGGGGGAAAATATGCGTGACGGTCACGCAAAACGGCCATCGTTCAGCATAATTCTAAGACCCTATGTGAGACAGAGCCCCAGCACTGATTAGCTGCACTAGTGCTTTTACACACCGAGACCCCTCCGTGCCTCGGAAAGCACATAATGCCCTTGGTCTCGGCTCCACACCCAGTTATCGGGACCACTGTCTAAGACTGTTACTGTCAAAGAATTTGTATATCTTTGACAGTCGTTACGGGTGTTCAGAAGCTCAAACGTATGACAAGTCTTACCCGATAACTGGGTGTGGAGCTCCAATAGGCATTCGCGCCATTACAAAATGCTGATACGCAGCTGCATTCGGCTAGACTGGAAGCCGATCACTAACCAAGCCGATGGTTAACCAAGTGACCTTGACCGTGACTCCTCATGAATCCTCCTTAATTCTCTTTAAGTGAATCCTCTTTAATCTCAATTTATCTCTTTGATGTTTGCACGAGGGTTTTTTTAACGCAGCGTACGCCTCCATGCGCTTTAAAGCGTACTCTATGATTTTAAACGCGCGTGCGCGTGCGCGTGCGCGCGCGTTGAAAAAGCGCCCACGCCCGGCTTACAGTAAGATATACAGTTACCATATTAGTATATATAATAATAATAATAATAATATTCCACAACTTTCACACAACGCCATCTAGTCCCAAACTAAGCAGAGCTTGTGCTATGGATACTAGACAACTGATAAACATACATATATATTTCTAAATACATACATATTATAGATAAATTATACCCAGACACAGAACAAATGATCGTGCTCATCACACAAACATTTGTCCTGGGTGGGAATCGAACCCACGACCTTGCGCATAGCAATCAGAGCCACTGACCACTAGACTAACAGGCCTGTCAAACAATATACCGACTTACATACAAGAAATATGTAAGTGATTGCCTTTTATTTATTTAAAAGTGCGCATGGATGTCTGGCAAACTAGGATGTACAATATGCTGCAGGTCAATGGTAACAAAAACCAGTATAGGCTGGCCTCTTATTCTATTGAAAATCCGCACTACGCCAGACCAGCTCAAGGTCTAAGTATTTTTGCCGGCGTGCGGTTAACTGTCTGTACGTAAATGGAGTACCTGTGTTAGGATCGAATGTGGAATTCCGTAGTTTCTACTTGTCTCTACTCATAGCAAAAAATGCGTGAAATAGATGTATTAAGTATAATGTGTATTATTTGAATGAGGGGCTTATGGCTAAGTACTAACAGCCGCACGGGTCGATCGATCGGGTGTAGCTACGCTTGCCGCGGTTGTTCCGCGGATGGGTCACCATCTTCACATACCAAGATCCCTCCGTGCCTCGGAAAGCACGTTAAGCCGTTGGTCCCGGCTGTCATTCGTGCATCTTTGACAGTCGTTACGGGTTGTCAGTAGCCCGAAAATCTGACAACCAGTCTTACCAAGGGGTATCGTATTACCCAGTAACTGGGTTGTGGAGGTCAGATAGGCAATCGCTCCATGTGAAATACTGATATTCAGCTGCATCCGGTTAGACTGGAAGCCAACCCCAACATAGTTGGGAAAAGGCAGGCAGATGATGATGTCGTATTATAAAAATATAAAAAAAATTGAATATCTTTCTTTGATGTAAGCATCCTGCAGAACCACTTTTTGATAGCTACAATTTACGGTTGACAGATTTAGGGATATTCTCGACAGATTTGGCTTAGTTCCGTGGTCCATTTTTACGAGCAGCGGACAGCCGACAATAATGGGTCGCAGACACGAAACCTTAAAGACCACGATTATAACGAGAACCGAACTTACTGGGGGCTTATGTTAGTGATAAAAAAAGGCCAGTTCATACTGATTAGTTTAGTCAACATAAAAATAACAAAGAAGTAATGTGCGCTGTTAGATAGTATAACTACGTCAGGGTTTTTAGGTCAGTGTCTTCTCTCCTGAAATAATAATAACATACGTCGCGTCCAGTCGTCAGATGCTTTCAAAATAAAAAATAAAAAAAAATCCATGTGAAACAAGCAAACAAATTATGTTTGAACCATAATGTTATACGTCAAAAAAGCACATCTAACGTATGGATCTCAGTTCAGATTAATATAATACAATATTATCATTTTGAAAATTTGATAATATAATAAGAACCACACTACACATAACGGTTTGGTAACCACAAAAAACCTTCATGCAGGTTACATTATGATACTGGCCAACACATTTTACTCTAAATTCAAAGTAAAATTTCCTTACCACAGTGAACTCTAACCTCATGTATACCAAACGTTGCAGTGGGCCATAAAATACAGGATTAAGGGTGTTGTCACCGAATCCGAGCTAGGGCTCATAATTCTGTCGTACGAGTACCATCCCACAGTGCTTCGGGCTTAAAAACTCTTGGGCAAAAATATTATCACGTACTTTAGTCCAAAACAAATTTGTTTTTGTCTTTCCTCCAGCGCGATTATGAAATCGTTTGGTTTTTTTCGTAGATTTTATTTTGTTTTTTAATATTGTTTACGCTCGCTTTGTTTTCATTGAGGATAGCTGCTTTTGAAGGCATTTTTAAATAATGCGGTGGTTCAGTTTTATTTTACGATTTTGGATTATCTTTTGGTGTTGATTCTCGTCTTGTAGGTAATTGTTATTAGCGTACAGATTTTTGTAGAAAAATATTCAGAAAAGTAAATATGTTTTGTTTATTCCTGTTATTTTCAGTTTATATGAGAAACAAGACACGTTAAAATATAAGTTATTTGAAAAAAATGAGTAGTTCACAGAATTCAAGTTACTGTCTTGTCATACTTACGACATAAAATGTCCGGCAACCAGTCGGTTATCTTTTAAAGTGAAGGCACGTGAACATATCCGTCAGAAGTTGGCCGTAACATCCCAGCGCTGATATACTGGATTCTTTTTCTCCTCTAACGATTAATTTGCTCTAGACAGTTCATTTTGTTTATATATATGTATCTATCTATGTATTGTTATTAATTCTTGTATTGTATAGTCATTTCCTAGCTATCTATCCCGTATGTTGCACCTACCATATTTTGTCTCTGCATCACCCTAAGGTTGACTGGTAGAAAATGCCTCAGGCCCGCCGACTCGAGTCCGCCTTTGCACAGTACTTTTTTTTACTTGTGCATAAAATTTTAATAAATAAATAAAATAAAATCGCGGCAGTATTCTAAGAAGGTAAGGTATTTACCTCCTTGTCGTCCTCCCAGGTGGGTGGTCGACCTACAGAAGTTCGCGGGGAAGACCTGGATAAGACACGCACAAACCAGGGAAACATGGCACAAAAGGAAGGAGGCCTATACTCAGCAGTGGGTGAAACAAGGTCAATGACTATGATGATGAAGGTATTTAGGATTATACTGATCTATAAGATAAAATGAACAATAGAATTAGTATTAAAATATTATTCTAAAATATTATACTGATCTATAAGATAAAATGAACAATAGAATTAGTATAAAAATATTATTCAAATCTCGATTATGATTGTAAATGGGGCCCGTGGCTAAATAATAACAGCCGCACAGGTCGATCGATCAGGTTAAGCTACGCTTGCCCCCGTTGGTCTGTGGATGGGTGACCATCTTTACATATCGAGACCCCTCCGTGCCTCGGAAAGCACGTTAAGCCGTTAGTCCCGGCTGTCATTCGTAGATCTTTGACAGTCGTTACGGGTAGTCAGAAGCCCGATAGTCTGACAACCAGTCTTACCTAGGGGTATCGTATTACCCAGTAACTGGGTTGTGGAGGTCAGATAGGCAGTCGCTCCATGTAAAATACTGGTATTCAGCTGCATCCGGTTAGACTGGAAGCCGACCCAAACATAGTTGGGAAAAGGCTAGGCAGATGATGATTATGATTGTAAATGTTTGTTTGGTCAATCCCTAGCATCAGTGGGATGACACTGACAGCTCACTCCACGCAAGTCTTCACGGTGAGATTTTTATAGAATCGACAGTCTGTTATACTATGACAAAATAACTTGCGAATTGTGAAGAGGACAACTTACATGCGAACATTGCAAAATCACCAAAGGTATTAAGTAAAGGTATTAGGATCACAAGGCAGATGTGAGTGCAAAAGTCGGAACGGGACGCCCTAGGAGGACATATTGGTCATTGGACCTCATTGGCCATGTGTGTACTTCAGAAATATCAGGTGCGTAATATTCGTTACCGACGGCGTGCGTGTATGATCAGATGTATGAACGTAAACGAAGCAAAAGGTTTTTTTCGCGTTCTATACTTTCTGCTGGAAGAAAGCGTGACTTTATGTATGTAGATATTATTTATTATTGGAGGTCGGTAATCATCCCACAGGGATGTAAAACTGGGATATAAAGTAGAACCAAAGTTTACATGTGGGTACCTATATAATTTTATGGAATACTTTCTGGCATATTCCATATTTTGTCTGTTTTATGTTATTAAAACTACATCATTCACTTTTAATTCTAAACACTAAGCAATTGCTTCTCCGTTCTTGAGCGATACGGCACTGTTTCTCTTTACTACAGGCCTATCTAAGAGGACAGTAGTTACCCCAACCATTTATGTTGCATACCAGTGTTCATTTGTAAAGTGCAACTGTTTTTTGTATTTACTGCAACACCTTTTATGCAATAAAGTTTTAAATTATTTATTTATAATTTAATATATTCTTTATTTCGGGCAATCCATACAGTATTAATAACAATGACTTAAAAAATATTTCAGTAAACTTTTACAAACTAAAGAAACTAAAAAAAACGTGGCTCAACACACGTTGGCACGTAGCTCCGTGCCCAGTGCCTTATAAAGGGACTGTCCACTTTCTCTAATAAAGACTTCAGTATTCTATTGGAACTTCCGCGCAACCAGATCAAGAGCGTCATTATTCACGCTCTTCCTCACAATGCCATGAAAATTGTCAGCACGCGCTTATGATAATTATTAAAGCCGTTTTTCCAAAAACACACATTTGTTTAGATTTTCGGAAACTAAATCGCAAATGCAATACAGTTAGTAGAATGGCAGTATGTACTAACACAGCCTTTACCTAACCCGTTATGCCACATACCCCTTAACCTTATTCCTATGCGGTTATCGAATACACAGCCGTGTCTCAGACTATCATCTTGGGTTCTCAAATTGCTCACACTAACACAGTGAGCACTGATTGCTACCTGTAGCCCGGCACAATTGCCCTATTGTACTGAACGGTGTCCGTTAAATTCAACGCTTCATCTCCAGTAGTTTACCTAGATAGACTAAGGCCTCGTTCAGGGTGACGAGATTACGCGGGCGCTAAGGCGGATGCCACATATCAAACGTACTAATTAACTCTTGCCCGCGAGGTGGTTGGAAACTTTCACACGAGAACGTACTACCTGCATAAAAAGTATCAAGTCCTAACCCAGGTCATGGTGTATCCGAGTGCTAAATTTCATCCAAATCCATTAAGGCGTGAAAAGGTAACAGACAGAATGACTCTTATATTCGATAATAAGGATTAAACCGCCGCGTACCGCCGCCATACGCGCCCATAGCGTAGTGACTATGTCGTACTAGTTCCTTTAGCTTTTGTAAAGGAACTACTGATCTAAAAATCAGAGTTCTTTCAAAGAAACTACTAAAAGGGCTAGTGAGCACAAAGGGACACAACGACCTAGCTAGTGAGCGATCGTCTATTGTTTTATACTCTGTGGAAACAAGTCTACCCTCTACTGTTGTAACTCAAGGTTAAGTCACACAGTGCGAGCTAGTACAAGTTGGAGTAATCAGTTACTGCAGTGCAGCTACTCGCGCCGTGTGACCGCATCATACGAGTTACTGTCTTGTGCGAGACGGTCAGTAGCTTGCATCCGAGTAAATTCAACATTTTTTTTTTTCATTTTAACTCACTAGTCGCCTTTCCCTGCTGCAAAACAGGAGCTTCATCCGACCTACCTACCACTCGAGAGGTAGGTAGCTATTGCAGCAACTCCCATTGACATACGACAGCAGAATGGTCGATGCGAGCAGAGTTACTGGTATAAGAGTATGCAGTAGCTGCCTACTGTCAGTTTAGCGCGCTCGTACTGTGTAACCAAGCCTTCACTATGGCCCACTCACCATTGGCCATCTAAACGCACCTTCTACCGCGGCCGCAATCGCGCCCGCTACTGCGTTATCACCCAAAACGAAGCCTTAGCATTTATGAGGGACTGTTCACATGTGAAATCGATTGTCGGTTCCTTTATTATTCAATAATCGTATCTTGTTGCGATTCCAATTCTTGTGTTACGATTTTTTGATATTTGTTTCCTGTTTACTTGTTAGAATAACCCAAAACCTATGTAAAAATTTAGGCACGTGTAAAAGATTACTCTATTTTCGTGTACTGTGTGTGTGTAATTCTTTTTTTTTTACTGAATTCTTAATTTATATTTCTTAAAAATACTTGAAAAAATCATAATACCTTCTTAAGGCACTCGTTCTGAGTAAAAGCTACTTGAAAGTATTATATATAAATTATAATAAAAAATCGTAGCGAAGTCAAAACTAGACATCGAATATTTTTAAAAAAAGTAATTCATTCGATAAAAAAAATGGCGACTGCGAATATTTTTAAATATTTGCAGCCGCCATCTTGGATTTTTATTTTGATCTTCGTTCCTGCCGGGAGACCCCCAACCCCACACTTTTTTATCATAATTTCAAAAATAGACAATGATTGAGTACAGCTTATCGACAGGGGCAAGGCATTTCTTTCCTCGAAGCCGTAATCTTGTTTTAAAATAGACGTTGCTTTTCAGAATCAATCAAGTTTTTAATTGAATAATCTCTTTTATATTGTTTTAATACCTGTGGATTACAATAAAGTTAAGTAATCAAGCAGATATTTGAGAACTTACGATTATGTAATTTCTCAAGAATCTGCTCGATTCAGCTGAATTTGCCAAGCTTCTAGGATAACCTAAATGCTTTATAAAATTATTCCCAGAAAAGTAAGAAACCAGCAGGCAAATAACTGGATTATAATCTTTATGGCGATACTTGGGGCAGGGTGTTGTCCAGCAGTGGACGGACGTCTTTCGGCTGGGATGAAAATAAAACGACTGTGTGTGTGTGTGTGTGTGGCGACTGTTTTTTTTTTTTGGAATGTCCTTGTCGATTCATCATCATCATTTCCCAAGTACACCCATCAAAAATGTCTAAGGATCAAGCACATTTTTGCTAGTTACTATAAATCAAGTTTTTTAATAATATTTTTTATTTTTAAGGTTCCGTAGTCAACAAGAAACCCTTATAGTTTCGCTATGTCCGTGTATCCATCCGTCCGTTCGTGCACAGCTTAGCTCAAAGACTCTCAGTACTAGAAGGCTGTAATTTGGCATGGATATACATGTCATGTTAATCACGCTGACAAAGTGATAAAATAAAATCATGAGAAAAAATAAATTAACCTCCTCTACACGTAAAGTGGGGATGTTTTTTTTTCTCGTCTACTCTATGGTGTGGGGTATCGTTCGATAGGCCTTTCAAAAGTATTGCGAGTTTGTGATAACAATTTTTCGATTCAGGGATCCGTGTGTGAAGTATTAAGCTTTAAAGTGATTTTTTTTTTTTTGGTATGTATAAAAAATCACGGCAGCAGTATATATAACGAAGTTAAAAGGGAAACTATCACAGCTAAGTAGGCTTTACGAGTAGTCGACCAACTTACATTTGCAGTTGCAATGTATGGGAGAACATGATTTTCAACTACAATGTTAAGTTTGTTCTTGGGATAAATTCATTCCAACTATGGAACCCTTAATTGTGTGTGTAAATAGTGATTAAGTCAATTATTGTAAATAGTGATGATTAACATTTTTAAACACGCCAAGATTTAATTTCCGTGCATCTGTTCCTTTCTATTTCATTAAGAAAAGGACAGAAGATAAATCTGTGCGTCCTGTGAAAACTGATACATCTCGGAAATGTCAACTTTTCAATATAGTAGTTTTTGTGTGTAAAAAATTATAAAATTTGTTAGGATAATTTATTTTACGAAAATAGTGACACAATTTGTATTAGTGTCGTATTGTTTACAACCTATTAAGTTCCTGCTCAAAAGGCGTTAATACAGGAAGAGATATTTAAAAAAAGCTATTTGTTGTATCAAAACACACCAAATGAATGATCGTGTATAATGATTCTAAATGAGTTGTATCGCTTTACACTTTGTGTGAAGCTTTGGTGAAAGGTGATATTGTTGCATTGTCAGGTAGTTTTATACGAAACTAAATCAACTCCTGTTCAAAGCTGTCAAACAAACGATTAATATTTTTCAGTCGGCAGAAGCACTGTAAACACAAAACTCGTAAAATTTGTTGTTTTTGTTATTTATATCATTTTACACGAGAATAACGGTCGTGTTATTATGTGTTTTTTGATATAAGTTGACTTATATCTCAACTCAATTTTGTGTAATATGATACAAGAAACAGTTTAATGACAAAAGGCATAAAATAAAGTAAGTAATAAAAAGAAAAAAAAATGCATTTACCTTTATTTATTTTTAATGATATTAAATAACACTTAATTGAAAATTAAATTATTTTACTTTAGCTCAATCTTAGTTAAACTTTAATTTTGTAATGACCATATTCAATAGGTATTAAAAAAGGAAAGAACGAAATCAACGACATAAATCAACAAAATAACTTTAACGAATAATAGGTAATTTTTCATACAGGAAATACTTAAACAAAAATCAAATTCTCGGTATTCTTTGTGTAACTATACATAAATTAAAACAAATTTCAAACTAAATTAAACTTAAACTTTCTTCAAAATTAAACTTTGGAATTCTGTAAATGAATCAACAATATCACACGTTAGTACCTATAATAACATTCATTAAAAAACTTAAACTTAAAATTATATTCGACTTCCGTATCAAATTAAACATAATTCAATATTAATTTGTAGAACTAAATAAATCAACAACTTACTCCTAAAATTAAATATTTTTCAGTCTTCATCACTAGAGATCAAATCAGGATCAATATTTCTAATATCAGCCTTAGTTTTTAAATTTTTATAATAATTACGATAGCTACTGTCAATATAGGGCAATAACGAAATTAAATCATTCTTCTTCTCGTTTGAAATGAAATTTGGTCCCTTGCAGTTTATTAAATTATTGGCAAGTACTTCTAATCCATAACTTTTACCCCTTTTTGCAAACGAGATCATATTAAAGTCATCACCTTGCAAATCCGTTTTATATTTGAGGCACGGAAACAACGTCTTGTCAAACCGTAGAAGTTTAACATCGGCCCAAACGAACTTAATGTTGTCTTCATTATATTTTTTCATTATAAAGTTTTGTTTCAAAAAATCACTAAAATCGTAAAAATTAGATTCAGCCATCTCGATAACAGTAAATTTCTCAGGTCTCCCTACCGATCGTATTAATTGAGCCCAATCTCGAGGATGATGAATATTCATAGTCGTTCTTTTTTTAGCTCTTTCTATTAGTGAATGGTCACTATCTACTTCCATTCTTGTATGACCAGGAGTCAAAAATTTGTGCTCTATGGAAATGATATACGGCAGATCGTGAGCAGCTACGAGCATCATAGTCACCATTATGGAGTTTTTATTTTGTCCAGCGCAAGTGTCGGAGTACAAAATAATTTTTGAAACGTTGGGCCATTGATTAGGAACACGATATTTAAAAAAATCGTAAACACATGAAGCTATTTGGTTTGCTCCTTGACCAGAAATACTTTCATCCCAAATATAGCAATGAGCTTTATTACCCACACAATCATGTATCGTAAGATTATACGTCCAAAGTTGGCGTTTGTAAAATACCATACCCGTCTTAAGATAAGGAGTGGGTAAGCATTGCTGCAAATCGAATGTCAAAACCAGGGTATCTGTTGATTCTTTTGCATAATTTTTATCTTTGTCCTTCAGATCATATGCAAAGGCGGCGCAAGCTTGGTGTTCTTGCAATTGGGTTTTTATTTGAGTTTTGAGTTCTTCCGACGTTGCCGTTTCCAACTGTTTATTCAGTCTATCACACTTCTGGCATGTGTCTACGGAAGGCTGTTTGAAAGATAGATTTAAAGTCTTAAACACGTGATTGTACACTGTTTTACTAATGGGCTCAGTTGTAGTTTCCTTATATAGATCATACATTTTAGCCAACGATAAATCAGAACTTCAGAAAGTTTTGCTGGTTTTGCTGCGCCCATAGTGACTTTCATATGTAGGGAATTTCAAAATATGCTGTCTTGCGAATTCCAAACGATCATCATGGATTTTTTTGTAACTTGCTGCACGACCCCTTTCACTCGATATTACGTTACCGCATTTAATTTTTTTCTCACAAATAGTTTGGATAAATTTGTTGCTTTCATCAAAAGTTGTTAAAAAACATTTCTTGCATATATCATAGACACTGTTATCGAATTTTAGCACATATTTGTTAGCATGCTCTCTTCTCTTTTGTGGATCAATTTTAGCAACCTTCTTTTTGCCAATAATTATAAAATTACCGATATAATTTGCTCTTTTTTCATATGAGCCTAAGTGCCAGTATTCTGTAAAAACATTTTCCAATACCTGCTTTGGGATTTTTTCCTTACATTTTGCTCTACAGTCCGGTAACTCTTTTAATTCTTTACGTTTCTTTAATTTACCAGTCTTTGTAAAATACTCTTCTCCCTTGTTTCTAGAGATATTTCGTGCAATTCTTTCACATCTTCGTTCTTTTTTAGCATCTCTCTTCTTCCTCTTACGGCTGTCCCTAGTCACGGTTTTGTTATCCCAAAATGAATAAGATGGTACCGCATCATTGCACTGATTTGGTTCTTCAGATAAGTTGTTTAACTCACCACTAATATTTTGCTCGGGTAAAGTATTGCATTCGTTATTTCCTTCTTCAGAATAACATGAATTGCGTGAATAAGTCGGTGCTATATCATTGCATAGGTTTGGTTCTTCAGGCAAGTTATTTAGATTATTATTCCTATTTTCTTCGGTTAAAGTATCGCAATTTTTATTATCTTTGCTACAGGTACTACTGCATGAACTGTCAGAAGTTGAAATTCTTATATGTGGTTTTCCTGTTAATCGCAATACAGATCCATTTATAGAATCATAAGAACTGTCACTGCTATATTCATCAGAACCAGGTATATAATCATCACTACTCGAAGAACCGAAATCACCATCAGGAGATGAACCATTATCCTCGTCGCCGCATATTTCTTTGACTGACATGTTATTTTTAGAAGGACTCTGCTCTAATAATATTTCCTTGCTATTTGACTTAATACGGTTATATTTATTATTTTGTCAGGAAGAAGAAGAAGAAATGTTTTCATCCATGAAAACATCATCTTTTTCATTCTCATTATTTATGTTTAACATGTCTAACATGCGTTTTGCACGGCAAGAACGAAGCTGCAACAATGATATTTTACATTGTAGATCATCATAAAACATAATAATAACAAAGAAAAATAAGCGTTATCATAAACAAGTATTCATTACTTTATAATTATAAAATTCACAATAATAAATAGATTTCGTGTATTTTGATGTAACTGGAGTAATTATTATGTGTAAATTAATATTAGTCCTTGTTATTATGAACACGCGAAAAAATTTAGAATTTTGTGTAAAATGATACATCTAATACGTACGTTGTGCGCCATGTTGGATTGCTGTGACAGCGCGCGCGGGCACCTTGTCCAGTAGTACGTGCGGCACTGACCCCGCGCAGACGGCGATACCCCCGCAATAACGTCCCCCGCGCCCGGCGCAACACCCGCGTTCTGCAGATGTATTACTTTGCACATATTTTGGATCAAAACCGTTCTAATTTTCTCGTGATTAGTGATATAACTTTACTTGAATCACTTTACACAGACAATATTAGTTTTCTATGTTTGTGAGCAATAATACAACTTTAGTTGTACCGATGCAATGTACGAATTTACTTTGTGTCAATTGATATAACTAAACATGTATCAGGTGACACCTTATTAGAACGTAATAAATATATGTGAATAATGATATGACTTGAGATACATCTTAAAACACAATTATTTATTTCATAACTTGAATATTGTGAACGATACATGTCAATATGTATTTATTTACACAAAAATATTTATCAAAACAGGCCATTTCGTCTTAGATGTACCATACGATCTCGAAAACTAATAGACGTATCAAAATGTTAATTAGACAGAAAAATAGAGAATTTTTTTCTGATGAAGGTGCAACAATAATATCACATTTGATATAAGTTGACTTATATCACTTTTCACAGGACGCACAGAAATATTAGTTTCGTCCTATCAAATTAAGGCAAATTTAGACGTGATTAAAAAATTGCCTACAAAATACGTCAATTTACGTCAGGTGCTGACGGACGGCAATAGAATCATAGGGCATCAAAAACATTCGTCCGCATTGCTGTCAACAGGAACAGTACCCAAAAGGCTATTGGCATTGCCATGTTGTATGGCGATGCTCACATTGTTGGCTAATACATTTATATCTGTAATTTTAATTGTGTACCTAATAAAGAGTATTTTACCGATCTATTATTTTCTCTTACAAAACACATTGTTTTACATATCCAATAAATTCTTCAAAAGTATTTGTCTCCATATAATTACAGTCTCCAACCTCTTTCATGGCTTCAAACGCCTCTAACTTCCTTCTTAAGTGCTTATTTGTTTTATGAACCGACTCGGTTACAATGTATGTAATTACCGCAGTTCATTAAAATAATTCCGCTATAAAACTTCAAGTTTTCGCCCGAATCTTAATGTTTCCTCGTATTTGAACACGTCTTTGGGATGGAATATACTGGGAGCATTTTGGAAATATGGATAAAGGTTTGTAAATGGAAAAAAACCCTCCCGTTTTTGCCTGTGTAAATGCTATGAAATTTATTTGTGGATAAAAGACTACAATTGCTGAATTATTTAATTAAATAAAAAAAGGTAATTTTTTTTAATGCATCCTTGAAAGCCATAGAAAAAAAATCTTTATCTATACATACTCAGAGAGTGATGAGCATAAAGAATTATCACGGCAGTCCTGCATTGTCGTTAGAAACATTCTGATGCCCAGTAGCGCGAAAGTCTGACAACCAGTCTCACCAAGGGGTATCGTATTACCCAGTAACTGGGTTGTGGAGGTCAGATAAGCAGTCGCTCCATGTAAAATACTGGTATTCAGCTGCATCCGGTTCGACTGGAAGCCGACATGTGTACTAATACGCAAAATATTACATACCGATATTTATACAACTATAAATTTCATAAAACATCAAGTACAAATAATTAAACTTTACGGGAAACGAAGTACTGAATTTGAAGGTGTTAATCATTGAAATAAAAGAAGCGAAAAGCATGTCTTGTTTTAAAAATCAACTAAAATCGTGTATTAGTGTGGCAACAATAATAATATAATATGTACTACCGATAGCAAAGGTTGATGCAAACAAACAAATAAAATAAAAATAAAAGATCTTTAATATATTTGTCAGTCCGCTACCATGAATGCCACATCTAGTAATACATCTAATTTTACTTAAGATCCGTGTTTACTCAATTAGTGATTAGAATAGAATAGAATACTCTTTATTGTATCATATAAATTACAGACATAAATTAGTTGATATTTACTTTTCTTTTATCACTACCTTCCTAAATCTAATTTTAACGACGTTATTGTACGCTCGTAAACATTTTATGTAAATTTAATACAACAGAAGCACGACTATTTTTTGACTAGACAGAGCGAATCTAACGATTTAAATCTTTGCCGCTGTCATCACTTTCATGACAGACACTTTCAGACACTACGGCCGTTAAGTGTGGCCACTGCTACTGATAAATGATTCAATTAGTGTTATTTTACGATATTCTGAAGTATGAATCTGTTACAAGAGCACCTGAATCAGAATATATGACTGGTTCTTAATGAAATAAGAAAAAAAAGAAGAAAAAAAAGAAAAGAAAAGAAAAAAGAAAGTATTAAAAAAGTAAAGTAAAGTATTCTAATGTTTGTAGTAGTATGTATTGTTTTTACTATGGGCCCTAGTTGCCTGAAATAAAGAAATAAAAAAAAATATAATTAGTAAAAAAAAATAACGAATGAATAATGAGAAAACTGCTCCCTCTGAACATCAGGACGGCAACCAGTCTGTTATATTTTAAAGTGAAGGCACGTGAACATATCCGTCAGAAGTTGGCCGTAACATCCCAGCGCTGATATGCTGGATTCGTTTTCCCCTCTACCGATCATTTTTCTCCAGACAGTTCATTTTGTTTATATGTATGTATATAATATGTATCTATCTATGTATTGTTTTTAATTTTTGTATTGTATAGTAATTTCCTAGCTATCTATCCCGTATGTTGCACCTACCATATTTTGTCTCTGCATCACCCTAAGGTTGACTGGTAGAAAATGCCTCAGGCATTAAGTCCGCCTTTGTACAGTACTTTTTTTACTTGTGCATAAAGTTTTAATAAATACATAAATAAAATGAATTTAACATAGATTCATTCATAAAAATGTATTATAAGTTCTTTACTTGGCTATATAATATATATAATACGTACGTCGTACGCAAATGTAATAACTAGGCAACAACCTCATTTACCGATGCCAAGTTTTCACATTCTACATCAAATGGCCCGTCAGATAAATGTGTGTAACTCACAGACAGATATGAAGCGAGGTAGAATCTACACTTAGTTTTTTTTTCCAATTTGAGTTACAGATCGCAAAAATACGGTAAAATAGTTTTTATTACTACTTTTGTTATCGATTTAGCTCATTGCTAAATCAATAACAAAACACCTTAGTGATCACGGTGAGATTTTTCCAGAATCGACCGGCTGTTCATATACGGGGTCAAATTAAACTAGCGAAACTCCGCGATGATATGGGTATCGACATCTAAACACTATGAATCATAAAAATAGATTTTCTCAACTTACCTATATGTACATACGCCTGCACATCAAGCTACCCGAAACTGTCAAATTTTCTCAATCGACTTTGAACCTTATGCTTTAGCGATAAAGTTGAAAACCTATTAAAGAACTTTGACAGATTGTAGTAGTTTGATGTGCTGGCGTCTGTACATCAATTATCAATATTACCAGCGGTCGTTGTCCCAAAAATAATAATCATTAAATCATTTTTATTTTATCATGTTTGTATATATTATATGAATTTGAACACTTAATTTTAATAAGCAAAAGTAATAAGTCCAATATCAATTAATATTATTATTACAAAATTGATAGACTCAACAGCTGGCAATAGATGATTCTACGCCATTTGCAATCATATTTCAGCCAGTCGATTCTGTAAAAATCTCACCGTGAAAACGTAGGTGAAGTTAGTTATCACTTCACCTGATGCCAGGGATTGACACTTTTAACAGCTCACTTCAAGCTCACTTCACCTTAAGTTTCGAGATTGTTACAGATTAGCTCGGCAGCAAGCGGTTGATCCGTCTCGATAAGATCATTTTTTGTGTGTCAAATTACTGTTATCAGAACGAGAATATTTCTCTTCGTTTGCCAATTTACCGTTATTACTCAAGAACTCATTTTTCATATAGAAAATCATCTGTAACCAGAAATTTCATTACCCGCAGATGGGAAAATAGAGTACTAAAGAATAGAACAGAAAATTATTATTTCGGGTATAAGACCATTAGTAGTTAATAACGCCTTCAGACCAAATTTCGGCCATCGCGACAAATCTAAACGGAGACCAGTCTTCGGCGCAGGAGTAATTATAGTTCACAATTGCGCAGACACAGGGGCACTTTCTCTTCCCTCATTCTCAATGTCCGATAGGACGGCAATCCAACTCGACCGGAGAAAGTCCAGGCGCAGAGTCAATGGCTCAACGTCCTTTCCCAGGCACGTGGGTATCACATCGCCAACTTCCCAACTCCGGGCTGTTACTAAGAAATTCCCAATGGAAAAGAAAAACCCAATAACTCTTTGCCCGATCCGGAAATCGAACCCAGGACCCGACGCTCAGCAGTCGCGTTTGAGACCACGAGACCAATGGGGCAGTTGATGAACCATTGTAGTAACAATTTACTGAAATAACATAAAACTTCAACAAAAATAAACAGATTTCTAAGAAAAAAAATGAGGTTTTGAATATCAGACCCTTTGTTTCATTCATAAACCGCGCTCACTATGCCACGGTCTTAACGATCAAGATTTTAACCCGTCGGCAGGCATTAAAAGCCAAGTGCATAAAGCCAGGAAGTTGGACAATTAAATCGGGGGGCGGTCGTTTGGACCCGAAGACAGTGTGTAGTTATGTGTGAGTAGCACGATGAGGGTTGGGCCGTGTTTTTGTGATCGTCCACTCGGGGCTTGTTAGGGAATAATTTTTAGGTATATGAGAGTTGGTGGAAACTGTATCTGTCAAATTAGAAAGTAGACTTGTTTATTTTTGAGCTAGTTATCCAGTTGGATTGTCTTGAAACTTTGCAAGTTTATAAACATTGTAAGTAGTTTTGAAACATCATCATCTGCCTACCTTTTCCCAACGATGTTGGGGTCAGCCTCCAGTCTAACCAGTGGCTGAATACCAGCATTTTACATGGAGCGACTGCCTATCTGACGTCAACACAGTTACTGGGTAATACGTTACCCCTTGGTAAGACTGGTTGTCAGACTTTCGGGCTTCTGGCGACCCATAACGACTGTCAAAGATCCACGAATGTCGGGATGGTTAACTATCCACGGACCAGCCGCGGCAAGGGTAGCTTCATCCGATCGATCGATCCATGCGACTGTTATTACATAGCTACGAGTCTCTCAAATTATTTTTTATAACATAGTTAATGTATTTTTTTGGTTTTATTTTTTTTTGTGAATAATAAGTCTGAATTTAACGCTACGAATTCTGTGAACGAGAATAAGACTGACTAGCTGCTGTTAAAGTAATGATGTCTATGCATTCTACGTTTCTTTTACAAAGATGACTATTATATTCAATAAAATACTGTTTTTTTGTTAAAAATACAGACTGATGGGCCGACGGATATCACGAAATAATAAGGTTATTTCGTGATATCCGTCAGCCCGTCCGTCTGTATGTCCGTTTATCTGTCAGGCTGCATGACACACAGTCAGTTTACTCGGTGATTATTGGCACTACATCGATGTAAATTGGGTTGAAGGTCAAACAGTTACAGAAATTATTTGGCAAGTTTCATTCATGTGAATTAGGAATAAAGACAGTAAAACAAGCTGAACATAAAGAAAAAATAAATGATTGACAATAAGAAACTGGCAACGTTATCTGAATAAAGAATACATACGTCCGATCACTACAAACTGCATGCAGGTGGTCAAAAATTTGTTTCGGTGCGGTTAGTGGAATTGCTCAGGTGCGGTTCGGCCAAGTGCTATTGAAATCAGTGCTCTGAGTTGAATACCCCAATAACAATATGAAAAAAACAAATAAATAGAAAATGTGTTAGAAAAGAAATAAAAAACCAGCCAATATGTTTCTAGCAATTTTATATCTACTTTTTCGTTTAGAATACCTGTGTCAGGCACGAAACTTAAGGCTTCTACCTAAAGTGCAATTTTATTGCCAAAAGTGGTTCGGTTGGAATATCAGACGTGACCTATTAGATTTTCCTCTTAGGTAATTACTATTTAGGAAACCATGAGTTCGATATTTGCCAAATATAATTTTGACAAAAATCTGAACGTCACTGAAATTCAGAAATTTCAGTACTAAATGTTCGTCAATAGTCACAATAGTAAGGTATTCAGGTAAATCATAATTATGTCACAAAATATAGTTCTTAACTTAATTGAATGCTTAAAGCTACCAGGGTGGTAATTGCGCAACACACTATCACTAGCAATGGGTTTCATTTTGACAGTTAAACAAAATTCATTGCGTTATTTACGTTGTTGAGCAGACAAGTTTTTGGAACATATGAAGCAGTTGATTAGCAATATCTTATTAATTGTTAATGTATACATTTTCTTGAGGCTAACTTTAACGGTAATAATACTATCCCGATTTCTGGACCAAATCCTTTCACAAAGAGCTTTTGTACTACCACTGGTAAAGTTCGCATCACGTAAAGCCGGGTCCAGACGAGTGTAACGTGTAATGTAAGATTACGTGTAATTTAGCGTCAACAGTGTGGACGGCACACGAACGCAAAGCGAATTGTGTACGCGAAACTATTTCAAAGCTGTTTCCACTCTGCGAGCGCCTTTGTGTTCGCGCAAAAACCGACAGCCGATGGATCAACGCGCTGCGCGAGCGTTACATGTAATGCTCGTAGTGCCGTCCACACGTAGAATTCGTGTTACATTACACGGTGGATTACATTACACGTTACACTCGTCTGGACTCGGCTTAAAAAGAGCGCTCACGTGAACTTGTACACAGTAAGCGTCCAGCGTTCTTTTTACGTGACGCGCACTCTAGCCGCTATTCCTGTGAACAACACAGTCGAAACGTTATTAATGTATTCAAAACGGATTTAATTTCAGATCTACAAAAAAATCATCATTACCGTCTCTCTCGCCTTCTTCCAACTATGTTGGGTCCGGCTTCCAGTCTAAGCGGTTGCAGCTGATTACCAGTATTTTACATGGAGTGAGTGCCTATCTCACCCCAAAACCCAACAACAAAGACACAACAATTACAATATACAGCTAAAACTACTATGTATATATTACAAGTATATAACACAAAATTAAAGAATCCCATCGTCAGCGATGCGGACGAATTTTTTGATGCCCAATTAGTTCCTGCCTTTTTTCTTTAATTTTTTGTTATATACTTGTACATAATATGAACACCAATTATTATAAAACTTTATACACATATTAATAAAACAGGGAAGTAGAAAGTGAAATAATTACAGTTTAAATTAATTAGTAAGAGTAATCTAAAACGGAGCGGTTCATTAAATTGGCTGATTACGAGATTAGTTCAGTACTACCGCGGCAGCCGCCATTTTGATTTTAGTCATTTAGTATGATTGTTTATTATATTTTCTGTACAAATATACTAGTTTCTGTCTGCGTGAAATACCTGAATTTGTTTCACTATTACTTCTCAGGGGTAGTCAGGGAGATGTCGACTTCATCTAGCTTGTCTTTAGGGTTAAAAAGGAAAAAGGAACCCTTATAAGATCGCTTCGTTGTCCGTCTGTCTGTCAAAGCCCTTTTTCTCAAGAAAGCGTAGAGTCATCAAGTTGAAATTAATATCAAATACTCAGGGCTGCAATCTCTTGAAGCAGTGAAAAAATCAAACTTCTAAGTCAACGCAATCAAAAGATACGTTCGTTTATGTTTCGTTTATGCCGCACATTTTGACACTCGACAGGGAATCAAAACCTATAGGGTACTTTCCGTTGACCTACAATCATGAAATTTGGCAAGAAGCAATATCATATAGCACAAATAAAGGAAAAAATCCGAAAACCGTAAATTTGTGGTTACATACCTACAAATTTGTACGGAACCCTTGGTGCACGAGTCCGACTCACACTTTACCGGTTTTTTAATATGACGTGTAAAAGTGATTCCGATATCCCTATTTACTGAATGCACAACTTTATTTCATTATCAAGATATAGAAATAAAAACGGGTACCAACGTTGATAATACCCAACTTTTGCTTCCACAATATTTTCTATCCGGGGTAGAGATTCCGGATAAAGCTATTTTTATCTTATTCTTCGCATATTTGCATACACGCACGCCGTCAAATAATCAGTTTGTTCGAAAAAAAATATTCTTTTGTGATATGGAAGAACTTAAATCCATTGTTACACATAATCTCACCGAATTCATTGATATTTTGTCTTTGAAGAATAATATCATTTATTAATAACCAATTTTCTTCTTAAACCTTTGTAAACTTAGGCTTCATTAAGCTAATACAGACTGATCATCTTTTAAACTGTCCTGAATATTTTAGAAGGTATACATAATTTTAACATTTTCCAGACTTACGACCAAATCGTTTTATAATAAACAAACTTTAACCTATACAAGCTGTAACTTAAATATCGCACAACCTCTTAGTTGTCATAATGATGAGTACAATGACCCCTCATTGTACTCATCATTATGAACAACTTTTACTATGGGACGAAACCTAAAATCGCGAAAGAAAATTTGCTGTCCGTTATTTTGACGAGTTAAGCGAACAAAACTGCTCCCTACATTTTTCATCCCTTAGGAAGTTTATTAAATATTAAAGGCGCCATGCAAAATAGACTTTTCCGTATTAATGCTGTTTTGCATGAATTTGTTTTTTTTTGTTCCAGGACATCCCGATCAACATCGCGAGGGATCATGATGTTTTCCTTCACTGTTTCTCAAAACGGTGAAGGAATAGTACATTGTTCACCGAGAGGAGAAAGTGACCGATTACCGTCGAGGGTGTCGTTTGAAGCCCGAGCCGTAGACGAAGGCTTTAAAACACCCGAGATCGGGAATCGCACTTTCTCTCGAGTGATACATAGTGCTTTATACTACACCTACGAGGAAAATAAAAAACGAAATCTTTATTTTACTTTCTACGAAAACTGAATCCTCAAACAACACACAAATTGGAAATGGCGCCAATGGCGTCTGCAATTTTCACATGTTCTTTTTTCAAATTGTTTATCCTGCTGCCGCAGGGTCGCACTGCCAGCCCGACACCATCCAACACACAGCTAGTGGCCAGTGTCATTTTGCGAACTTGGAGATAAAAACTCACTGTAAAAACTTTTTGGCTTTTGATATTTAGGTTACCGGCGCATAGTCTTACCCAAAATTAAAAAAGAAAAACCACGTAAGAAATGGATTTTCATACACTTTTCTCTCCCGCTGAGATGCGTTTTCTCCCCGCATATTTGTTCGATATGCAATGACGTACTTTCTACCGTCAATTTGATAAAGTATCAAGGTACTTTCCAAGCAGGTGTAGTATAAAACACTGCTCTCAAGCAGTGGTGATGAAATTATTTACACAAAGTAAAACGCTTGCCTGAGGTTGAACGCACGACCGGCTCGTAAATTGAGGCCGTTACCACTGGGTCACCGGTGCTCTTCTAGCCATCCACATTCATAATCAAAACTTTCTTCACGACATTTTCCTCACCTGTCTAGAAAAGTTACCCGATATTTAGATACCCAATACCTAGACCATTTCAAAGAACCTGCAGCATTTTACTATCCCCGGTATCTCAAACCAGATTGCGTCACTACTGCACTGTAGGATCGGTTCATACAAAAGGAACCACGACATCTATCGACTCGGCTGATCGCTCCGTCTATTTGTTGCCTTATTTCGTTCTATTGTCCAAGTCTCTTCAATTTTCCGAAGGAATTCCTTCGAAGTATCTTAGTGTCTGTGTCCGTTATAAGTCTTTTTAGAGTGTGCTGTTTTATTTCGTCAGCCGCAAAGAATATACGGTTACCAACAAAATCATGATTTTACAGGAGGGGCGTTTTGAACGCAAATCTTTAACAATTAATAGAATAACAAAGATATTTAATTCTGTTTTACAACATTGAGTTAATATGACATTACCAAGGATGTGATCAAGGCAAAAGTTATTTTTTGCAAATTCACTTAACACAAATATACAGTATATTAATGGAATTAATGGTACCACACAATAGTCCATTTCTAAACTTTTTTGCCGTAGATTAGTTTATGGAAGCAAATCTGTATAAACATTCCGTTTCAAAAAACATAGGTAAACAGACAACAGTTACTGTTGTTTTATGAAATGCAGCATCGACAAACCAAATATCTTTTCACGCTATTAAAGACCAATGGAGAAAATCACACAATATTATACAAATAACGCAAAAAATACAAATAAATAAAAATAAGATCCAGTCTTCCGCGAAACTGATTTTGTTGAAAATACGAGCACTGAGAGTCCATTTTCAAACGAAACTGCGACCAAAAGCTTGTTTACAATACCGTTTAAATATCGAATACTGAAGCTCAATACATTTTGATTGCTCACTTTTAAGCTCTGGTGTCTGTTCCGTGGTTTTCATTTAAAAACGTTTTCCAATTGTGTGAACAAAATAATCGTAGGTTTTTAGGATACTCTATTATTCTCAAGTCTCATAGAAGACGCAAAGCACAAACAAAAGTTTAAGGGATCAATAAGCATTGAGCGGATTTATTGATTTGGATTTAACGAATGTACAATATTTGTACTTGAGAAATTTAACAAACGAACGAAAATGTTTTGTGTTTACCTACGCCATGTTACTCATACATGCTATCCACCATTTTCAGATATTGAAATTACAAACACAAGTACAAAAAGTAAAACTTCAAGATTTATTAGGTCACACTGCAGCTATAATTCTGTCTGACTGGCAGTTTCTGTTTGACTGGTCAAAGCCAGTACAAACAGAAACTGCCAGAAGGATCTGAACTGATTCGTGATGCACATTTGTTTATCAATTCTTTGGGACCTATTAAATTAATCAGCGAGCTAACAGGTGATTTTGTTTGGCAAAATCCGGTAACTTAATCTGTTCGTTTTTGTCAGCCTATACAACGTGTAACGTTAAATGCGCAAAACCTGAAAATAGTTTGATCAGAATAACGAGCAGAATTAATTGAACCACTTTTTAATATAGGTCACATTTTTCAAAAAATCTGTATTAAAAACGTTGCAGTGTCTATTTATTAATAGGTCAAGCAAGCCAATGTCAGCGCGGCGCAGCGGCCCGGTGACGACGCCTCCCTCGGTAAAGCGTCGTCGCAGACGCAAGAAACGATCAGAATGGCCAGTAAAACTAAAACAGCACATGAAACCTTTACAATTTTTTTTAATGACTTATTTTCTCTCTGAAATAGGTCAATTGAATTAAAAATCAGTTGGGGTGTCTGAGGTTTTGCGCATTTATCGTTACACGTTGTATAATATAATTTTGCAAAGAAACTCTCGAGAAAACTAAAGCTATTGTGGATGAAATAAAGAGCCGAATAAATTCTTTGGGTCCATCATTAATTAACAAAGAATTTGACGGAGTGCAAGTGAAGCATGATCTCTTTCTTACAATGACAGATGCCAAAGTAGCTCAGATACTAACAGATACGCCTTCTGGTTCCACATGTACAATAATATGTACAGCTATTCCACGCCAAATGAACGATTGGGCTAAAGTGAACGCTGGGCCTGAAAATGAAGATTCATATCAATACGGACTGTCTACTTTACACGCCAGGATTTATATATAATTTTTCATCACAACAATTTTTTACTTTTAAACTTTATATTTTTATTATATATTTATTTGTAGTTTGGGATTAACTATATGATAATTGGTTTTTGTAGACACTATGATTTGCATTGATTGTTAAACAAATTTAAAATGGAAACTTTTGATAGTTTTGAATTTGTTTTTATTAAATTAAATCATATATTCCATTGGAAGCAATATGCACTATATTTGTGCAAAATTTTACAACTAAATGTTTAGAAAAAAAAAAAAAAACGATTCTAAACAGACCTCGATTTTCCATGTCGGCTGCACTGTAAATAGATTTATAACACATTTGCTCGTAAAAGGTCTCTTACTATACCAATTTCAATATCGTAATGTATCTCATTACGTACTTGTGCGTAATTGTAATGTAAAGCGCACGGTTTATCAAGATGCTCCGTCTAAAACGAACGGTACTTTTTTAAATCTTAGCAAAGAGTTTTTATGTCAGAAAAGTGGTCAACATTTTATGAATAATATTAACTTTGGGAGATAAAATATAATAAATAAACATTTAATTCTTTAATTTAATTAATTTTGACAATTAATTACAACCATTTATCTGTAACAAAAACACAAAAGTATGAATTTACTTTATTAGTAATACTGGCTGTTTTTTGTGCCTCTGCCATAAACAAAAGACGCTGATGCGCGCGCATCGCTAATTTGTGAAAAAGTAAAAATTATTCCGTAATAATTAATTTTACAAATTGTTCGAATTTTAATAACTGTTTTAACAAGTAATTAAAGATTTATTCGTTTAAGAAAGTCCGAGTTTTATTTATTTCCTCACAAATGTGTTATAAAACGTCGTATGACATACGTGCGGTTTGATAATTACAGCCTCTGCTTTCTTATAGCCCTCACCTACGGCTCGGGCTAGCAATATCGCCTCAGCTGTAATTTTCAACTTACCGCACTTATATCATAATGTGCTATTAGGGTAAAATGTTATTTCTGGTAAATTCACTTTAAAAAAAATGGAACTAATGGTACCAAGCATTAGTTCATTTCTATAGTTTGTTTCCGTAGATTAGTTTATGGACGCAAATCTTTATAAACATTGAGTTTCGGAAAACCCCTTAAAAAAAAAAACAAATTTTGCCTACAAACCTGACATTCCCTACGTTTAAACGTAGATTTTTTCACAATTTACCCTCTACCCGAAGAGGCACGTTAGCAACGTCATTATTTCAATGAATGAGTCTTAGTTTCTCGCTCGGCTTGTTATGAAGGGACGGACCGAATCTATCGTCTTAAAGCTCTGAAACGGGAAAGATTTCCGACAAAATTTATCGGACATTTCCGACGGGTATGGTTGGTAAATCATTTTTCGGAGATAGTTAGACGAGAATAGTATATAGAGAACTACTTGGTAACTACGTTTATAGAATGGATTTCAATGAATATGTCTTTGACTGCATATTGCAGGGCATTCTAATACAGAGAAGGAATGATCACTGTTCACCACGTTTGCTTCTGCAATTTCAAACTATACCCAGGTTTCTCCTTTGTGGTTAAGTAATAACAGCCGCACGGGTCCATCGATCAGGTTAAGCTACGCTTGCCGCGGTTGGTCCGTGGATGGGTGACCATCTTTACATACCAAGACCCCTCCGCGCCTGAAAAGCACGTTCACCCGTTCGTCCCGGCTGTCATTACGGCTCGTCAGAAGCCTGAAACTGACAACCAATCTCACCAAGGGGTTTCGTATTGCCCAATAACTGGGTTGTGGAGGTCAAATAGGCAGTCGCTCCATGTAAAATACTGGTACTCAGCTGTATCCGGTTAGATTATTTTGTAAAGAGCATAAAAACATATACACTGAATAAACTTCTTAAACAAAGGGTCGAGTTTTCCATCACCACATAACTTTTATTGGAGGAATAAAATTGACGTTTGACAGTTTTTGCATGAAATAACTGTCAAAATTTCAAAATAATTCCTGAAAAAAGTTATCAGATGATTGAATAACGAGCCCTAAATTAACTAACGAACTATTAAATTAAAAATATAATAACGTAACCTAACTAAAAGTATTAATAAACTAAAATATAGCGTCGAAAAATTCCTCCGCATCGCTGTCGACTGATAATGTATCCTAGAGACTGGCGGTTTGGGCACGTTGTAAGGACATGCTTAGTCTCTGGGTAAAGTAAAAGCTAGCCCATGGGCCACGGGTACTGGCAACCAGCCATTTGGAGATTTCGTTGAACAAACCATGAGTACTCGGTCGCCACGGCCCGAGGGTACGTGAGGTTTCCTCGCATTATTTTCCTATGCTAAAAGACCGCTGTCTCTAGAGAAACTTACATTGATTTTTATTTATTTATTTGGTTCACCAACAATTGTATACACTATCATAAGCTATTTAAACTGAATCAACAAATCGGAATAAAGTGTAACAATCACTTATAGGTAAACTCTGCATGCACAAAAATCGTTGTCACTAACAAAAATAGAAATAAAAGACTATGTGTGTGTGTGTGTGTGCGCGTGTGTGTGTGTGTGTGTGTGTGTGTGTGTGTGTGTGTGCGTGTGTGTGTGCGCGTGTGTGTGTGTGTGTGTGTGTGTGTGTGTGTGTGTGTGTGTGCGTGTGTGCGTGTGTGTGTGTGTGTGTGTGTGTGTGTGTGTGTGTGTGTGTGTGTGTGTGTAAGTTGCACTGATTAGAACTTAGTAAATTAGTTAAACTAAATTAAAACACAATAAAAAAAGACTAAACTAGACAAAAACTAGGTAGTACAAAAAATAAGTTATACATAGCCTAAATTCACCCACCCAGTGAGATATTGCAGGGCTGAGTAACTCATCATCATACATTGATTGGTACGTTCAATCAATCGCACATCCATGATCGCACTTGATTTACGAATATCGTCCTTGCTACAACTTAAAGGCACAGTCAATATCAAATTGTTACGATGAACGTTTTGAACAATTGATAGTTCAAAACGTTCGTCGTAACAATTTGTGCTTAAGAAACTAGACTCCAACTACAAGAGCTAATTTTTATACCACTCGTAACTTTGACAGACTGCCTATTTCAGAATCTTGATCAAAAGGTTACGAAGTTACTTCTTCAAGAGGCTTCCAACGTATCGAACCTGTACACACAAACTGTCCAAACTCTTCAAACTTTCCGACCGTAGAAAAAACTGGGTTAAGGTCAGATCACCTAATTATTCCATTCATGGAAATATCGGATAATCTGAACTTGAGTCTAGCAATAATCTCAAAAACCGGCCAAGTGTGAGTCGGACTCGCGCAATAAGAATTTTTTGCCATTAAAACTATGAAGGTTTTTTTCATTTTTAATGATATGTAGCCATTAATCTTTCCCCAGCTATGGGTCAGTTTCCAGTCCAACCGGCTGAATACCAGTATTTTACAAGGAGCAACTGCCTATCTGACCGCCACCACCCATTTAGGTACTGGGTAATGCCCACTTGGCAAGACTGGTTGACAGATCTTTGGGATTCTGACTACCCGTAATAACTATCAAAGATCCACGCATGACAACCGGGACCAACAGCTTAACGTGCTTTCCGAGGCACGGAGGTGTCTCGGTATGTAAAGATGGTCACCCATCCACAGACCAACCGCGGCAAGCGTAGCTTAACCTGATCGATCGACCTGTGCGGCTGTTATTATTTAGCCACGGGCCCGTCCTTGCCATCAAAACTATGAAGGTTTTTTTCATTTTTAATGATATGTAGCCATCAATATTTCCCCAGCTATGTTAGGGTCAGTTTCCAGTCCAACCGGCTGAATACCAGTATTTTACAAGGAGCAACTGCCTATCTGACCGCCACCACCGAGTTACTGGGTAATACCCCATTGGCAAGACTGGTTGTCAGATCTTTGGTATTCTGACTACCCGTAATAACTATCAAAGATCCACGCATGACAACCGGGACTCTTAAAGTGGTTTCCGAGGCACGGAGGGGTCATGATATATAATGGATGGTCATCCATCCACGAAAGCACCGCAACACGTGTAGCTTAACTTTCCATCGACCCGTGCGGCTGTTATTATTTAGCCACGAGCCCTTTGATAGTGAACATAGTAACACATATTACAAATACTCACAAATTGTGAAAAACTCTAATGGCTACCCAATGAAATAAAAAAGACTCCCGTTGGTACCCTTCGAGTACAAAATCATACAAAAAAATACAAATACAAAAATGTTTATTTCTTGACAATAGTTATTTACATTTTGTTGGTGAATGGCGCCTCCTTTTAAGCAGATAATGCCTGTGTTAGAAGACGCCGCTCTTTCTTAGGTAGGCTAACTACTGACATTTTACAAAAGCTACAAAAGATACTTAAATAGTATGTGTGTTCGCATATGAAGTAGGAGGGATGTGGGGGTGTAAGTGTGAGAGTGGTGTGATGTGATGTGAGTAATGTGATTTGATGTGAGTGATGTGTGTGTGTGTGTGTGTGTGTGTGTGTGTGTGTGTGTGTGTGTGTGTGTGTATGCGCGTGCGTGTGTGTGTGTGTGTATGTTAATTCATGTGATGAAGGAGTGACTCAGTATATGTGTACGTAAATGGTTTTATCCAGTCTGTTAGTTTTTTTTTAGACTGGACAAATCATAACAATAAACCGTCTATGATTACCTTATGTTTCTGTTACATTGTATAAGAGTTGTGTTACAACCTTGGCCGGAGGTTAAGCTTTGCCATACAACGTGGCAATGCCGCCATTCTCTTGGATACATTACACGTCGACAACGATGCGGATGAATTTTTCGCCGCCATATTTGGTTTCTTCATAATTTTAGTTAAGTTAGAATATTATATTTTTGTTTTTGTTTGTCCCATAGGAATTAGGCTTGAGTTTATTCATGTGTATTATATTGTTATTTTTATTCATAAATTAGGTATTAGTTGTTATTAATGTCCATTTAATTTTAATTATATCTAGATATCTATCTATCTAGTGTGAGAATGCGCAAACAGCACTCTTTCATATGATACCCCACATGCCCTAGTAGCCCTATTTTGAATTTGTAAGAATCCCCCCCCCCCCCCAATTTCAGTCCTTGTTGCAAAAAATAAATACATTTTTATTTATTTCTTATTTACAAAATAGTTGGGCAAACGTCATCTAAAACTGTTCCAAATTTCAAGTTGAGATATCCAGCTGTGACAGACGGACAGACAGACAAAGACTGAGTCGCACCAAAAGGGTTCCTTTTTACCAATTTGGCACAGACCCCTAAAAACCCCCTTAATATCGTTAGTTGACTTTAATACTATGGGCGGATTTAACCAATTAAGCTAAACTAAATATTAGGGGCTATAATTTGACTTTATGAACGAAAATTATAAATTATATTATTTAAAGTGCAAAAAATTTTCACCAATAATCAACTGAACGCGATCAACAAATCTAAGCCCCGTTCTAGAGCTGTCAGTGTCAACCTTGTTGTAAAGTATTGACACTGACAGCTGTTCCTGAAATTGGCACTACAATCCGTTCACAGTTAGTTATTTTACCTCTGACATTAGCAACTTAACATGAACCTTATTTTAACGAAGGTAAAGATCACAATGATTTTGACAGATTTGTCAATGGCAGCAATCTTATTAGAATGAGAATAAAGATCACTGATTTGTACAGTGATGCAAAATCAGAAGTAAAAATTAAATAACTGTGAAAGGACTGCAAATAAAACTAAATACATAATTTTCGTTCAGAAAGCCCAATTATCACCCCTAATTACAACAAAGAATCGTATTAACTCATACGAAAACTTTGCATTTCAGAAACTCATCGAGGAACCCAGTCTGACGTTCTGTTGAGTCAAAAGTCGGAAGCCTTCTTTGTTGAGCCGCATCAGTTGAAAAGCTGTATCCCATTTTGTATGTTGAGCTGAACACTGCATAGTTACATTTGCGTTTATTGAGTTAGTGAGCTAAATGTTTGTTTTGATATGTCTCGTCTTTATTAAAACGGATAGATTGAGGAACTGGACCCTATTGGTTTATAAAACAACTTTTGCTACTGACTTATTCAATCTCATGTAATCATCATCATCTCCCTAGCCTTTTCCCAACTATGTTGGGGTCGGCTTCCAGTCTAACCGGATGCAGCTGAATACCAGTATTTTACATGGAGCGACTGCCTATCTGACCTCCACAACCCAGTTACTGGGTAATACAATACCTCTTGGTAAGACTGGTTGTCAGACTTTTGGACTTCTGACTACCCGTAACGACTGTCAAAGATCCACGAATGACAGCCGGGACCAACGGCTTAACGTGCTTTCCGAGGCACGGATGGGTCTTGGTATCTGAAGATGGTCACCCATCCACGGACCAACCGCGGCAAGCGTAGCTTAACCGGATCGATCGACCCGTGCGGCTGTTATTATTTAGCCACACGCCCCTTCAATCTCATGTAATAGAAAGGAATATTCGGAAAAGAGCCGGAGTTACCGACATAGCTTGCAGAGTAAGCAAGCAGAAGTGGCTTTGCTCGAAGGACCAATGGCCCGTGGAGCAAACTAGTCTTGGAATGAAGATCGTGAAGTGACAAGCGTAGTGTGGGACGCCCCCAGCTAGATGCACCGACGAAATTAAGAAGCTAGACACCTTCTTAATTTCGTCGGTGCATCTAGCTGGGGGCGTCCCACACTACGCTTGTAACTGACAACAGACTGGATGCAAAAGGAGAAGGACAGCGTGTTGTGGCGTAGCTTGGGTAGCGTCTATGTCCACCAGTGGGCTGTGGTAGGCTAAGTTGATTGACGTAAAATACAACCCTATAATGAATGGTCTCCAACCAAAGCCAATTTTGCAGCTATTAAGAAATTCCCAAAAAAAAAACCTAATTTAGCAGACTGATTGTTATTCTTATAGTTGTTTCCTGTGTCTGCGTTTGCACAAAAAATTCGATTTCGAAATCTGGCCACCCAGAGTTTTGAAAATGCTCGTCGAACCGCTTCCAAAAGATATCGTTACCGCTGTCTGTACAATCAATCAATCTGCCTAGCCTTCTACGATCTGTCTATTTTACATGGAGCGACTGCCTAGTGCCTATCTGACTTCTAGAACCCAATTACTGGGTAACGCGATACCCCTTGGTAAGACTGCCACTACCGCTGACCAGTGTCTACACAATCGCCACCAAAATTGTTTTCGAATTATTTCTGACCATAGAGAAGTCGATATTTAGCAGAAATTTACCCAGTTACCAACCAAGTTATTAAAAGGTCGTCCGGAGCAAAGTTGCGCGTATTTAAATTGAAATAAAAATAAATGTGTTCATTATTTTATTTACTTTATTTAATGCATATACTACAAATATTCGCCATCTACTTTTATAACACGCTGCCACCGTTCTGTTGGTTACTTAACTGCCAGATACTTATTATTTTATTTACCAATTTTGATTTCATCATCGATTGCAGTTTCTAAGGAATGAATGTCAGGATATGACACCCCACTTAATGCCCTCTTTAGATGATGAAAACAACCAAAATCACAGGTGCTCAGATCCGGTGAATAGGGGGGTTGCAACCAACGACTCACTCGATGCTCCTCAACCCAACTGTTTACACCTGCACTACGATGACACTGGGCACTGTCGTCCAGAAGCCATACCTAGTGTTTTCTGTTTTTGTGCCAATTTAACCACAAATTGTTTAAGAATTGCAGATGATATCTAGTCGAGTCCATTTTTCATTGCTCTCTAAAACTTCATAATAGCAAATCCCATTAAAGTCCAACGCCAGTGCCAATAAATACTTTGGCCTGTGTTTCTCTACTCGAGTCACACTAGCCGGTCTTTCTCCAGGTCCAACCCATTGTTTCACTTGATCCTTTTCAAGTGGCCGTTAAAGACATATCCATGTTTCATTAATAGCAACGGTGTGCTGCAACCGACTTTTTTGCTGACCATAATATTCTAAATTAATAGTACAGACACCAGCAACATCAAGCTACTACAATATGTCAAATTTCTTCAATAAATTTTCAATTTTATCGTTTTAAGGTTCAAAGTTGTTTGGGAAAATCTGACAGTTTCGGGTAGCTTGATGTGCTGACGTCTGTACAATATACTAGGCGTGTTTCTTTTTAGCGGGGGTCAGGTTCACTTGGCGTTTATTTTTTTTTTCATGTTTAGTTTTTTTGTGATAATTTCATGCAGAGTTGACTTCGGAATTTCCAAATTAGCTGACAGAGCGGTGAGAGACCAAGAACTCGTCTGACTGAATGCAGAATGAATTGTATCAATCCGATCCAGCAAAATCTCTTGTGAAGTTCGGTCGCCACCTCCATGCTCTTCAACATCGCCTGTCGCCATTGCCTTCGTTGAAGCGTTTGAACCAGAACTGCACCGTCCACTTGCTAAGGGAATTACGCCCCATAATATTCTCTAACTGACGATGAGCTTCGGCAGCACTGAGATTTTGTAGAAATAAAAATTTCAAAAACACGCGTTGTTCACGATCACTTATGGATTTTTTATATCTATTTTTGAACCTGAATCCATAGCGAACAGTTTATTATAGCGCAGAATAAAACAAAGAATGAGCTATTTAAAACTACTCGAGCTAAGTCCAACTCGCCCACATTAATTTTACGACATGTTTAAACAGATGCGCAACTTTGCTCCGGATGACCTAACCGTAATTAATACAGCATTATTATTTTCCTAGACAAACTCTTCCACAATACCTTCTATAACCACCTACATTTAATAAACTAAATTGTTTCACCAACTACCTAAGTTCAATTTTAGTGAAATAAACAATTACTCTGACAGTACGTAGAAACAGTTAATTTATCTTCATTCAGTCCTAGTTAAATGATAAATCACTTTTTGCAAGATTGATGCCTAGCCTGAATTTTGGGCTACAATCTGGGATAAAGCTGAAAAAGTTGTCGACGCGTCTCTTTAGGGAATATTGTGTTTCGGCGAGGAATTTAATAAGGAAACTGTTTTAATCTCAGTAAGGTCAATGTTTTTCGGAGTTATTACATATTTTATACGTCGTCGTCGGCTGGTTTTATTTTTTGAAGAATTTAGTACTATATTAGTAACATCGGTGAAGGAAAACATCGTAAGGAAACCAATATTTATCTATATATCAAGGAAACCAACACTTATCTCTACATAAATTGAAGGATCTGTGTGTACTGTCAAAATAACACGTTTACTAAATACAGGTCACCAAATGCATCATCATCTGGCTAGCCTTTTCCCAACTACGTTGGGGTCGGCTTCCAGTCTAACCGGATGCAGCTGAATACCAGCAAAGAACTCATGGTTAGAAAGAAAATTGTCGTGGGGCGAGATAAGGACGTGCAGAAGGTAATAGGGATACTCGGACAGTTACAAGCAGTATTATTATTTACGTTTTTGAAACGTAGTTCCTTAACGCTACTTACGTTAGGAGTAAACTGACAGAAATCATCACGTAACGAAAATGCGTTCCCCCATGCGACTTTCTTTCTCTCTGTCTCTTTCTAAAATAGATAGTTTTCATGGTTTTCCTGGTTAAAGAAATTTATTTCTCAATAAGAAATTACACAGATTTCACTTACTTGAGAACATTTTTTAAGAAAAAACTTACTTATATATTATAAGAACTTTGACACACAAACTAAGCAGCTATTGTTTTTCTTTACAACAAAATCATTCATGCAATATCTAGTTAACTTAATCCTTAAATGCATGATTTATTTTATCGTATTGCAAAAAATGCTATTGTATAGGTATTTGTCTATTTATTTATTTATTTATTTATTTATTCATTTATTTATCCTCCTACTGGAACGCCTTACAGCAATTAGAATTTAGATAATAAATATATAATAATTATACAATAATATTAATATTCATAGAGTATATATATTGTTTTGACAAAAAGAGGTGCGTTCAGAAACTCACAGCTATCACAATCTTAAAAAAATTAAATGACGTACTTTGTTGCCAAATGGCAACATACTATTTCAGTTCGTAGGCTCGCAAGTAGCATTAACAAATACAAAACAAGAATCTTCAATCCACCCGCAAAAGAAATAATTACCATGGTCGCAAACACTCACAGTAGATAAGGAATGCGAACCCGGTGCCACAACAAAACAACGCAACAGTAGGGCAAGTCTATTTATGGTAGTAGTGTTTGGTTATTCAGTATGTGATTCTTTAATTTGGTCTTGAAAATACTAAACGAGGTCGCATTCTTCACTTCTTTAGGTAGTTTATTATATTGTTTTACTCCCGCAAAAATAATTGTTCTCTCGCCATTGACTGTTTTCGAGGATGCTAAAGCCGATAGTGAGTCAAAATGAAAATTCAAGATGGCGACAATTTCATGAGAGCTTCTAAACCTTACTAGATGGCTCTTTTTGAAAACGCGTATTAATTTCACACTTCTCTCTCTCTTTATATTATATACGAGTGTTGCGTGCGAGTATCGCGTAAGAAGCTTCGTTTCTGACGGAGGTCCCCCGACTGCACACTTTTTTTTATCATGAAAATGTAAAGAAAATGCCTTCTCTTATAAGTGAAAGCAAGACCACGCTTGTTCATTGGAGATTTCAGTCTTACGCTCAGACAGAACATTTTATAACGTTCCCACTGCTGGGACACAGGCCTCCTCTCGGTGAGAGAGAGCGGGCCGTAATCCACCACGCGAGTCCGGCGCGGGTTGGTAGATGTCACATGTCTTCAAATTTTTGGTTCTAGGACATGGTGGTTTCCTCGAGAAGGTTTTCTTTCACCGTTGTGAGAGTAGTGGTGATAAAATAATTTATACAAAGTACCTTTACTTTGTGTAAATTATTTCCTGTCTGGGTTCTAACCTACGGCCTACAACTCGCAAGTCAGTGCAGCTACCACTAGGCCACCACAGCTCGTAAAGCGGATATGTAAGCTTCCGAAACCTCATTCAAAATTAAATCGTGTATTTTCATTTAAGTAGTTATCTAAACATATTTTATAACACATTTGCTCGTAAAAGGTCTCTTACCTCACCAATTTCAATATCGTAATGTATCTCATTACGTACTTGTGCGTAATTGAAATGTAAAGCGCACGGTTTATCAAGATGCTCCGTCTATAACGAGCGGTACTTTTTTAAATCTTAGCAAAGAGTTTTTATGTCAGAAAAGTGGTCAACATTTTATGAATAAAATTAACTTTGGGAGATAAAATATAATAAATAAATAAATATTTAATTCTTTAATTTAATTAATTTTGACAATTAATTACAACCATTTATCTGTAACAAAAACACAAAAGTATTAATTTACTTTATTAGTAATACTGGCTGTTTTTTGTGCCTTTGCCATAAACAAAAGAAGCTGATGCGCGCGCATCGCTGGCAACGTAATAATTAATTTTACAAATTGTTCGAATTTTAATAACTGTTTTAATAAGTAATTAAAGATTTATTCCTTTAATAAAGTCCGAGTTTTATGTATTTCCTCACAAATGTGTTATAAAACGTCGTATGACATACGTGCGGTTTGATAATTACAGCCTCTGCTTTCTTATAGCCCTCACCTACGGCTCGGGCTAGAAATATCGCGTCAGCTGTAATTTTCAACTTACCGCACTTATATCATAATGTACTATTATTTAACAACACATTCTCAAACACATGGACCACTAATCTCATACCGAAAAAGTGTTACCAATACAAAAAAATATATGAAGCACGGATAACTCTTTATGATTTACGTTGCCATAAATAAAAATATACCATTATCCTTGCGCCGAGGGTTAAAAATGAAAAATGCCTACACATATACATGTTGATTTGGAAAAGAAAAACGTCGCCAGTTTGAGTGTGTAGTTGCGGGTTATGGCGGTTTGGCGTGTACATAATGGACGATACTGGTGATACTTTTATACATGGACAGTTTGCTGCAGTGAATGGTCTTTGGAGACGTTCACTTAAATAGCTAATGTGAAAATAGTTATTATTATAAACAAAACAGAACAAGATAAACATTTTCTATGTAATTCCTATTCATCGATTTCTGATTACTTTTTCGTCTTAGTTATTGCAAGAAAACAACAGTGAAAGCAGTTTTGTATTGTGTCAATTCCAAGTATTGTAAGCTCCATATCTACAACATGTAACGTTAAATGAGCAAAACCTCAGACACCCAACTGATTTTTAATTAAATTGGCCTATTTCAGAGAGAAAATAAGTCTTTAAAAAAATTTTAAGGTTTTTATATGCTCTTTTACTTTTACTGGCCATTCTGATCGTTTCTTGCGTCTGCGACGACGCTTTACAGAGGGAGAAGTCGTCACCGGGCCGCTGCTGCGCCGCGCTGACATTGGGTTGCTTGACCTATTAATAAATAGACACGGCAACGTTTTTAATGCAGTTTTTTTGAAAAATGTGACCTATATTAAAAAGTGGTTCATTTAATTCTGCTCGTTATTCAACTATCAGTCATATTTAAAAAAATCTTTTTATATCATTTTACGTAATTATAATAATAAGCCCAATTCCATACATAGCAGATATGTGGCACTATTTAATAACACCGCTGTATAATTTGTAAGCCGCTGAGGTAAACCCAGAGCCATTTGATCAATGTTGTCACTAAATCAGTAGTAATGCCACAACGTAAGGCACTTTGGACATAAATATTTTCCACAAAAGCGGTGTGTGAAAAATAATTATGATGTATGAGAGAACTATTTTTTCATGTAGTCTTCAGAGAATTTTGGGGCAGAGGAGAAAATATACAGTAGTAGACACGTCAACTTTGACGGTATTTTTAATTGGTTTCGGTGAAAGACGCTTAGTAATCACATTTTAAGACACGGCTTTGGTGAACAAGTGACTTCAAAGTTAGGAAAAAGTTTGGTGGATAAAGGTCGTAATATATTTTTATCGTAGGAAATTTTGACATGAGGCTTGCGAGTTCAGTCACTTAGGGCGAATTTCACCACTAGAACTGAACACGTTTAGCACATCTAAACCATATCCAGGAGTTGTCAGTGCAAAAATTGTTTTGGAATATTGACAATTACCACTCCTGAACGCGGCTTACACGGACCACACACATACACCGCACACACACACACATCACCACACACACACACACACACACAAAACACACTCACATTGTTACGAACAATAGGGCAACCAAAAGTCCTTAGCTGTCTACAAAATCTAAGAGTTGTATTGAAAAACTAGAAAGCCAGAAGTAGAATGTATGACAACCGATCTAAAATGGACCTCATTTTAAATCGGTTGATTGATATTAACCCAGTAATTCGGTATTAGAGTCGCTGCATTATATCTACTAATCTATTTCTTTTTCCTTTAAATATTGTTTTACTTATCTAAAGAACGACTAAGCCGCGTTCAAGAGCTGTTAGTGTGAAAATTGTTGTGGAATATTGACACTGGCAACTCTAGAACGCGGTTCAGATTTGCTGATCGCGTTCACTTTCATTGGTACTCGTACATAAAATACCTACAACGGTACTATTGATTTGAATTTCTGTCATCACTTCAACGAAAACCAGTGCTCTGTGTCGCATAATCGCATAGGGTCGTGACGTAATGCTGAGCGATGGGCGTTTTGCGTAGATGTAACGCATATTGTTCCCGAACTTGTTCTTTTTTGTGTCTGTGTTTTTTGGCTGCGTCATCTTTACCGTAAATAAATGTATTTTCTTTTATTTCTTATAATTATACAAAGTGTTTAGTTTAAATTAATTATAAGGTGATTTGAAACAGACGGCAGTCCAGGTAGTCCTAGAACAGCCATCATAAGCGAAGTGAGCTTGAAGTGAGCAGTGTCAATAGTGTTAATCCCTAATGACAGCTCACTCCACGCTCACTTCACCCAAGTTTTCACGGTGAGATGGTTACAAAATCGCACGGCAGCTGTAGAATTGATCATTTAGAAAAGCATACTTTTTTATTATCTTTATTTTCCCCGAAATTTTAGGCAGAGGTGTACTTATAGTATTCCCGTATTTAATTTAATTCCTATTATATCTTAAACTAAACAACAGACACACGATACATTTCTCTGTAACATAATCTGCCTTTTCCCAACTATGTCGGGGCGGCTTCCAGTCTAACCGGAGGCAGCTGAATACCAGTATTTTACATGGAGCGACTGCCTATCTGAACTCCACAACCCAGTTACTGGGTAATACGATACGCCTTGGTAAGACTGGTTGTCAGACTTTCGGGCTTCTGATTACCCGTAACGACTGTCAAAGATACACAAATGACAGCCGGGACCAACGGCTTAACGTGCTTTCCGAGGCACGGAGGGGTCTCGGTAAGTAAAGATGGTCAACCATCCACAGGCCAACCGCAGCAAGCAGAGCTTAACCTGATCGATCTACCTGTGTGGCTGATATTATTTAGCCACGTGCCCCTCATTTACTCTTTCCAACGTAAATGACGCGTCATTTGAAGGAAATAAGTTACCATTGTATACGCAGAAGAACAACCTGTTACAGAGACTAGCATTTCAATTGGATTTTTATACAACTTATAACACGGACTTGAGCGGGCTTGTACGAATGTACGAGTATTGTGTGAAAATGGATGGTGAGGTGTGGACGTTGGGTGTGTAGAATGAGCCGTTTTAACCCGATTTATAGGATAGGAAAGGTGTTGCGAATGAAATACTGTTACTTTGAAGTAAAAAATAGCATAGGTACCTAATCGTTCTTTGGATAGGTAAAACAATTTTATGGAAAAAAAAATACTTATTAGTAGGTATAATGCAGCGAACTTGAGGTGCACGTGGCTAAATAATAACAGCCGCACAGGTTTATTTAGTTAGGGACTTTTATGACCGCAATTTTTATTTTTTATTTATTCCTTTATTTCAGGCAACTAGGGCCCATAGAAAAAACAATACAGACTTCTACAAATATTAGAATACTTTTATACTAATACATAAAAAATGTATCACAAATACTCGTACAATATATTAGGAGGAGGGGCCCGTGGCTAAATAATAACAGCCGCACAGGTCGATCGATCAGGTTAAGCTACGTTTGCCGCGGTTGGTCTGTGGATGGGTGACCATCTTTACATACCGAGACCCCTCCGTGCCTCGGAAAGCACGTTAAGCCGTTGGTCCCGGCTGTCATTCGTAGATCTTTGACAGTCGTTACGGGTAGTCAGAAGCCCGAAAGTCTGACAACCAGTCTTACCAAGGGGTATCGTATTACCCAGTAACTGGGTTGTGGAGGTCAGATAGGCAGTCGCTCCATGTAAAATACTGGTATTCACTTCAGCTGCATCCGGTTAGACTGGAAGACGACCCCAACATAGTTGGGAAAAGGCTAGGCAGATGATGAAATACTCGTACAATACTATAATAAACTTAAAAATACTATACAATGCAATGTACAGATTACGATTGAGCGACGAACCTGAACAGACTCTCTACATCATTTCCATTTGGTTGAGACAGAATTTTGTGGTATGTACCCCTTTTTTTTTGACATTACGCATCTCCGCTCGTCGGGGGACGGAACGGAGTATGTGGGACTCCCTGCCAGAGTGGCAGTATACCCACTAAAACTCAGCGGTGTTCCCTCATCGCCTTGATGGGGGGGGGGTCATGGGAATCCGGCTCAGCCTTTGCGTCCACAATCCCCCCGGCGCATGCCATATCAAGTCGGTTCAACCTCAGGACCCAAACAGATCACTTCTATGAGACTCATATCGAGCACAGTCCATCATTTAGTCTTCCATTCCCTGATAACATTATTATATGACTAACTCCTAACCACAGTCTAACCAGCGAGAAACCCACATCAAACTAATGAACGATGATAAATAAAAGCCAGCAGTCATTGTATACCTTCAAGCGTATTCCATAATTCATGAACGTTAGGACGCGCCCAGGTAATGTTAGGAACAAAGGGAGCGCTCTCAGAGAAACGGGGATGTTTTTGTTGATTTCTCATGTTTGTATCAGTACAGAATTTAGTAAATTGTAGTGGGGAACTGTTCTTTGAAAGTGTTCTTTACAAAGGAAATAATTAGTATGTAGGTTGGAGGAAATCTGATCATGCTTTGAAGTAGTTCAACTTTAGAACGTGTCATTTAGCCTTGTGTGATTATATAGCCTTGTTAGTATAAGCCCTTGTGTTTATAGCCTGTGTAGTACGTAATGGTGAGGATTCGAATAAGCTTAGCAGCAAACTCCCGTCCACTGCCTCGCGCTCCTAGGGCTCGGCGTCGCGTCCAGTCGTCCAGAATCCTGCGAAACTTAACTAAACAATTTTTCCACAGGTTCGTATCTTGAAGGGATTGTAGCACAAATCACAGAAGGACCATTTCTTCTACACTAATATTATAAAGAGGAAATATTTGACTGTTTGTTTGTATTGAATAGGGTCCGAAACAACTGGACTGATTTGAAAAATTGTTTTACCATTAGAAGCCGACATTATCCCTGATGAACATAGGCTACTTTTTACCGCTGGAAAATGCTTAATTCCTACGGGAAAACGGGTAATAGGATTTAAACGGCGGGAATTCCGAATTCTACGCAAACGAAGTTGCGGGCGGATGCTAGTATTAATTAAAGTTTTTAGCGCGCGGAGCACGTTATTTGTACTAGTTGCGACGATTAGAAAGTGAAAAGGCACGGCATTAAGTCCGTCTTTATACAGTACTTTATTACTTGTGCATAAAGTAAAAAAAAGGCACTCCGAAGCGCGGCGTTACTATGCTCATCCGTAAATCAATCGGATTGCTCCATGAATGAGCGATGAGCAAGTTGACAACTTAATCAAATCAAAACCTTGTTCACTACACACAAAAGCTTAATAAACTAGTGGGAAAAAAAACTATCCAAAAGTCCCAAAGATTGAATGCAGTAAGTAATACCTATCTTAAAGAGAACGGTACGTAACATAGCTTGTCATGTATCCTATACTTAGCTATCGCTTTTTTAGTACAGCCATAATGTTCATTGCCCTTTTCCTAATATCTCCCATATATTATCCCAAACAATAAGCTATGAATGGCTTTTCGTTATGAGAACATGTTGAAAATCACAATAGATATTGATTTAAGACGTTAACGGACTTTATTTCAGTTCTTGAAATAAAAAGTGGCGAAGTGCCAGTCGGGCTCGCACACGACAGATACGAGTACATTGTCGATTAGATACAACCCGCTGATAGACATTCGGACGGACAGCGGAGGCTTAGTAATATTATAGTTAAGGTCTTGTTGGCACTCTTTGGGTACGGAACCCTAAAAATGCTAGAAAATGTAGGTGGGTCAGTGACCGCTATTGCCATACCAAAACGCGACAGTTATACAACCGAACTAGTCTATGCACAGCGTTGTGGGCTACATTATATTGTTTAAAAGATTTTTTTTTTCTTTTTTCCATGTTTTATAATTTGTAGCTAATTGTTTTTTGTTCCGCTTGAACAAAATCGAGGTCATACTTCCTAGTAAAGTTCAAGTAGGTACAAAATTAGGTCCTAGATTTTATACAAACAACAAGTTTAAATAGCTATGAACAGTATCATCTTGAACTATGACCTCGATTTAGGCTCTTGATAGGGGTTGGGACCTACTATATAAGTCTAGACCCAAAATCTGAACACCTTCTAATTTATTAACGTGACCACAACCGTAACATAGTTTCCAGTAGACAGTTCTCAAAACATTAATTATTCCATTTGAACGGAAGAAGATCAGTGGTCCAAAATACGAAGCAAAAGACATGTGGCGGCATCTACATCGCCACATGTAAACTACGCATCACACTGATGTCACGTAAAGCACCGCGCAAGCAGTAATTATACCGCTCATCTAGCATAATAAACAACGTCCCGACATCAAACATCGGGTACCAGACACGACACCCGTCTGGTCAGAGGATCTTCCCTTTTCTATGGAGAATGAGTGAACTTTACACCCTGTTCTTCATAGCTCCGAACATAATCCGAACATGATGTCTGGTGACTCCGAACATGATCGTCAGCGCAGCTTCCATGCAACTACTTCAGTGTGACGTCATCATCATCACTTCATCAAGCTTTCCAGCTGGCAAGTGACACAGCCAGCCAGCACCCACGGCTTCAGAGGGTATCCTGCCTAGCATATATATGACTTCCAGACATCAATCGTCGGGCAGTTGCCACCAGACACGACACCCGTCTGGTCGGAGGATCCTCGCTATTCTAATCAGTGAACCTTACAACCTGTTCCTCTATCTCTACAGACCAAAATAGACATGAAAGAAGACGCATTACTTAAAATCCATACACATACAGACGTTTTCGCTAAAAAGTTTCACTCTGCATTGTTTCGTACGTGTCGCCATCTGCTTCGGCAAAAAGGGTGAAATCTCAGCAAAATAAAAGTTTAGAGAACAGGTCCGGTTCGGACTGAAATCGTACGCGTCACGTCCGAATATGCACCGACCCCTACGATTGATGTTTTCTGTTCAAATAGATGCAGCGTTCGACGACAATCGTGCTCTCTATTTTCATGGATAAGGTATCTAATATTGAGCTCTTGTAGGTGTTTTCGCTACTCAGCTAGTTTGAAGAATGGTTTTAGTTTCACCGTTTTTACAAGGATTCATTATCAGGAAACTGTACAAGTACCTAGAGTTTGATGATAAAATGCTAGGTTTGATTGATTGGTCTTGACCAACAAAGCCAATATATTCCGTTGAAAGAAATACTGCCGGTGTAGAAATCTCACCATTAAAATTTTAATTTAATGAGGTTGATGTGAGCTGTCAATCCCTAGTATTAGGTAGAATGACAGCTCACTGCAAGCTCACTTCACTTTGGTTTCCACGGTGAGATTTTTACTGAACAGACCAGCTGATTCTTTTTCCCTCTCTGTAATGGTTTTTGCTTGCCAAGGACACGCTCGTATATTATAATTATTTAAGCAATAACACAATATCAAAATCAAAATTCCCAGTTTTTTTAACAATTCAATAAAATTCATCACAAATGCTACTCCAATCTACCTTTACCCTTAACCACCTACCACCGCGGTCCCTGAGACTGCAACGTATTTTTGCATTCATATATTTCGATGTGTAAGTGTCGTAGGACAGTGCGCGTCTATATACCTTTTCTACACATCCTTTATTTAGGAAAAAACAATAGTTAAAAAATCATTAGTGTGTGTAATGAAAATAAACTCACCTTAACGTTTATTTGCTAGTTGCCGTTGCGGTCTCAGGGACCGGTGGTAGGTGGTTACGAGTTTATCATGAAAACAGCTTAACTAAGACAAAATTAAATCATGTTTGTGTTGTAAATTAAACGCCAGTGACACTACACTTTTACACTAACAATTATTTATCTCACCATCGATACACATCACAGTTTCTAAACCAAGGAAACTTAGGCAACTCGGGCCCAGTTCGGTAAACAAAAAGTTTTTGGGACATGGGACCAAACTAGGGTCGTCAATCAATCAGGTGGACAGCTATTTGTACCTACAGACTCAGCTGTGTTATTCATTGATACAGAGGTACAGACGCCAGCACATCAAGCTACCCGAAACTGTCAGATTTTCAAAATCAACTTTGAACCTTATGCTTTAGCGCTAAAGTTTATTTATTTATTTATTGGTATGATACTTAATAATAATAATAATAATTTATTCTTCAAAAAGTACAAAAGCGTTACAAATAAACAAAGTTTTCAGCTATTTTAGTGAGGTGAAAGTACAGAGGCAATTTAAATTAAGACTACGACTCCCAAACTGAGACATGCTCGTATCTTGGGTAGTCGGCGGTCAGCCGTTTTAGATGTCGTATACATATCACCGCCTTACTTTGTGCTAAAATTTTACACATAACAATTTTACATAATGAGCATTTTGACAAAATAATAATAATAATAAAACTGTGCATGTTACGTGTTAAATTATTATTTAAAAATTCAAATACAGATTCAAATACTGAGTTTCATTTTACTATTTCAATAAGTTTCTCAGTCTCATCATAACTTAACAACTTTAACCAATTAGTTACTTTCTCTTTGAAATTGTGCTTATTTAATTTGTATAGTGAGATCCTTTTGTTAATTTTATTGTAAAGCCTGGAACTCAATGCGTTGTATTGTCGCTGTGCGAATGCTGTTCTACATTGCACAGAGGGGCAAACAAGTGCACCACTTCGTTTATTTAAACCTTCCTTATTTAGGGGAAGTAGTGAATGTCGCCGGAGCATCGTGCGGAGAATAAAAAGCTGTCGCACCGTCAACACCTTGCACTCCCTGTATAGTTCTGAGGTAGAATAATAGCGTGGCTTTCCATATATGACCTTGAGAATGGACCTTTGTGCCCTCTCTAGTTTTAAAAACAAAGTTTTATAAGTTCCTCCCCACGCAGGAACACAATAACCCAATATTGATTGAACTAATGCAAGATAGACCGTACTCAATAACGTACGGTCTGCAGAGTGACGAAGATTCTTAAACACGTAGAGTAGTTTTCTGACACGTCCGGTGAGGGTCTCCACTTGTGGACGCCAGTCTAATCGTTCATCAACTATAACACCAAGATACTTTATACAGGCAACATTCAATAACGGTGAACAACAACAAGTTATTGTTGATCTATCGCAATTGTGGGCAGTAAGTGTTATAGTTTCCATTGATGGCGCTGAGGTGTTGGGGAGATAAAAACGAATATATTTCGATTTATCCACATTCAACGTAAGTAGATTTGAAGATAACCACAGCATGACCTCTCTCAGATTACTCTCGGCCAGTGTCTTTGCCTCCACCCAGTTTTTCCCATACACTAAGAGCACTGTATCATCCGCATAAGTAAAAACATCACAGTTCTTTAGTTTTATCTTGCACAAATCGTTGATGTAAATTATAAACAATGTGGGTCCAAGAATACTCCCTTGCGGGACTCCATATTTGATTTCTTCGTCCTCACTCACTACATTGTCAATTTTGACTGCCTGGGTACGATTGGTCATATAGTCTTTAAATATATTTAAAGCCAAACCACGAACTCCAATGTGCTCCAGTTTTGATATAAGGATTGGGACAGAGACCGTATCAAAAGCTTTTGATATATCCAGAAATATACCGTAGCACCTGTAGCTCTTGTCCAGTTTATTGGCCACCGTGGCACTGAAATTGGTTACAGCATCTTCAGTCGACACACCGGACCTAAATCCATATTGGTTTTCTGATATTATGTTAAATTTGGTGAGATAATTAGTCAAGCAGTTATTAAGTATTTTTTCTAGTATCTTCGATAATGTACTCAGTACAGAAATAGGCCTATAGTTCGTGAGTCGCTCTCTGTCCCCACCCTTATATACAGGAGTCACTATAGCTTTTTTCAGGCTGTTAGGAAATACGCCAGTGGCAATAGAGACGTTGCAAATGTGCGTGATAGGTGGTACCAACACTTCCTGTGAGAGCTTAATTACCAAGGCTGAGATATTATCCCAGCCCGTTGCACAGTTATTACGGAGTGAACCAATGATCGCTGCCACTTTATCATGGCTCACCGGCAGTATCCCGAGAGAGCTCTGCTGTGATATGTTATCCTTGGCGTGGCGAGGTACTGGCGAATTATCCGGTGGAACCAGCTTCGCAGCCAGGTCCTTCCCAATGTTGACAAAATATTTGTTGACACAGTTCGTTGACAATTTAGCATCAGCTGATAATTTTAATAGTTCCCTTGCTGGCTGTGACTGACATTTCCTACCTGAGATTCGGTTTACAACATCCCATATTGCTTTCGGACTGTTTTGAGCTTTAGTAAGCTGATCTTTTTCATACTCGAATTTTAACTTATTGAACAGCGCATCGCAGAAGTTTCGGTACCTTTTATATGTCGTTTGAAGGATTGTGTTATCAAGATTTTTCCTTAGATTAAGATGCATTCTATCGCGGTTCCATATACAACGAAGCAATCCTTTAGTTATCCACGGTTTCAGAATACGGGTTCGCCTGCTAACTTTTTTCTGAATTGTGTGCTTCATTACTACGTTACTAATAACCGAGATCAAATTATCAGTGGCAATATTCGCGTCAGTTTCATTCAAAACCAGACCAAAATCACTTTGGTCAATGTCTGCTTTAATAGAGGAATAGTCTAGGCGCGTTATGGTCCTATTGGTATCCAGGTATAGTTTTTTGGTCTCTTTTATGCATAAAATGACGGGAAGATGGTCAGTTATATGGGTGTCTAATATGATAGCTTCTGCCGAGCCATTGGATTTTACTAAAATATGATCAAGGCAATTTCCGAGCCTTGTAGGATACACGTGTGCCGGCAATAGGCCTAACGAAGCTGTAAGTAGTAAATAGTCGCTCTCTTTTATATCGACGTTAAGATCTCCTATCATAGCTATATTTTTGAATGATTTCAGATTAGACATTTGTGCTTCTAGGCTCTGATAAAATTTGGTTAGGTCTGAACGAGATGGTGATCGGTAAAGCCCGATTATAGCAGTATTCTTTAAACAGCAAATTAAACAATTAGCATCTGAAAACGATGGTTCAGAGATGGTACATCCTAGTCCGTTCCTAAAGTACATTACAACACCATCGTTTTGTGTCAGATTGTTGGTTGTAGCATGAGATGTGTAATTATCGAGATAAGGTGGTGGGCCTGATCCTTTTAGCCAGCACTCGGAAAGTATAATTAGGTCGAACTCAAATTTGATCGTGGACAGCATGGATGAAAATTGGTCAAAGTTTTTATTTATACTTCTGATATTAATATGTATGATTTTAAGATAGGTGTCAGGATCCGCAAGTTGAAAATCTATGAAAGAAATCTGACAGATTGTAGTAGCTTGATGTGCTGGCGTCTGTACCAATAGCTGTGTTCGAAGTAGGAATTGGAAAAATGAGGTTAAAAGTACTACTGCAAAGTTGTTAGAAATAAAGAAGCGTCAAGAATAAAAAAAAGAGAAATGAGGATGTGAAGAAATTTTAGAGTAGATATTATTGGCGATAGTTATCAAATAATAATAAACGTATTTGCTTTTTTTTTCACTTAAAAAAAATAGCAAAAAAGAACATACAATCGAACTGAGAACCTCCTTTTTGAAGTTGGTAACCTGGCAAAATAAATGACAGATCAATGGATCTGTAGGGTTCAAAAAGATATACAAGGTAAAAAGTATAAGACGAAAATAGCATCAAAATTTGACATATCATTACACCATTCTGATTATACTAGATAGCATCGAAAATTAAACTTCAAGATATAAAGGGTTTTTCAATAGGGACGCTCGAACTTTGGCAGTGTGTAGCGGCCATCTTGGTAAAGCCGTAGCTGTCAAATTTGGCAGGAATACATATTTAGTCGTGACATTTCACCATGGAACGCTACACGCTTCAACAATGTGTAGAAATTGTTATTTATACTCAAAATCTGTGCTATGTTCGCCTAACGTGCCACACGTTGCGTCCCATTTATGGCATTTGTGGTCGTCATCCAGTCCACAATCCGCCGTTTAATGAATTTTGAGACAACCGGGTCGGTTATCATGAAGCAGTGCTTTTACGTCAACCTGAAGGCCAACGTAACTCGCGTTCTTCGTGAAATTAAGCCCCATTCATGCGAAGATGTCGTACAAAATTGGTCCTCCAGGATACACCACCTACAGCGGATTCGCACCGGCCATTTGACTGGAATTATATTCCATTAATAATGAATGAATGAATGTCCTTTAAAATAAAACAAAAAAATTGTGGCAATATCCCTAAACAGGTTATTTCATTTCAAAGTTCAAGCGCTCTTAATGAAAAACCCAAGAAAGCATTTTGACGTAAAATAAATAAAATATGTAATGTAACGTGTACGCGAGTATCAAAAACATTTTTCCCTCTGAACTCCAATAAAAATATAAGATAAAACCTTATTAGAAATTCAGCTTTGATCTAGTTTCACTATTATAACTTAGTAAGTAGGTTGGTTCCAAAATCAAATGTAATATTTAGATAATCTACGATATTTTAGGGCTGCTTTTTCAGTCGACAGTTATTTTTAACACGCTTTTATTAGTTTCACCTGTATGTTTGTTTGTATGTAACTGACTCGTTTGGGCTTGATTTTGCCCCACTTTAAGCGATCAGACTTACTTTGAACGTTGTAGACTTATCAACGACCGACGACAGTACAATATTTTGATTAAAAAAAATTGAAAAAAAAATAGTTAAAAAAAAAACAAAAAAATAATAAATAAAATATAGTTTAAAAAAAATAAAAAACATGCTTTAATAGCAAATCGTACAAAAAATCTGAAAATAACATTTAATTTAAAATTCTAAAATAAAAATAAAGTCATGGAAAGAAAATTAATTTCACTGTAAAAAAGCGTGGTTATTTTTTTTTCTTGGCTTTGTGGACTGCAGATATTGACCCTACCTTTATTCTGCAAAAGAGGATGCTGCGTAATAATATTAAAAAAATATATAATATGTATGGGTCAGGACCTTATTAAAATAACTTTAAATATGTACCTCTAATATGTATTCTAGAGTAATAATATTCTGAATAACATTTCAAAGGATAAAAATGGTACTTCCAATTTAATCTGGGATGAAAAAGTTTTATTGTTTATTTTTCGTTCAGGGAGTGTAGAGGCGTGATTTACTGATGCTGTAAAATTTAGGCTTTGTACAATTATGTAGCGGGCAATTTGTAGAAGTGAGGTGAGAGCAGACATAGGAAGTTTGTAGGATCGTTACAAAATGTTCTGAATTCATACACATTGGCCTCTTTTTAACAGTTTTTAAGTTGACTGGTAAGGAATGCCGTTTGGCATTAAATATCATAGTTTGCATTTAAATAAAATAAATAAGCTACTGTTTGTCACGCTATGACAGTCTTCTGTACAGGACCTGCATGAAGGAAGACGAGACAACAGCTCGTGTGCTTCTAAACTATCCGGTTGTTGCCACATACACGACCAAGTTCTTTGGAAACCCAGGTACTCTCCGTAAGATTGTCAGTAAAACAAAGGCATTGCTGACTTTCCTTGAGGAGCTGGGGTGGATCGAATGACCGATTTTACCACCCGTACGCAAAATACGCTCTTTGACGTAGAGTTGCCGATACCAGCCTGTTTTACTAATATCAATACACTTTGCGCGAGCATGTCATCTGCTCCGCCATCTTCTCGCTTATCGCCCCGTTAAATAAATCGCTAACAACTACAGAATAGTATCGAATTATTGATTGATTGATCTTAAACAAAAAAGTACACTAAGTAGTTGAATATTTCGATGCATCACAGCTAGGGTTACTCGACGAAAAACCTCCATAGACCTACGTATATTTTTCCAGATTTATTTCCCAAAACCTCGTTAACTGCAACGCTCTGTTAATTTCGCAGGACCATTAATTTCTTTGCACACAATTAATATGTAATTTTGTGTGTCACCATTTTGTAATTACGTTTTTGTTTCACGTTTGCTGTTTCTGTTTAATCAGCTACATTCAAATGGTTCTAATTTGCATATTTGATTACTTTTCAGCTTTTTATTGTACCTTGTGATTGTCACAGGTTCTGGCTCTTACACACCTACTACTATTACGTCAAAAATATGAGTTGAAGTTTGTGGGTTCAATCTGAGCAAATACCAATGTGACTTTTTCAATTCATATGCACTGTCTGAGTTTAATTTGGACGTTGTTGACATCGGCGAAGGAAAACATCGTGAGGAAACCTGGACTTATAGTTAATATAAATCTGAAATCGTCAACTCATGTCATCAATGCTCCTGTCTTCTCTTTATAAGAAGAGATTTTTACACAACTTTGAGAAAGAGGCCGACAGTAGGATCCAGTTGGGTTGGGCAGCATTTGGAAAGCTTCGTCAAGTCTTCTCGTCGCCTATCCCTCAGTGTTTGAAGACTAAGGTCTTCAACCAGTGCATCCTGCCCGTCATGACATACGGTGCTGAAACGTGGACACTGACGGTCGGGCTGGTCCACAAATTCAAGGTCGCTCAGCGCGCTATGGAGCGAGCTATGCTCGGAGTTTCTTTGAAGGATAAAATCAGGAATGAAATTATCAGGAAAAGAATCGGAGTAACCGACATAGCTTGCAGAGTAAGCAAACTGAAGTGGCAGTGGGCTGGCCATGTCTGTCGAAGGGCCGATGGCCGGTGGAGCAGATGAGTCCTGGAGTGGAGACCGTGTATCGGCAAGCGTAGTGTGGGACGCCCCCCAGCTAGATGGACGGACGACCTAAAGAAGGTGGCTGGGGTAGACTGGATGCGGAAGGCGGAGGACAGGGTGTTGTGGCGCAGTCTGGGAGAGGCCTATGTCCAGCAGTGGACTGCGATAGGCTGAGTTGATTAATACGAGTAAGAGGTGAACTGCTTTCTTATCCTATGACAAACATTATACACGGAGAGAAATATCTTAGAAAAATTACTGTGCTGTCTCATAATCTGAGTGCATTTGAGTGGTAATGGAAAAATTACCATGCTAGCACAGTAAAAATTCTTACGCTGTACAGTAAAATTTATCCAATCTCACTCAGAAATTTTTCGGTAGATGTCACATGCACTCACTTAACAATGACGAGCACAGTATTTTTTCTAAGAATTTTCTCTCCGTGTAGTTAAGTGAGCAATTAGATCACCCCCCCCAAGTGTGGTGGTTGGGAAAACTTAAGTTTTGACCTATCATCGACGCGGCTATTATTTTGGAGGCTCATTTCCCATAAACTATTATACATAATAATAATGGTTGCCTCGGATATTCTGTCTTTATGCGAGCTTATTTTACATATTTGGAGTTTTCTTAGAGCGTTAACACGATTAAGAAATAGTTCCTTGGAGCTTCATATTCAGCGTTTATACGCAATACTTGCTTTACCCGATCCTGCGGGGTAGTTGCATAACACACATTAAATGCTCGTCGATTACAATGGATTGCATTGTGACAGTTCAGCCATGTTTATTGCGTTATTTGCGTTGTTGAGCAGGTGAATTTTACAAACCTAAAAAGCAATGGATGTCAAAATGAAAGTCATTTGCGATCGATTACCCCGCTGTTTATCCTTGATAGCCTTTTTCATTATCTCTCCAAATATTTACATCTTCAACTATGAACCATACCATACAACGACATACTCTATGAAACTATTGTAGAACCTAATTCCTCGGCAAAGCCTGAAGGCATCGACGATTAATCCTATAAGTTTCAAAGTGTTGAAGTGGCCATCTCTCAACTATTTACTGTAGCAAGATGGATCCCCTTCCATTATCCTATGCGCTTAATCAATTTGATGGTGAATGGATCGCCGAAGTTTGTTGCCGCAGACATATTATTATATTGATCCGAAATGGCCTGCTTTCATGTTTGGGTGCTGAACTTTTTCTGGGTTGGTAAGAGGCAAATGTTTTGATAAGTTGTCAGTGAGTTTAGTTTCTTACTTTTTGCGTGATGCGATAGTTTTGTTTAATATGTTTTGGTCGCTGCGTTTTGTTTATTTTTCGACTTTCTTTTTTGAGGTCGATTCTTTTGTCATAAAAACCTAACCAAGAATGGGCAGTGATGGCCCAGTGGTAACGGCCATGACTTGCGAGTTGTAGGTCGTAGGTTGGAACTCAGACAGGCGCTTTACATTGTGTTAATAATTTCATCACAACTGCTCTCAAAAACGGTGAAGGAAACAACTAATTGTAAGAAAAAGAAGGCATGTCCTAGAACAAAAATTCGAAGACATGTGCCATTTACCAACCCGCACTAGGTCAGCGTGGTGGATTATGGCCCACTCCCTCTCATAGAGAGGACTAGAGGAGGCCTGTGTCCCAGCAGTGGGAACATTATAGGCTGATTGTCTATGAATGTTTTGTTTCTTTTTTAACTCTCTTTTTGAGGTCGACTCTTTTATTATTGGTTGACTGGACTTAACAAAATTTAGGCGTTAGAGAGGTCCACAATTACTTACCTTCCTGGTCTTGAAACAAAACCAAAAAAAATTGGTTTTGTTTTTGGACGAGAGTTGAGGTTTATTGGACGAGATTGAGAGTGAAATTACAAGGACGTGTCATGTTTAGCCACAACTCGTTTTATGAGAGAGTTAAGAAAGATATAATCTCTCTCTCTCTCTTACACTAAATCTCTCTTATTCTTTATTTTTTAAGAAGTTTCTCTTCTCTCACGTGTTCTCAATTTTTTTTTAATTAAATCTTGCCTAGCAACAACTAAAGGCTACAGTTATAACCTCTCAGCATAAATATCACTACAACAACAAAGTAGTTCAAAAGGACTCGATATCGCCTCAAAGGACCAACCCAATCATACTAAACTGAAACCGACCGAATAACAAACGAAGCGAAAATTTAATTTCAGCAGACTTTTATTCGTCGAATAACTCGAGAAATAGAAACTTTGTAACAAGTTAGTCAACTGTCTTATTAAAGCGGGCTCTTAATTAATATACCGCGTTACCAATTAATGTTACAGTTTCAACTATTTTATACCCTTTGTGCCAAGTGATGGCGTGTTGATAAGTTGGCGATTGGTGCAACTTAGTTTTCTGGTTCTTAGAAGCAGTTGTATTTTAAGTGGAAATAAGTATAATCAACAATGTGTGCTTCAACGTGAAGTCGGTAGTAGCACTACTGCAAATGATAAATAGTTTATTTTCTGTAAGTAGGTTTGTACAAACACTTTTACATGTCAATCATATCTTTTTTTTTTAAACTAGATGAGGTCGGCGTTTCCTATCTGACTACTCTGAGAAGAAAGGCCGAAACAGACTCAAAGGTCACAATCTCTTTTAAAATCCTGACATAATCTTGGTTAGATCATGTGAAGATTGGTCTTTAGAGAAAAGAACCACACAGATTGAGCGGACCTGTCCAATCAGTGCACGCATTTGTCAAAAATCGTGCAGCTCAACTCTATTGTCATTGGACAGGCCTGTTGGTCTAGTGGTCAGTGGCCCTGACTGCTATGCCCAAGGTCGTGGGTTCGATTCCCACCTAGGACAAATGTTTGTATGATGAGCACGATTGTCTGGGTGTAATTTATCTATAATATGTATGTATTTAGAAATATATATGTATGTTTATCAGTTGTCTAGTACTCATAGCACAAGCTCTGCTTAGTTTGGGACTAGATGGCGTTGTGTGAAAGTGGTGGAATATTATTATTATTATTGTCCATATAGAGTAGTCGAAAAAAAAAACGGTTATTATTTACAATTTGATAACTGCCATAGAAATAGTTTTGGTAAGTTTTATTACGAAAACATTCATTTTGTACAGTAAACTCTCGTCTTCTCTACATAACTTTTGAGATAAATACTAGCTGCATTCTACGGAAATAAGGTTTCCAGTGACTTAAAAAGAAGCACAGAATAATTCAAGACCTTACTTCAATAAGTGGTAAAATGTTTATGCAATTCTTGTAAATGTTTGTATTGTTGCCTACTGTTATTATTAATAATCGTCCAAAAGAGGCTTTCTAAGCACAAAATTGGTTATAGCGTAATTTTATTTATGCCAACAGAAGCAACGACGGAATTCTATCACGAAACAAGTTTTAAACAACCCTATAAAACTACCTATTTGACAATCTCCAAAATTTCCCAATAAAAATAACGTAAAGTAGCCCACACGAAATATTGCGAGCGTTAAATTGAACGAGCATCTAACTGCCCTTAAACAATCCAAACCAGTTAGGCCTTAAAATTTTCCCAGGGCCTATTTTTATTTTCAAATTTCATCACAATTTATGTTTCCCGAGATCCCGACCCGCAATGAGGGGTTCCAACTTTGTTAATTTCGCTAAAAGTTGTACACTCAGGGGAGTTATTACGTAGACGCGAGCTAGGAAACCGTCCGTGGATTATTGTAAACGGGAATGGCAATCGACTCCGATTATATATTGAACTGAGGGAATCGTAGATGTCTTCGAGATCTGTGTACGTCTGAGAAGGATTAACGCGAGCGAGCGAGACGGAGCTGTTATGTATGTTTCAGCGCTTCCTAAGTTTCACGCATGATATCGTCTGAGCCAATTAGAATTGCATGTGTGTTACATAATACCTTTGAACATTGCACTTCAGGTCAATTAATGGTTGAATCCCAATCTGTGTATCTATGTAGTCAGCCGTACGTAATCGGATTCTCGTAGTCTTATTAGAGTAAGGAGCTGATACACTCTGTGTTTTTCTTCCATTCACAAAGTTAGTTTGCGAGTTTCAATTAAAATGGACGTGAAAGTTCGTTTTAACTCTTTAGATTTACTTGAAGCAATTTTGCTACTATTAAGTCTTTATGTAGTAGAGTTACTTCATGTAAAATAATTAAGGAAAATGGATATTATTTTTTGTTCTATTATTCGTTACGCTTGGCAACGTTCCAGGGCCAATGAAGGCAACATTTTTAGTTGGTTTATGATGCTAGATTTACGTGTATTTTGGTTACTAGTCAAACTACTATTAAAATATCATCTAGGTAAATACCAATCAATATATTTTGTGCGCTTAAAACTGATACATCTGTCTAATTTTAACTCGAGGCGCCAATGACGCTGGGTCATACTGACCCGAGGCGACATAAATCTGTTATTATTCTTTTTTACGCCGATCATGCAATTTTAGCGTTTGTGTAGCTAGATATGCATCAACTCATGTAGGTAATTGTCTAGTTTTTTTTATTTGGATCACTGTCCTCTCAACCAAAGCACCTGTCATCTAATCTCTTCACCACCCTTGGTTGACTGATAGAGATTGCCTAAGGCATTAAGTCCGCCTTAGTACCTATTGTGCGAAAAGTTTAAATAAATAAATAAATAACTCAAAACGGGTTAATATGACCCAGCGTCATCGCTGCACAGCTAGATATGCATCAACTTAAAACGGGTTAGTATGACTCAGCGTCATCACTGGCGTAGTATTTTTAACCGATTCCAAAAAAGGAGGAGGTTCTCAATTCGGATGTTTATACTTTTTTATTTATGTTCGGGCATAACTCCGTCATTAAAAGACAGATTTGCAAAATTATTTTTTTCGAAAGAGGTTTATTATCTGATGATGAGTTTCGAAGACAAACAAAGGAACTCTTCAATAAATGCCAGTAAATCAGCTGTGATTGCTGTTATCGAATACGTATGCATTGTTTACGCAATCACACAACATAATACCACGCCTGTATCCTCTAAAGGGGTACGCAGCTGTGTTCAGTATACCACGGTACACCCACATTTCTGTCAATGTTGTTATTGGGGTACCTCTAATATTGCAAGGCATAACTTTTTTGTTTATGAATTGATTTAATTAACCGACTTCAAAAAAAGGAGGAAGTTCTCAAATTTTAAATGTATGTTCGGGCATAACTAGATGGATTTGCAAAATTCTCTATGGATAAGGTATGTCTCAGGGGTTGTAAAGAGGAGGTTCTCAATTCGACTGTGTTTTTTTTGTACATACGTTACTCGATATCACCGGCAATTGTGGATCGATTTCGAAAGTTCTTTTTTATTGGATAAGATGGCATACCTTATCCAATCAAGGGTGATGCCATATAAATTGCTTGGGTAGTTTTTGAGTTAGCTTCAATAATAGGATTTATTTCCATTTATAATTGATGATGTTTTAATAGCTTCCTGTCACTGATACTAGCAAGTAGTGTTATATGAATATGTGTGGGGAAGGTACAACTAAAAAGTGAAAAATAACTGTAATCTCAGAAGTCGGTGTCAAAAAACGAAAATGCTGAACCAACGATACCGACTTCCAAAATTAAAGTCATTTTTCACTTTGTACTGTTTTTTTTTTAATTTTGAAGCCGGTTGTTTTTTTTTTTTTTGTGGCATACTTTTATTCGGTCATTTCGTATTTTTTTTAAAAGACTTCTTACGAAAGAAAACGTACATTTATATTTTGGAGACATTTACAATATCAATATTTTTACAAGCACATACAACAGTCCCAACATTTAAAATTCCACGAAACTACTTGCTGATATCCTCGTTCTAGATCCAATATCCAAAGAATGTAGTTCCGTACTCACTACAAAATAACGTCGTATTTTCACATTTTTTAAACATTCCACTGCAAATTGAATAACCAGCAAATAGAATAGTTTGCTTCAATAAAATTCTGACTTTTAAAGTCGAACATCGTAGCCGGCACTTTTTGCGTTATCTCCGATAGTTTCCTCACGATAACGTTAATATTAACATACAAAGTGTAGTTTCAATGCTTTGCAATGCGCGTGACTATATCCATTTCGTTACCCCTGATTTTTATTTTGGAGTGAACAATAGTTTTTGATTCTTGATTGTCAGCGTTAACGTTATTTAGTGTTTTGTTTGTTACTTCAAATCGTGTTGATGTTGAATTGTTTATTTTTGCCTCTCACTCAGCGGTTCTGTAACCAGCTCCATTCTTTGTGCAAAAACAGTAGAAAGCTCAACAATTTATAAAGTGTTTCTCTCTTTTAAGTACGGAAAGTTTATTAAGTTCATGATCTCAAGCGATTTTTTTTTTGTAATGTTTTGTATTTACAGTTTTTCTTCGGACACCACTTATGTGACTTTTTAATTCATATATACTTTCTAAGTTTATTTTGGACATCACTGACAACGGTGAAGACAAACATCTTAAGGAAACCTGGACTTGTACGTCATTAGAAGTCTGAAATCGCCAACCCGTCTTGAGCAAGCGTGGTGATCACTACCCTTGGCTTCTTTGTATGAGAAGAGGTCTTTGCCCTGCAGTGGGACGAAAATAGGCTGGTATTATGTCTGTCTTTAAAAACCTTCATAATTGAATCTTAACAAACCAATAGGTACTTAAAAATACTTGAATAAATACACAAACTTAACTCGAAAGGTCTAAATATGATCATCATATGCCTAGCCTTGCCGGATTCCAGTCTAACCGGATGCAGCTGAATACCAGTATTATACATAGAGAGACTGCCTACCTGACCTCCACAACCCAGTTACTGGGTAATAAGATACCCCTTGGTAATACGATACCCCTAAGACTGGTTGTCAGACTTTCGGGCTACTGACGACCAGTAACGACTGTCAAAGATCCATGAATGACAGCCGCGACCAACAGCTTAACGTGCTTTCCGAGGCACGGAGGGGTCTTGGTATGTGAAGATGGTCACCCATCCACGGACCAACCGCGGCAAGCGTAGCTTAACCTGATCGATCGATCCATGTGGCTGTTATTACTTAGCCACAAGCCGCCCAAGTAAACTAAATATGATCCACCTTAATATTTACCCAACAACGCAACAACTAAATCTATTTACCTAATCCTCAAGTTCCATCAGTTCTAGCAAAGTGTAATTAACTCCGGAATTACTCTATATTATCACGAACGCTCACCAAAGTTGGTTTAGTTTTAATCCCATTAAATCTTGTCCCTCAATCATAAGCGTAGTAGAAAAGGTCGGAATCTTCGTCGGCGGTACGTGTCGTCATCGACATGTGTGAGGAATTGTGCACGTGACTGTACGAAGTAGGGGCATGGGGAAGATTAACAAAATGTAGGGGACATTAAGCGTGGTCTGCTGGTAGTTTGGTCGTTTGTGATTATTTTCTTAGATAGCATCTTTATTAAATTTAACATATACCGTTTGTCTTTTTCTACCGTCTCTACAAAAACAGGGTATAAAAGGTGAACGGAATAGAAGCCTGTGGCACAGAAATCTCTTTTTTTTTTCATTTTTTTTTTTCAAAAACATAAATTCCTTATCAATAAATACTATTTATACTACACCTGCTTGGAAAGTACCTTGATACTTTATCAAATTTACGGTAGAAAGTACGTCATTGCATATCGAACAAATATGCGGGGAGAAAACGCATCTGAGCGGGAGAGAAAAGTGTATGAAAATCCATTTCTTACGTGGTTTTTCTTTTTTAATTTTGGGTAAGACTATGCGCCGGTAACCTAAATATCAAAAGCCAAAAAGTTTTTACAGTGAGTTTTTATCTCCAAGTTCGCAAAATGACACTGGCCACTAGCTGTGTGTTGGATGGTGTCGGGCTGGCAGTGCGACCCTGCAGCGGCAGGATAAACAATTAGAAAAAAGAACATGTGAAAATTGCAGACGCCATTGGCGCCATTTCCAATTTGTGTGTTGTTTGAGGATTCAGTTTTCGTAGAAAGTAAAATAAAGATTTCGTTTTTCATTTTCCTCGTAGGTGTAGTATAAAGCACTATGTATCACTCGAGAGAAAGTGCGATTCCCGATCTCGGGTGTTTTAAAACCCTCGCCTACGGCTCCGGCTTCAAACGACACCCTCGACGGTAATCGGTCACTTTCTCCTCTCGGTGAACAATGTACTATACTAATTCGAAGTAATCTTCTCATTATAATAACAAAAAAAAAAAAAAAAATTGACAAATATTATTTAAAAAAATAAAATATAGGCTCGCTACTCTATGCGCGGAAATTATCAATGAATTCGTAGCGACATTAAATCCTTTCTTCCAGCCGTCTCATAAGGACCGAGTGTAAAAAAACAAAAAAAAAATCAGAAAAAAAAGACATTTCTGTCCCATAGGCTTCTACTTCGTTCACCTTTTAACCCTGTTTTTATCCAAACGGTAACAAAAGTTACCCGGTATATTAGAATCATGGTTTATACTGCAAAAATCAGCCGCTTAATACAAAATTTCAATACCTCAATAAAATGTAAAAAATTAAGACCAAAATGTATGAAACAGCTGATTTTTTTTCGTGATCTCAGAGTTGGTCCCATCGTAACAGTTGTTTATGGGTAGAAAACACCCTGTAAAAAGGGTTCGAACCTCTGTGGCATACCTAAAGTTGCAAGTACATAAAAAGTCGAGTTTTGATGTACAGGTTTGAAACATATGCCGAATAGAGAAAATTATTACAAACAACAAATACTATCGACAAAAATGTCGTAAGTGATATACTTTCTGAGTTATTCCAGTTTGAAAATATAAAATATGTTAAAAGAAAAACTTCATTTAATTGATTTAATAGTCCATTATCATCATTTTAAAGCATTCCGCGTCGCTACTAGTAATAAATTGGGTTATCATAATAATAAAATGGTTTAAAGTAATTTATTTATTTAATGTTGTTTATCTTTTTTATTACGGCAGTCCAGTTTAATGCTAGTCACTATTACGTGGAATGCTTTAAAATGGATTTTTAAATCGTTTTAAATAGTTTTTTTATTCTTGTTTGTTTCGTTTTTGTGTTACTTTAAAAAAAGTAAAACACATTTTTGGTGAAATGTACATCAAACAAAAGTCATTCATTAAGTCATTCATCAAGTTCTGTCGTTGCGTCCGGCGCGTACGCACGTCATTGCCGCGATGGAAAAACAGTCGAGTAAAACAATGTCCTCGGATATTGTCAAATGTGTTAGTTGTAACGTGGTGATTAACGAAGTACTTGCTTTTATATGTAATAAGATCGATGTGATGGATGAAGAAAGTATCAGCCGCATTTGTGTTAGTGCTTTCTCAGAGAGTGATATTCTGAACGCCAAAAACTTGTTGTTTGAGTCAATAACGACAACGAAGCGAAAAAAGTTAAGGAAGAAACAAGGCAAAACACTACGTAATATTGACGATATAGTATGCCTTTTGAAAGAGACTGAACCTGATGATATTCCTATTTTTGTTGCACGGGACCTGCAGAAGTTACCTCCAGAACTTTTTGACCATGTAGACGTGACTAGGATACTTAAGGATATTGTAAAAATGAGAAGCGACTTGGATCGCATTTTCGAAGAATACGCCACGTTGGATCAAGTGAAGAACCTTCGGGATGAGAAAAACGCGTCGATTGTAAATAACTTCCAACGAAGTGTCAACATGAAAAGGGGTGCTGCCTCCGTGCTGTCCAGTTTTGAGTGTGAAAGCGGACCCATGGGATTGTCCCCTCTGTGTAATGCACCAGTAAATCACAGAAGTCCAACAGTATCTCCTGCAAAAAAACGCATAACTTTTTCTGATGAGGGTACTTTGAAAACCGCGCCGAGCCGAGAGTCTAACGGTTTACGTTTCGTCGGAGTGCACGCAACTGCTGATACCAACACGTCATCGGAGTGCCGCCCCCCTGCCGCCACCACTGCATCAGCTACGGCAGAGCGTATTATTATCAATACTCCGATACACACAACTCTAAAGGATACCTCACAAAAACGTTTCTCCGAAATTTTAAATGAGAATAAAGGCGAATTCAAGTCCCAACCCCTGGACGACGGGTTCATACTAGTTCAAAAAAAGAGGTTGAAAAACCGTTTCCAGGGTAAAATTGGAAAAGGTAACGTGGACATAAGTTCAAACTTCAAAGCCGCTGACATTAAGGTTCCGATATATATCTACAAGGTGTCAAAGGAGACAACTGAGTGTGACATTAAAAAAATACGTTAAAAGTAAAATAAACATAGACATTGACCTTCAAAAAATGAATATGAAAATTACAAAGGACTACAATGCTTATAAAATATTTGTACCCAAAAATAAAATCGACGTATTTTTAAATGATGATTTTTGGCCCAATGGAGTGATGTTTCGTCGTTTTGTTGACTTTTCTCATAACACAGTGAGACGTGAATATCGGGATATTGATAAAACTAACTTGATATATGGATCTGGCAACCAAACTCATATCGTTTAATTGTAAAAATATCTCGAGGTCAATTGAATGTGTGAGAAGACTGTGTAAACAAGCAGACATCATTGCGCTGCAGGAAACGTGGCTGCTACATCACGACATTCCTATGCTGGGCAACATTGATGGTGAATTCTCCTTTACTGGAAAGTCAGCAGTAGACCTGTCTGCGGGTGTGCTTCGCGGGAGACCGTACGGGGGTGTGGCCCTGTTGTGGAGATCAGCTGTGTTCCCGGAGGTGGTCGTTATTCCGTGCAGTAGTGTGCGTATCGCTGCTATAAAAATAATGTGTGAAAACCAGTCTTTGCTAGTGATAACGGTATATATGCCTACTAATTCAAACGAGAATCTTTGTGAATTTACGGAGTGTTTGAGTGAACTAAACGCCATTATTGAAAGTAACGATGTCAACTCGGTTATTATACTTGGGGACTTCAACGCTCATCCGGGTAAGCTGTTTCATTCAGAGTTGTTGTCATTTTGCACGGAACAATCTTGGTCGTGCGTGGATACGGAACTTTTACCTAATGACACTTATGTGTGCGGTGCGAGTGGCAGTCGCAGCTGGCTCGATCATTGTGTAGTGACGAGCGCTGCGCGTTCGGCCATATTAAGTGCGTCTGTACTTAATAAAGATGTATATTGGTCCGATCACTATCCGTTATTGCTTGCTTGTAACTTTAATTTTATCCGCTCAAGCTGCCAACAGCCGACAAAGCTAAGTAGTAATATATTTTATAATAGTGTAAAATGGGGAGAAAAAGACTCTGATCAAATAGATAAATATCATCGTATTTGTAATTCTAAATTAAAGTTAATTGACTTTCCCCCGGAATTTCAATGTTGTGCTGACGGTATGTGTGATAGTGACGAGCATAAATTGTTATTAAATGACATGTATGACAAAATAATCTGTATTTTGACAGGGGCTGCAAAGGCTAGCTATTATGTGCCTAAACGTAATAAGCATAGGTATGTTACTGGTTGGAACCGACATGTCAGTGACGCTCACGGGAGGGCACGATCTTGCTTTCAGACGTGGGTGTTGGCTGGGAGACCAAGATCTGGGAATCTGTATATTGAGATGTGTGAATCTAGAAAAATATTTAAATCAAAATTGGCTTTTTGTCAGAAAAATGAATCACAGATAAAAATGGACATTATAGCAGAAAATCATATCAATAAAGACTTTAGTAGTTTTTGGAAAAACACTACAAAGCTAAACACAAGGTCGGGCCTTCCTGCTAGCGTTGGTGGTAAACATGACCCCCATGATATAGCTTGTGCATTCCAGCGGCATTTTAGGGTTGAGTCCCCGCTTGGGCCTGCGTCTGGGGTGCCCGCTGCTGAGAACCTCCTCACCACACTTAATGTTAGATTTTCTGCGAAGACTGTGGCTGCGGTTATTAATAAAATGGTGAGGGGCAAGTCTCCCGGCCACGATGATCTCAGCATCGAGCACCTAAAGTATGCGGGAATACACCTGTCTAGAGTTCTATCGATGTTCTTTAACCTATGTATTAGTCACAGTTACTTACGCGAGAGCCTTATGTACACTACAGTGGTACCGATCGTAAAGAATAAAACCGGTGACTCATCGGATCTGTCAAATTATAGACCCATCTCTCTGGCTACTGTTATAGCAAAGGTGCTGGACAGTTTGCTTGACAAGCAGTTGGAAAAGCATCTTCAGTTGCATGATGCCCAGTTTGGGTTCAGACCGGAACTTTCGACTGAGACTGCTATCCTCTGCCTCAAGCAGACTGTTCAGTACTATACTGGTCGGGGCACACCTGTCTATGCATGTTACCTAGATTTATCAAAAGCCTTCGACTTGGTGTGCTATGACAAGCTGTGGCAGAAGCTGGAGAGTGATACGGAGGTGCCTCGGGAGGTGATTTCATTGCTTAGGTTCTGGTACGCCAACCAACGCAATAGAGTGCGGTGGGCGGGTGCATATTCAGATGTATACGGTTTGGAATGTGGGGTTAGGCAGGGCGGAATTAGCTCCCCCCACCTCTTTAATTTATACATGAACCGGCTCATCGGTGAGCTCAGTGACACTGGTATTGGTTGTTCCATAGACGGAGTAAGCGTTAACAACATAAGCTACGCGGACGATATGGTGTTACTGAGCCCATCGATTGCAGCGTTACGGAAATTGGTGTGCATCTGCCAATCGTACGCGGAAGCCCATGGGCTCAGATACAACGCGAATAAGAGTGAGTTCATGTTGTTCAAGTCAGGAAGCAAAGGCTACTCCCATGTTCCTCATGTAACTCTATGCGGCATGCGTTTAAAAAAGGTAAGTGCCTTTAAGTATCTGGGTCACTGGGTGACCGAAGACCTGTGTGACAATGAGGACATCGAGAGGGAGCGCAGGGCGCTGTCCATCCGGTGTAATATGTTGGCTCGTAGGTTTGCACGTTGCACTAATCAAGTAAAGATAACATTATTCAAGGCATACTGTCAGACCTTCTACACGTGCAGCTTATGGACTAATTTTACATTGCGGGGGTACAGTGCTCTGCGTGTCCAGTATAACAATGCGTTTAGGATATTGTTGGGGCTGCCACGCTTTTGTAGTGCTTCCGCTATGTTTGCTGAGGCGCAGACTGATGATTTTTTCGCCATAATCAGGAAAAGGTGCGCCTCGCTGTTAAGGCGTGTGCGTGGCAGCCCGAATGGTATTCTTAGCGCATTGTCCCAGAGGTGGGACTCACCAATGTTGATGAGGTGGATGCGGCTGCACGCTAGCGGCCCCTCATACTTATAATAACTTATAATAGGTACTATAATATTTTATGTGTTTTTGACTATTTATTTCTGTTTAAATTATATTTTTATTATTATTATTAGTTGACAGTTTAAATTATATTTGATTATTATTATTATTTGACTTAATTTATTCTTTTATACATGTTTTTGACATGCACGATTAATTTTTATAATATTTTTAAATTATTGTATTTTTAAATTTTATTCTTTTTTATGTTCTATATTGGTTTTATGTAATGTTATGGATTTTTATTATCTGCAATAAAATAAATTGAATTGAATTGAATTGAATTACAAGCCAAAAAAATAAACAACATTAATTAAATAATAATATCATAAATTCCATAAAAGTAAACTTGATGATGACTTAGTTAAACTTAGGTTGGTAAAAAAAAAAATATTTTATACTGGTATTTTATTAATATGATAACCCAGTTTATTACTAGTAGTGACGCGGAATGCTTCAAACTGATAATAATGGACTATTGAATCAATTAAATGGAGTTTTTCTTTAAACATATTTTATATTTTCAAACTGGAATAACTCAGAAAGTATATCACTTACGACATTTTTGCCGTTAGTATTTTTGTTGTTTGGAATAATTTTCTCTATCGATTGGCATAATTATGTTTCAAACCTGTACATCCAAACTCGACTTTTTATGTACTTGCAACTTTAGGTATGCCAGGCTTCATACAAAAATGTTCGATCTTCTTTTCGAGACAGTAAAAAAAAAAAAGTCCAGTATAGATGTATTTTTTTAGCATGTTGAAGATTCTTGTGCTTCGCTTTTGCAAGGCATTCACTAGGTTCTTTATATTTCAATTTGACGTACCTAGTATGCTCTCAGAAAAATCGTTCTACTTTGTTAAATTTGACGTGGATCAAAGTTTGGCAGTTTTCGTAAGCTAATGAGAAGATCAAAGGTTATAATAGAGTTTTTGAAGTATCCAATTATTTACTATAACCACTCTTGCTTATGATTTATATCTTTATAACTTTATCAAACTTTGAATGATCGCAAACAAAACAACCGTGAATGTCTTGTCCATTATTCGTTGACCAACATGTTATGCAAACCCATAGTTTTTTAGAAAATGTTGATCCCATTATATCACCCAGAATGTCAACTCCAAGTGCCCCAAAAAACTCCACACCTGAAATTATCCCGTATCTCACCCAAAATATCAACCCCGAGGGCCCCAAAAAACTCCACACCTAAAATTCCCCCACGAATTTAAATCACGATTATCCCTATAATCCTCAATGTATAACCTGGTGACCTATTTGCCGTAAAATGATTTAGTTTCCAGTCATGACCGAGGGTCAAAGTGAACCAAGTGACTATTCAAAGTGTTGCTCTAACGATTTCCTGCACATTAGTATGCCTCCTCCGTGCCTTTGCGGCCGGATAACCGCCAAACATCTCATATCTCGTCCTAGATAGGCTGTATAATTTTGTGGATTTGTCACCTGGATTTTGTATAAAAAAAGAAATTACGTTTATTTGCGGCAAATATGACATAGAGAAAAAACACAAACACAAAAAAAAAAACAACTTGGGGGAGTATATGCGTCACATGCACGCCAAACGGCCATCGCTCCGCATGAGCCTAGCGAGACAGAGCGAGACAGAACCACAGCGATGGTTTCAGCATCAGCCGGCGTTGTTGTGATGAGGTCAACCGGTGTGATGAGATATATTATAAATAACACAATAAGAAAAAAAATACAAACACAATACCTACTTCCAAATGTTTATATTAAACATAATATTTATAAATTGGTAACGTTCCTGTCGCTCAAACATGGTCACTCACAATGGGCCTTATTAGAAGGCTAAAGGTCACCCCAAGGGCAATGGAGAGGGCTATGCTTGGAGTTTCCCTGATCGAATCAGAAATGAAGAGATCCGCAGGAGAACCAAGGTAACCGACATAGCCCTAAGAATTGCTAAACTTAAGTGGCAGTGGGCAGGGCACATTGCGCGCAGAACAGATGTCCGATGGAGTCGAATGCGACCACGTATTGCAACACGTAGCGTCGGAAGGCCTTTTTTTTTTTTTTTTTTGTTTCGGGGTGGAAAATCCTCATGGATGTCCGCCGCCCTAGGGCGGGCGGCGGGGTCTGTTAGACTCTTACTGACTAAAAACCACCCCGGTGTTCCCTCTCTCACCTACGCCGGGGGTCACGGGAACGAACGATACTTCCGCAACCCCCGGCTGGTGCTGGCCCGCTCCTGCGGGCCTCTCCACGTGTCAGGGGGGGAGTGAGGTGTTAAACTCCCCCCGTGACGTCTAAGAGGGGCGCGCGTGGAACACGCGTCGGAAGGCCTCCCTCAAGGTGGACCGACGACCTTGTGAAGGCCGCAGGAATCCGTTGGATGCAAGAAGGTCAAAACCAGTCGAAGTGGAGGTGCCTGGGGTAGGCCTATGTCTGGCACTCGAAGTCTTTCGGCTGAAAACTGGAATGATGATAATGATCATGAACATTTCAATCTGGTATGATTTATTGTATTACTAGCTGTGAATAGCCGCTTTGCTGGGTCATTTTTAATTGTATAGTTATTTGTTAATGTTAATAATGTATCACTACTTCATAATCTTTTCATATATACTAAACATTTTTATTAATGGAGAAGTGGTAGGAGGCGTCCGACGACGTGACGGCAGAGTGGGATGGTGGCATGCGCGTGAGCTGCGCGCGGTACTGGACAGTACTTGGACATTGCAACATTACTCTATTTTTTTTAAATTTTTTTTTTTTTTTTTTCTAAAATAAAAGTAGCCTAAGTTACTCCTTATTACATCAGCTACCTGCCCATAAATGTCTCGTCAAAGTCGGTCCAGCCATTTCAGAGATTAGCCGGAACAAACAGACAGACAGACAGACAAAAATTGTAAAAAATGTTATTTTGGTGTATGTACCGTATATATATTCATATGCATGTAGTAAAAACGGTTATTTCAATATTACAAACAGACACTCCAATTGTATTTATATATCACTACATAGTATAAAACAAAGTCGCTTCACTGTGTGTCTGTCCCTATATATGCTTAGATCTTTAAAACTACGCAACGGATTTTGATGCGGTTTTTTTTTATAGATAGAGTAATTCAAGAGGAAGGTTTATATGTATAACACATGCATAATATAGTAGAGAAACACTGATAATTTTAGAGGTTTCTAATGTAATGTCGTAAATAAACACATTTTTTTGCGCTTACATTGTAAACGCTGGCTGAACCCGTCGAGATAGATCAAAATAATGTACTACAGTATTGTACAACGTAAAAAGGTCTACAAAAAAGTCCGCGATGGTATATGTCTATCTCTTAGTGATAACCCACAATAACCATTTTTTATCCTATACTTTTTACGAGAAATAATGGCTCTAAAATTATCAGTGTTTCTCCATTGCACCCGTGCGAAGCCGGGGCGGGTCGCTAGTATAGAATAAACGAGAAAAAATTTAACTATCCTCGAATAACTACGCATAAGAAATATAATAGCCACGCTCTGTTACCAGACAGTCTAGAAAAGTTGGTGGTGATGGGCAAGGTGGAAGGGGGTCAGACTCTGTTACGACCGCCCTTAGAGAAGCCGAGAACCGAACGAAGTGGAAGATCATTATCATTCATAAAACCACAAAGGCTTTTCAGGGACACGACCTTCAGAAATGAAGTACGCGACTAGGGAGAAGATTGTATTGTAGGTTTTACTTTGAACAAAATCTACACGTTATTTCTTACTTTGAGCCGACCAGCGTGTTCATCGTTACAAAAAATTGACGCCCATAGGCCGATTGATCATCCTCAAGCATTTACAAAAATCTTAAATAATACTACAATATAACTATCTGTTTTTTTTTTAAATCTTAATATGAATAATGTCCTAGTGGATACAAAAATACTTATATTTTAACTCACTAAATTCGTAAATGTTTATTCATCTACAACTGTAGGATGAATTTTTCCAAGACTTTTTGATAAATAAAGATAAAACTCCATGTTTATTTATGAAAAAGTTTTGGAAAAAATGTCTCATAAATATTTTGTACCATCAAAACTTTTACTTACAAACCGAGATATGATTATCAAAGGTAAATTAATGTGACTTGACTTAGATGTGAAGATAGTGAAGCTGTAATTAAAAATGGATTTGAGACGAAAATTAAATTTTTCATTTGTACATATTTTTTGAGGGGCTGGTGGCTAAATAATAACAGCTGCACAGGTCGAACGATCACGTTAAGCTACGCTTGCCGCGGTTGGTCTGTGGATGGGTGACCATCTTTACTGGAAGGCTGGCATTCGTGGATCTTTGACAGTCGTTACGGGTTGTTAGAAGCCTGAAAGTCTGACAACCAGTCTTACCAAGGGGTATCGTGTTACCCAGTAACTGGGTTGTGAAGTTCTGATAGGCAATCGCTCCATGTAAAATACTGGTATCCAGCTGCATCCGGTTTGAACGGAAGCCTATTCCAACATAGTTGGGAAAAGGCTATGCAGATGATGATTTGTACATATTTCGTGGAGGATTGTAATGAAGAAATAATTCATGGAGAATGTCGTATCTTAAATGATTTTCGTATGAATAAGTTTAATTAGTTTATTCAGAGGGTATTGGCCTTCTAAACAATTGTCTCACTGGATTTCATTATTTATTCCGCTTATATTTTTGACACTTATCTCTAAAACTTTTCTAAAACCTGTCACCCCACGATGGAGGAAGTCCATGAGGATTTCCACCGAGCACCAAAACAAAAAAGGCACAAATAGACCCTCAATGTAATTCGTGTGTTCACTGATGACCACAATCTATTATGCAAAACCGCTTACGTATGTACCAGTACAACGTGACTGAATGCATACCGATAATAATCGAACGTTCCGCAAGTGTCTACTCCATATACCTGTTATTAGCTGTACTGGCTTCATTGGGTACTTGGCCAAGTTTTGCGGTTTGAACTGGTAACCATTTGAAAATTAAATTATATAGCGTGTATCAGAAATGGGTGGCCATATTTAATTAATATTTAACGGTGTGCTATAGACCAGGGTGGCTTGAGGCTAAGTAATAACAGCCGCACGGGTCGATCTATCAGGTTAAGCAACGCTTGCCGCGGTTGGTCCGTGGATGGGTGGCCATCTTTACATACCAAGACCCCTCCGTGCCTCGGAAAGCACGTTAAACCGTTGGTCCCGGCTGTCATTCGTAGATCTTTGACAGTCGTTATGGGTCGTCAGTAGCCCGAAAGTCTGAGAACCAGTCTTACCAAGGGGTATCGTATTACCCAGTAACTGGGTTACAGAGGTCAGATAGGCAGTCGCTCCATGTAAAATACTAGTATTCAGCTGCATCTGGTTAGACTGGAAGTCGACCCCAACATAGTTGGGAAAAGGCTAGGCAGATGATGATGGTGTGACCATCAAACTGATCAACTAAAGGTTATGAGCGGTCCCATACAAAACTTCAATACATACTCGATCCAAATGTTTTGGACGACTGATTAGATTTTGCGATTAAGATGTTAGTCCTATGGCGTTTGTTCAGTTTGATGGTCTGTGAGTATCACGCAATTGGGCTTGTTTATGATATGTACTAGCGACCCGCCCCGGCTTCGCACGGGTGCAATGGAGAAACACTGATAATTTTAGAGCCATTATTTCTCGTAAAAAGTATAGGATAAAAAATGGTTATTGTGGGTTATCACTAAGAGATAGACATATACCATCGCGGAATTTTTTGTAGACCTTTTTACGTTGTACAATACTGTAGTACATTATTTTGATCTATCTCGACGGGTTCAGCCAGCGTTTACAATGTAAGCGCAAAAAAATGTGTTTATTTACGACATTACATTAGAAACCTCTAAAATTATCAGTGTTTCTCTACTATATTATGCATGTGTTATACATACAAACCTTCCTCTTGAATCACTCTATCTATAAAAAAAAAACCGCATCAAAATCCGTTGCGTAGTTTTAAAGATCTAAGCATATATAGGGACAGACACACAGTGAAGCGACTTTGTTTTATACTATGTAGTGAAGTGATATAAAAAAAAAAAATTTTTGATCCAAAATAAATGTTTTTTTTTTGTTTCTTGCTTAGAAATTCCCCATGGGAAAACCCAATACCACTTTGGAGGACCTCATGCTTAGCAGTAACACAACCACTAGACCAACAAGATGAGTTTTTTTTTTTTCTAATCTGTTTCTCCTTGTCTTTCAATATTACAATTACTAACGATATTCAAATCAATATCAAGTAGAAAAACTACTTTTTAATAACAACGTTTTTACACTTACAATTTTATGTAACAGAATTAAAGTAAACTGCATAATTATGCTTTTATAAAACTGAAAAATACACAGCTTAAAACCACACCAACAACATTAACATAACACACAAAGCAAAAACCCACCCTGTTACTCGCGATAATCCCAAAAACATTAATGCACTTTAAAAATATTACATTAATCCCTAGAGTATAAAACCATCCAATTCCGCCTTCGAATACCAAATCCGTTCGAAAACCGAATAAAACCAACCACACACAGGTACAATGAGATCTGAACAACCAATTAACGTGTCCCCACAATCTTGACTCCCGCGGGACAGTCGCGCACAATTGAAACATGTATCAATTACTGCGAAACACTTGTGCGTTGACGTGTACTTCAATGTACAAGGGGGTGTTTAGAAGTTTTAATGCATGTTTTTTTTGGTTGTGATTGTTCACTGTTTTTCTTCTCTGTAAGGTTTTTGTGTTGAAATCAAAGCAATCTAAACCCTATGTAAAATTTCTACTTTTATATCATAATATGGTGTACAGAATAAAGAGTCTATATTCAGTCTACCTATTTTTTATCAGTAATTACTTTAATTATTCCTGCGAACTCTTTTAAACACGTGTCAGAAAATATTTTTTTCTTCTTTGCTGTGTTGTCGAAAAAGAAACAAGTCATTTGGAGGGGAAAAAATCATGGGGGTGGCTTTTACTTAAGAAGGTAATAGCCTCCCCTTGTTCCTTCCATTTCTCTTGGTATTTTTTCCTCTCATAAATTGAGGGATTCGTCTCAAGCGTCTTCCCATCCTCGACGACAGAGGTTCCCAAACTTTTTTTCTCATAGACCACTTTAAAAATTTTGCTGGTGTCGGTGGACCCCCCGCAGCTACATTTCTACCATATTCCCGAAACTCGACAAAAAATGTGAAGATTAGATCTAACTTTGGAAATTTGCATTGCGGCTGAGGACCCTTGGGGTCCATCTGGACCACTTTGGGAATCAATAGTCTACGAGGACTACCGCAACCCCTATCTATGCCATGGCTTATGAATTTCAGCAAGTGCTTATAAAGTTATAGTTTTTTTTTGTTTTATTTATTTATTACAAAGCATTACATTACATTATAATTAATTAATGTCCCACAAAACCGTTTTCACGGTTTGTCTGTAGGAACGGAACACAAAGCTAGTAACTGTTGTTTACAGTGCGGAATCTTAATTAACACATAACCATCATTAGTCATCCCCTGAGAATCCGCAAACTACAGTTAAATAAACATTTTCTAATAGAGTTAGATAAACATTTTCTAATAGGGGTCTGCTTTAGTGGCAGTGAGCTGGCCACGTTTGTCGAAGGACTGAAGGCCGATGGAGTAGACGAGTCCTGGAGTAGAGACTGCGTATCGGCAAGCGTAGTGTGGAACGAAACAAAAATTTTTTATTTAGGACACGCACAGGAAATACTTAATTAAAAAGAATATTAAAACAGATTGACCGACGACCTTGAAAAGGTGTCTGGGGCAGACTGGACGTTGAAAGCGGAGGACAGGATGTAATGTTGTGGCGTAGCCTGGGAGAAGCCTATATCCAGCAGTGGGCTGCGATAGGCTAAGTGACTGATTGATTGATAAGGGGTTATCCATCAATGCTTCTATTAACAAAAACATTCGCTTTACTCTTCGATATTATAATTAATCTTTTGCACTCGAGCGGCGCTGCTGCGGCGCCCAAGTTATTTGAAGTCTTAAATCGAGCGACGCTGTTACGATGTCTGTGGTCTTTTGTAACTCGATCTCCTTATTTACGATGTACGATTAGATATTTTTCTCGGAAGATATTTTATTTTATCCGAGAAAAAAAAAAGAAGAAAGAAGATACTTTCGTGGACTAGGCTCCGCTGACATTTTAGCTACATCTTAGCTCAGTCACTGAATTGAGTGTAGTATTCATCAAAGTTTGTTTTTACATATAAATTAATAAACTGGTGAAATGTTATTATTTGTATACGTTTGTTTGTTTATAAATGTTTTTAAAGTACTTATAAAGTGTTTGCCAAATTTGGCCGAAATCGCCTCGAATTGCTAGTTCGCGCAAGCGAAAAAGGCCTCAAGTGCAAAAGGTTAAAACTCAGTGTATTTAATGACTGTGCAAAGTTCAAAGTACTATAAAACGCCTAACGGACAAACAGCTCTCAAATACTCATCAAACTCAAACATCACAATAACAATCAATAAAACTCTCAAAACGAAATTCGTTTTGGAATCAATTAATTGAATTACTTCCCATTACGGAGGTGTAATAACTTTTGGGTTTCAATTAATATCGTTTTCGAAATTCGGACAGTTTCGAATCGATCAAAAGCAGTTCGAACGTATTGGAGTATTCCAATTAACCATTGTGCCGGTTCTACACGATCAAACGCTGGCACAAAAACTTGGCGAAAAACTGGACTCAAGTAACCTCTTATGATAAAAAAATGAAGTATTTTTTTGTTCTTTTTTAATTTATTAAAACGAGCACTCATTTTGACGTTTTCATAACAATGAAAACTTGCTTTTTTTGGTTTGAAAAAATAATGTTTGTCAAGTATTTTTGTTTATTTTGTTTTTTTAAATAAAACCTAATTATATCAAGTTTTCTTTAAAAAAATCATACTCTTTATGAGAGAAAGACACAGGCCTAAATATCAAAGTAATTCAGTATAAAATAATAGCAAAAAAACATTCAGATAAAACAAAAACCCATCTCTTCTGAACAATCAGTTACTTGTGCTAACCCGTGACAGCCGAGCTGTTCTGTTTTACGTTTTGTGGTATTCAATGGTCGCATGCTTGCATGGTCGGTGGGCACATAGAATATGCAGCGGGTTAGGAATGCCGATCGACCTGCCATAGGTTTGAATAGAGTGGGGAACAATGGCGAACTAAACTACAGTCAAGTTTCAGTGAGGTTTTTTAAATGGACAGCTACAGTCACGAACTTAAATACACTTGCGCAAGATTCCATTCAAGGTTCGATTCCCACCTAGGACAAATGTTTGTGTGATGAGCACGATCATTTGTTCTTTGTCTGGGTGTAATTTATCTATAATATGTATGTATTTAGAAATATATATGTATGTTTATCAGTTGTCTAGTACTCATAGCACAAGCTCTGCTTAGTTTGGGACTAGATGGCGTTGTGTGAAAGTTGTGGAATATTATTATTATTATTATTATTATTATATTATTCAAAGGCAATTTTCTGCTTAAATATTGATAGAGATTGTAGGGTTAGTTACGACCATAGTACCTATAAATATACAACATTATTTTTATTATATTACAAGCCTGAATATAGTTTGTTTAGAATAAGTAACTGAATCGATTCCAATAATTTTTACACCACGTTATATTATGTCCCAAAAATATTTAAAAAATGTTACAAGTTGGACACCGAGCGACACTAAGTACATATCCGCAATCATATGCGCACAACACAGGTCACGGCCGGTCATAGCGCCACTAGGCGCGGGCGCTTGAAGTGAACTGTCATCCTACCAGACGTAAGAGTGCACTATTTATCTTGGGATTGACAGCTTACTTCAGGTAAGGTTTTACGGATATTTTTTTTACATAATAGCACTACCAGTGCGATAGTGGTCGAACATACCTCGCAAATATCCAAAAGATCATCAAACTCAACTGCTCAACGGGCAAGGGATTAATTTTTGTACGAGATAAAAATCGTAGGCAACAGCTATTTTTAAAGAGTAATAAAACTAAAAGTGAAACACACGTTTTCCTATTTTCTCTAGAGTAAAAACCAGATATAATTGTAGCGTACCAAACGCAGTGAGTTCTCAAACAAGTGGTAACGATTTGAATTGCTTTTTTATTTTTCTCGTAGGCACCCGTCCTACTGCCAACGGGGAAGCGACTATAAACGATTTTCTGGCTCAAGAAACTTTAAAAAGCTTGTAGGTCCCATGCAAGTAAGAACTATCAAAGAGCGTACTCGCTCAGCGACGCTCCAATCTAATTTTAACCTTATGCTTTAGTGACAAAGTTGAAAATCTATTAAAGATTTTTGACAGACTGTAGTAGCTTGATGTGCTGGCGTCTGTACATGTGCATAGTGTTATTGAGTTTTTCCATTAGGAATTTCTTAGTAACAGCCCGAAGTTTGGAAGTTCGCGGTCTGATATCCCCGTGCCTCTGAAAGCACGTTAAGCCACTGGTCCTGCACTTGATCGCTCTCCGGTCAGATTGCGTGCCGTCCTATCGGACTATGAGACTGTGAAGAGAGAGTGCACCTGTCTCTGCGCGCACACTTGTGCACTACAACGTGTAACGGAAAGGGGGTATCAACCCTGAAGGAGGTGAATGTGCTCATGAAACTCAACAACTTTCCCCAAAGAACATAGGTCGAAATATGAAAAAAAAATTTGGCCCTCCCTTACAAAACTGACTACCAGCTGATTGATTTACTATGGGAGGGCCAAATTTTTTTTTCATATTTCGCCCTATGTTCTTTGGGGAAAGTTGTTGAGTTTCATGAGCACATTCACCTCCTTCAGGGTTGATATCCCCTTTCCGTTACACGTTGTATAATATCTCCCGCGCCGAAGGCTAGTCTCCGTTGAAATACGGTCTAGAGAATACCAGCAAGTAATCGCTAGTCGCTACCGCACACTCGCCGCTCGTTACTCGCCAACTTGCTTATACAGGGCTATTTGTAAAACACCAACAACCTCTTAAGAGGTCATTGTACTCATCATTATGAACAACTTTTACTATGGGACCAAACCTGAAATCGCGAAAAAAAAATCAGCTGTTCCCTACATTTATGTTCGTACGAGTCGTCAAAATGTAGGGAACAGCTGATTTTTTTTCGCGTTTTCAGGTTTGGTCCCAATGGTTTTTAGGTTTGGTTTGGTACAATGACCTCTTAAGAGGTTGTTGGTGTTTTACAAATAACCCTGTAGTTGCTAGCTCTACTCATTTGTCGTTAATCGCCGGCGGTTGGACTGATGCCTAAGCTTGTTTCTGATTGTTTTATTGCACAATGAAACTGTTGTGAATTATGAAAAATTGTTATAGCAATCCAATATGACTTTGGGTGAGTATGTTTTTTTATTAATACAATATTTGTTGTGCCTTACAGAGGATGAAAAACTAATTAGTTAGGTTTTATGTTTATTGGTGTTAGAAAAATGAACGTTACAAATAAGCAGGATAGTCTGCATTCCTTGGATCAGGACACCTAAAGCCATGACCTTTCATGAAACTCATAAATTACCTAAAATGCAGCCAGAGTGACCTTTACGCTGCCGTAGATATTTAGGTACAGACGCCAGCACATCAAGCTACCCGAAACTGTCAAATTTTCCCAATCAACTTTGAACCTTATGCTTTACGATAAAGTTGAAAATCTATTAAAGAAATTTGACAGATTTTAGTAGATTGATGTGCTGGCGTCTGTACCTTAAAGTGATCCTATTATTTACATATTATTTTTTAAGGTTTTCGCCCGTATGCGAAGCCTGTATCCAAAAACGTAGAACGAAATTGCTCAAATAGTGGATCATCAAAAAAATAAAGTCGGTAAATATTCAGCTATCAAACCTCTACAACTGGTCTACCCATAAATTTTAATTTAAAAAACGTCTCAAACTTTCAGACGCAACCAATACACACATGAATCAGTAACTCTCAACACAATACGTGCAAAAACCAATACAATACATAAAACATAGCACATAATTGCAACTGTTTCATTTTGCACAGTTTCCACTGTCGCAAACATGAGCGCTTTGTTTGTGGTCGCTCCGAGTTTAATATGTATTGATAAAGGACTGTTCATATTGGTTTTTCATTCATTCTACATACTGCCTCGCCTTTTCCCACCTGTGTTGGTGTCTTCAATGTGGCTTTGTGAAAGAAAAGTTCACTAGTTTCAATTGATGGGGATTGTCAATGGGGATAAGTGGAATAACCCGGGTTCGGCTTCCAGACTAACCGGATGTAGATTTCTCTATTTTACACGGAGCAACTATCTATCTGACTTCCACAACCCAGTTACTGGGTAATACGATACCCCTTGACTGGTTGTCAGACTTTCGGACTCCTGACGACCTGTAACGACTGTCAAAGATCCAAGAATGACAGCCGGGACCAACGGCTTAAAGTGCTTTCCGAGTCACGGAGGGGTCTTGGTATGAAAAGATGTTCAACCATCCACAGATCGACCGCGCCAAGCTTAGCTTAACCTGATTGATCAACCCGTGCGACTGTTATTGCTTAGCCAGGAGTCCCACCCCACTGTTTATATTAGTACGGTATGAATAAAGGACTGTTCATATTAGTATGAATGGTTTTCGCGAAGTTGTGCGGATTGGAAATGTGTTTTTGCTGCGTTGACAATGGGTAAATATCGTGTTTTCAGTATCAAAAGTTGTTTGGAATAGTGTTGTGTTTGAGCTTGTTCAATACCTACAGATGATTGAGTCCTCGTTGAGTTATCTGGCAGATATTGACGCCGATTCTCTTGTTTACAAACTAAATTAAATTTAAGTTCAGTGCATCTTTTTCTTTCTATTTTATTATGAAAAGGACAGAAGATAAATATTTCTTTTAGTCCTGTCAAATTAGTCAGCACCTGACGTAAATTGACGTATTTTTAGTAGCTAATTTTGTAAACACGTCTAAAATTGTCTATGGAGTAATTTGACAGGACTAAAACAAATTTTTATCTTCTGTCCTTTTCTTAATGCAATACAAAGAAAAAGATGCACTGAACATAAATTTAGTTTAGCTTGTGAACAAGGGAATCCGCGCCATGTTCAGGTAAATCCTGTCCGACTTTTTAATTTATCCGGATAATAGTTATTACCACATTCAAGTTATTGTAACGAAGTTCTTTAACGCAGCAGGAGTAAACTGGTAGAAATCGTCACGTAACGAAAGCGTTGTGCGACTTTCTGTCTGTATCTGTCTTTTTCTATTATAGTTTCTATGATAGTTTTTATGGTTATTGAGGTTGTGAAGCTTAGAATTATGTTCTGAATTCATGGTTAGAGTTTACGCGTCGATGTCCCCACCTCCTTATACATATGTGTGCGAGCGAGTACGAGTACATAATATGTGTGTGTATCGTACCTAGTCACCTAAAAATCACTTCCTCTCTCCTTAAACAGCACCATTATATTTTCTTTACTCCTGAATCATGTCTATTGTTATATGTATATATTTATTTAGATTGGTATAATATACTTTATGTATGTATTTATTTTATCGTGTAAATAGTACACCACAGACTACCTACAATATTTGTCTCTCCTTCCCTTTTCAATCCATCCAAAGGTTGTCTTTAAAAGATCGCTCTTAGCGATAAGACCGCCCATTGTGTCACCCTTTGTAAAATTTCTATATTTATGTCTGTAATCTATATGGTGTACATAATAAAGAGTATTCTATTCTATTCTATTCTATTCTAGTACGTACGGCTTCACCTTGCCGTATAAAAATGTAATACCTAACGCAAGTTTATTACACACTCCAAATTAATTCCCATTCCATCAACTAAATGCAACCAAAATGCTAATTCCCTCTCGCACCCCCCCCTTTCTCAGCGCGCACCCCCATTCTCTCTAAGTACACTATTACGTAACGTAACTTGAGACTACTTATGTACCTGATCTTTAAACTTAACACCTGAATGTCTGCAAGTAGTGCTATGCACCTGCTGTGAAGAAGTTTAAGTTTTGTTTAAGATAGAGCTTGAATGCATGAGTGTATGGACTATGGAAGCTGGGGTTGGAAAAGGCTTGTGAAATATGTAAGTTAGTTAAGAAATCCTACTAATATTATAAATGCGAAAGTTTGTGAGGATGGATAGATGTTTATTTCTCTTTTATACAATAACTACTGAACGGATTGGAATAAAATTTAGCACACAGATAGTTTATAATTGGGATTAATACATAGAATACTATTTATCCCGATATTCGTACGAGATCGAAACTCATGCGGTTGAAACCGTCAGGCGCTGCTAGTACTAAATAAGGATGTATAAACTTGCTGGTAATATAAAATTACATAATTTGTTTCACAGTGTCCTAAATAACATAATTTACTAGATATACCCCTTTATTAATAAATATTGCTTAAAATTATGTAGCGAATTATGTGTTTAACCATACATTTTTGACGTTTGAACTAAACTAAGTAAGTCAACTTTAATCATCGTTTATAAATTAATAAAACCCAAATTCTGAAAATTGAACAGATATTGTGTGGAATGATCAGAATGAACAATTTTGATTCCCAGATTGTTAATTCTAAGTATTTCTGTGAGTAAATTATTTCTTAGTATCATAAGAACTCGAGTTAATTCTACTAAAGTCAAAAATACTAGCTAGTTTATTTGATTTGAAAACATCCATTTGTATTTAGTGTGTGAAAATCTCGCTTATTTCAGAGTTACTTTCGTTTCCACGAATCACGCAATCTTGCAAGCCTAAATTTCAACAAGCAAGTAATTACATATCTAAGTAAGACATTAATTACAATGTTTTGGCAACTTTATCAACCTTTTTCCTTCCATAATTAATTGGCTAAACCAATCATTTTTCACCTAACGAGCCAAGTTTTTCCCCTTAACTCATCTTTATAACGTTTTAAAAATTCCCATTTTAATGTAAGAATTATGAGGAGGTATTTACTATGCACGATACTGTCATCTATTTTATGAAACTTGCCTTGGCCTGAGTTGCCAAGTTTTTTACAGGATTAATTTTGGACATGGCCGGCTGGAATTAGAGCAAGTATCAAGTCTGAGGGTATCGTACTATGGAAGGGGATGTTTTTTACGAAGAGATGTAAAAAGTGACGATGGCCATCTGGCGAGATGTCAAAGTTGGTGATGTTAGCTTTTCTTATTGTCGGTTTCGGGCGGTTTTCTTACGAAATTCTGGTTGTCTTCAGTGAGATTTTGTTCGTTAGTTTTTGATGATTTTTTTCAGGATTATGTAAGAAGTTTTGCTTTATTATTACTTTTACCTACTAATTATAAGTTCCAGACTGTAAATTTTTTGTTATTATTTTTTACTTCAATCTTGGCATATTATAAGATATATTATTTATTTATATAATAACTAGCGACCCGCCCCGGCTTTGCACGGGTGCAATGCTGATCACTACATAGTATAAAACAAAGTCGCTTCCCGCTGTCTGTCTGTCTCAGCGTTTATCTACTATATGATGCATGTATTATTCATATAAACCTTCCTCTTGAATCACTATATCTATTAAAAAAACCGCATCAAAATCCGTAGCGTAGTTTTAAAGATCTAAGCATACATAGGGACAGACAGCGGAAAGAAACTGTGTTTTATACTATGTAGTGATAATACATTTATTAATATCAAATAAGTTACTGACGAGAATACATATGTAATTTTTATGGTTTACATTAGGTATAAATAATATGTATTCAGTTCAAATCGATCGGTCGGACAGTGGTGGCCCAGGTGTAGCGGCCGCGTATTACTTAGTTTCAAGTTGTGGGTTAGGACCCAGTCAGGCACTTTCAGTAAATTATTTAATCACTACTGCTCTCGAAACGATGAAGGAAAATATCTATCAACCCGCACTCGTGGTGAATTACGGCCCACTCCCTCTTACCGAGAGTAGGCATGTAAATGATAAATAAATGATAAATGATTTATTTTCTGTAAGTAGGTTTGTACAAACACTTTTACATGTCAATCATATTTTTTTAAACTAGATGAGGTCGGCGTTTCCTATCTGACTACTCTGAGAAGAAAGGCCGAAACAAACTCAGAGGTCACAGTCTCTTTTAAAGTCCAGACATAATCTTGGTCCGATCATGTGAAGACCATGTAGATTGGTGTCTGAAATGGTCTTTTGAGTAAAGAACCACACAGATTGAGCGGACCTGTCCAGTCAGTGCACGCATTTGTCAAAAATCGTGCAGCTCAACTCAGAACTTGAGGAGCCTTACGATTCGACGAACAATACCAATGAAAGGACATTTGGGTAGGCCGCATAAATTACTCAAACTGACAGATCATGATTAAAACTAACTAAGAAGGAAAACAGAAAAAAGAAATGACCCACATAGTCTTCACACTCACAATAATAATAATAATAATAAAAAATAAGATACTTTACAAAGTAAATATCCATGTCATTGTTTATATAAAATTCATCAATGTCAATGTGTATATAAAAATCCGGACATAATCTTTGATCTTTGAGGACTATGTAGATTTGTGTCTGAAGTGGTCTTTTGAGGAAAGAACCACACAGATTGAGCGGACCTGTGCAGTCAGTGCACGCATTCGTCAGTAACCGTGCAGCTCAACTCAGAACTTAAGGAGCTCAACGATTCGACGAGTAATACCAAGGACAGGACATTTGTGTAGACCGCATAGACCGCTCAAAGTGCCAGACCATGATTAAAACGGAAACCCACATAGTCATCACATTCACAATAATTAAAATAATATAAGACTTCAAACAGTAAATGTTCATGTCATTCTGTATATAAATAGATATTTAGAAAGAGAAAAAACAAAAGTGTAAGTCAGCAAAAAATAAAAAATAAACAACATTCACTGTCTAGACCTATTGGAGCAGCTCAATCCCAAGCTTTTTTGTCCTCAATATAGTCTTTTACAGTATAATAGGCTTTCTGGCATAGTTTTAACTTTATAAAAGATTTGAATTTATTAATGCTTAGTTCTTGAATGTGGCTAGGAAGTTTATTATAAAAACGTATACATTGGCATCTAAACGAGCCACCTATTTTCTTGAGCCTTGTTGTAGGAACAACAAATTTGTGTTTGTTCCTAGTATTTATGTTATGGATATCACTGTATTTTTTAAACAGATTAATATTTTTATGTGCATACAAAAGATTATCATAAATGTACTGAGAAGGCACAGTCATTATATTAATCTCTTTAAACTTGTCTCTGAGGGAGTGTCTAGGACTTAATTTATAAATAGAACGAATTGCCCTTTTTTGTAAAATAAAAATTGTCTGAATATCGGCGGCATTTCCCCACAGCAGAATACCGTATGACATCACACTATGAAAATAACTAAAGTAAACTAAACGGGCTGTCTCTAAATCAGTTAAATCACGAATTTTCCTAACGGCGTATGCTGCAGAGCTAAGCTTTCTTGACAATTTATCTATATGGGGGCCCCATTGAAGCTTGGCATCTAAAGTTATGCCTAAGAATACTGTGGAATTTTCGGGTTTTAACTCTTCACCCTTTATGAGAACACTAGTTTCTACTTGTCTAACATTTGGTATCGTAAACTTAATACATTTCGTTTTTTTTTCGTTAAGAAGTAGATTATTAACATTAAACCAGTTAACTACTTTTGCGAGGGCACTATTTATATTGTCAGTAACCAGCTGCTGACGTTTGAGTTTAAATAAAAGTGAAGTGTCATCTGCAAACAACACTATATCATGTTCATCCTTTATGAGGTAAGGCAAGTCATTGATATAAATAATAAATAAAAATGGTCCAAGTATTGAGCCCTGTGGGACCCCCATTCTTACTACAGATCCGGGTGACCTTTTCCCGTTAACATCAACTCTCTGAATCCTATCACTTAAGTAAGAAGTGAGAAGATCCAGAGAGGCGTTCCGGATTCCGTAGTGGTGAAGTTTCCTGATTAAGGTTTCATGAAGAACACAATCGAATGCCTTTGACAAATCACAAAAAATGCCCAAAGCATCGCATTTGTCCTCCCATGCATTATAAATATGTCCTAAAAGTTCAACTCCGGCATCGGTAGTTGAACGACCCCTTGTAAAACCGAACTGTTTATTATTCAGTAATTTATTGTTATTGAAAAATCTTTGCAATTGATTTAAAATAAGTTTTTCATAAATTTTACTAAAGGTGGGTAGTACGGAAATAGGTCTATAATTAGTAGGGTCTGATGTACTACCCGATTTAAACAACGGTATTATTTTACTGTGTTTCATAAGATCAGGAAACTCACCACATTCAATACAATTATTAAATATATCAGCTAAAGTAGGTGCTACAATGTTTATAATTGTCTTAGCAACATCCACAGAATTGCCCCATAGATCTGCAGTCTTTTTAACATTTAACATGTGAAAAGTTTTAATTATATCTGTACAAGTGACAAATTCGAAGTGAAATTCCGAATCACAAACTGGAACGTTTTCCTTAAGTAAAGACTCTGCAGCAGTGGGTGATGAGCTTAGAGATTTAGTAGTTACCACGGGAATCACTGTAAAGAAATTTTCAAAGGCCGCGGCGACCTGGGAATCTGATCTAATTACATTGTCATCAATAGCAAGGCTGTAGTCACTACTTCGGTTGCATGACCTTCCTGTTTCGCTATTAATGACATTCCAAGTCATTTTAATAATGTTATTACTATTTTTAATTTTTGAACTCAAATAACGTGACTTGGCCATACTACAGACTGTTTTAAATATTTTAGAATAATTTTTAACATATTAATTAAATTCAGCAGTGTTTATACAAATTCGTTCATCATATAATTCATAAAGTCTTTTTCTACTTTTATGTATACCAATGGTGGCCCAGTCACTGAAGGAAGCGTTACTATTGACTGATAATGTCTTTGGAATGAATGTTTTATCAAATTGTGTGCAATATATATTAAAAAAATCATTATACACCGTGAAATTTAAATGGTTGTTTTCCCGCAGCGAAATGGTTTTGTCTATGTAATACAATCGTTTCATAGTTATATAAAATATTAGAAACAAAAACTGGCATATTTAACATTGTGAAAAACTAAACTCGAAAGCGATCACGAACCAATAGATATCTACGGCAGAACGACAGCAGGCCGTTGACGCGGGTGCTAGGTCACCGTCGAAAGGATTAGGTACGAAGGCGGCTCCGTTTGATCATGTTACGCGCGGGCTAGATTATGCCGTATAATTACACGCGAGAGCTTATTTTACTTTAAACATTTAATAAATCGGTCTTTGCTTTGTCGGCTTGTGGCTCGCTCGTTTGTTTTGCGTGCAAACTTTTATGCCGTATCACCACGTGCGAGAGCTTATTTTGGTTTGACCATTTATGCATCGCTTTCCTTTGAGGGCTGCGGCGCGTGCGACGCCAGTATTACCTACAATACATGTTACGTCTAGTGTTACTATTAAAGGCCGCGAGGCCATTGACCCACGTGCTTTTCAATCAGCTGTTATCCAACATGTTATTCAAATTTTCCCTTCATACTTTTACGGGCTTAGGACCGTCATAAATACTTTTTTATCTGCAATTTATTGAACACAAAATTAAATTAAAAAAGAAAACTAAGAAAAATTAACCAAAAAAACGAATTTTCTGAATTAGATACTTAAAAAAGTATTTGAGGCGTATTTACAAAATTTGAATCAACTTATTTACAATAATTTTAATCAGCTAAACTACTATTATTTACAAAAGTACGAGTTGGTTACACTTCCCGGTAACGGAGTAATTGTTCGAAGTGTAAGCCATTCCGTTGTACACACAATCGCGCACGTTTTAATTGGTTCTCTTTTAATTTAAACAAGGTGTCTCTGTCACGACGTACGATATCAAAAGCGTCCACTATCGCAGCTACTAACGCTTCGCGACTTTCGTGTTCCTCACGATACACTAGGCGTTTGAGCTCAGACCACAAGTAAAAGTCTAACGGAGTTAAGTCCGGGCTTCTTGGTGGCCAAGGCACTGGTCCGCCGCGTCCGATCCAGCGCTGGGGAAACACCGAGTTCAAGTGCTCTCGCACGGCGCGGTGATAATGAGCCGGGCACCCGTCTTGTTGAAAATAAAGGTTGTCCACGGGCACCGCTAGCGGAAGGTCGTCTAATAGGTCCGGGATAACATTTCGTAGCATTTCCAGGTAGGTTCCACCTGTTAAGTGTCCTGCCACGAAATGCGGCCCTATGAGGTGGCCATTCATTATGCCGGCCCACACATTGACACTAAAACGCACTTGATGCGCACACTCGCGAATAACGTGTGGGTTATTTATTGCCCAAAAATGTTCGTTACGCTGGTTGAAAATACCAACTCGCGTAAAAGTTGATTCATCCGTCCACAAAATGTTCTTATCTTGGTTGGCGATCAACCACTGACAAAACGCAATTCTGTTCTGGGGGTCATTTTCGTGGAGAGCGTGAACACCGCGAAAATGATAAGGATGCTGTCCTTCAGAGTTGAGTAGTTTCCAGACGTGGTACTGGCTTACGCCAAACCTAGCCTCGGCCTGGCGCGTACTTCGACGCGGATCCCGTTCGAAGTACTCGATGATTTCCTCGTAGAGCGCTGGCAAAATAACGGCTGGTCGACCTCTGCCCTGTGCATGTGCCGGTGCATGGAACTGTCCATGATCTAGTAGCCGCTGTGTCGCCGCTACGATCGTCCGTGGAGATGGGACTTGGGGGTTCAGAACCCCGCGAAGACGGAGCGACTCCAAGTGTTGCCGCTCTGCGTAAAGTCGCCGGGCAGCATGGGAGTCATAATCAGCCCTAGCATACAGCTGCACCATAGCGACGTACTCCACATTGCTGTAATTGTAATGACGATCCATTGCAGTTTACAGTGATGGCGCGTGTTGCGCGTACGACATTCGCGGGAAAACTAAGTAGGTCAGGGTCACAGCCGCGCGTGCCGCACGGGTAAAATAGGCGACGGCGGCTTCGTTTGAAATTGTTGCGCGCAGGCTAGTTTATGCCGTATCACTACACGTGAGAGCTAATTTTACTTTGAACATTTCTAAATCGGTATTTTCTTTGTCGGTATCGCGGTGATTTTTTGTATTGTTCCGTGCAAACATTTTATGCCTTATCACAACGTGCGAGGGTTTATTTTGGTTTGACATTATTTTGTGCATCGGTTTTCTTTGTAGGTGGTGACACGAGTAGTACCTAGTACCTACAAGTTACGTCTAGAGTTACTATTGTTACTCACTTTTTCGAGTTGATGAATATTTTTTTAATTATTTTAAAACAGAAACATCGTTATTTATTTACTTTAACTCTTTACTTCGAAAGTACTTCTTAAGGCAAGTCGTTCTGCCGCGGGAAAACAACCAATTAAATTTCAGGGTGTATTGTTTGTTAGGGTCATCATTAGTCAACAAAAGTGGTAATTTTCTTAAGAGTTTAGTTTTAAATGTTTCTAAGCGTTTAGTTGTTTTTGGGTTAACAGTGATATCTTTTTTAAAAACTTTTTTGTTTTGATTTATAATAGTGATCAGCTGTCCGCAATGATCTGAGTCTATTAAATTAATCATTTCTTTGTGATTTGGTATAATGTCTGTATAAATGTTATCTAGGCATGTGGCACTAGTAGGAGTTATTCTAGTGGGCTCCAAAAATAGGTTAGCAAGATTGTATGACTGAAACAAACTTATGATTTTAGTACTTAACCCAGAATTTTCTAACAAATTAACATTGAAATCACCGCAAGTGATGATGGACTTGTTTGTATTACAGATTTTGTGCAACACTTCATCCATAACCTTTTCAAAACAATCATACAATCCTGAAGGAGGTCTGTATACACTTAATATAATGAACTGCTCCAATTCTATACAGGCTATTTCAATTGTCCGCTCAACAGAGAGGCTCACAATGTCCTTTCGGTCCCTAAATTTAAGCTGGTTATGTACTAAAATTAATGAGCCACCATGTATAGCATTTACTCTGCTGAATGAACTACCAACCTGGTGATTACTAAAATTGAACATGAACTGGTGGCTTTTAAGCCAATGTTCTGTCATACAAAGAATATCTACATTGTTACAATTCAGGAATAATTCTACTTCTAAGTCTTTATTTAAAAATCCTTGAATGTTTTGATGCACCAGATTGATACTGTTTAATTTTTTTACACTTTCATTTGAGTTATTTATTGCCTTAGTTACATTTTTGCTAGAGGTTGCCTCTATTGTCCTAATTTCTAATTTAAATGATGATTAATGTCATTAATTTTGAGCAAATTATTGACAGAACAGTTTAAAATGTTTTTGCATTGCTCAAAAGGAGCAATTTGTTTAGCCAAATTTTTGGCTGAAATAGAAAAAAAATATGATAGCGACATAGCTATCTGTCTTTTGAGATAGGTAGAAAGATAGTACATAACACAATTGTATCTATCTTTTGTCAAATATAAATTACTATCAATATAATAGTTAGTGTCAATTAAATCTATTAACTTATCATTATAAGTTAAATTATGCAATGTCATGTTTATTTCATATCTTAATCTATTTTCTTCCTGTGGCAAACTGTTACTGTAAGGGAATGTAAACAACACAATTTTTCTTAAACTAAGGTTGCACAAGGTTCTATGATATTGGAGCAATTCTCCTTTATTTAAATTTCCTCTATTTCCCATAAAAATTAATAAAGTTGTTTCCTGCTTAAAGTTACATTTAATAATTTCTTTCATAATATCAAATAAAGAACAACCAGGCATGCAGTAATTTATTACAGAGTGTCCCGGATATTCATCTTTCAACAAGTGACCTAAGTCCTTTCCAATCTCATCACAAAATAGTACAATATCATTGTTTACAATTTGTTTACACGGTATAAAGGAGCTATTAACAGAAGGAATTGGCAAATCAACACAAGGATCCGGTAATGTGGTATTGCATGTTGACAATGAATGGTCCGGTGTAGGCACATGGGATGGTATTTGACAGCGCTCACAGCTGTTAGTTTGTGAGTTCACCAGCTCATTCATTGCCAACACATATTCCCTCATTAGATCTTCAGAGGTATTATATTTGTTAGTCATTGATCTTAGTTTCTCCTGTAGATGGTCCAGTTGAGATTGCAAGTCCTGTGTGTCAATGTCGTATTTCCTAGTACTTTGCTCCAAATTAAAGGAATACATATCTAACTGTTTAAGTAAATTTAACCTTTCCCTGTTAAGTTTAACATTTTTTATAAAGAACTTTTGTCTTTTTACCATTTTTTGCGTTTTAACAATGTATTTATTAATTTTTATGTATTTTTTAAGTTTGTTTTTACTAGTGACATGTGTCCCAGCAGTGGAAAGATAATAGGCTGATTATGCTTGTGTTTTGCCACGCTTTTCTAGCGCATTAAATATGTTTGCAGACGCTCAAGTGGATGGCTTCCAAGCGATACATCGCAAAAGAATTGCGTCTCTGATGCGCCGCATACGGGGCAGCCCCAACAGTATCCTGAAGCTTATTGCAGGCAGAATGGATGTGGATTGCTCCTTCATGGAGCATTGGACGAGGCTGCATGTGCGGGTGGTGCGGTCCTGATTCAGGACCCGTGCTCGTACGTGTGGTTTTGCCCAGTGCTGCATGACCTGATTCAATGTTTCTGTGGCTGTGTGTATTGTTGTTATTATATTATTTTTATTTATATTATTATTTTTCATTTTTATGGATATCTGAAATAAATTAATTGAATTGAATTGAAAACCAAAAAGCTCGAATATCTATAGTTAACAAACCTCAATTGACCTAGTAAACCAACCGAGCATTAATCAGTAAGGTTCACTTACAACATAAATATAAAAAGGAAATCCAATTTTTCAGACTTTCCTCTTGAATATAAATCGCTTCTAATAAGGAATACAAATCTGAACAGGTTCATCATATTAATTACAAAGTTAATTAGCAAGGAAGTTTATCTCTTAAGCCTTTGGAAAATTAAATTTTTCTAATAGTCTGACAGGTGTGCAAGTATTTTACTGCAGGGCTAATAAAAGGGATCAGCACAGAAGCTGAATTTCATGGGTTTTATAGATCACGTAGGTATAGCAAATGAAAAATATGTAGTTACACATATTATGTATGTTTTTTTTTCTGTCATTCGTCAGTCAGGAGATGACACCTTAAAATTCTCCGTTTTTTTCAATTTTAATGCATTTATTTTGGAAAATTCACTGTGTTTCAAAAATTCGCAAAAAATGTGCGTAACATGGAAGAAGTGATGGGGCTATGGAGACATTTCTTGAGAATGCGTGAGCGTGCGTGATCCATCGCCCCCCGTTCGATGTCCACCGCGCACAGGATGGATGGAAACCAGCACATGAAGTGATTTTTTGCTCCGTTGGTGTAATTGCTGAATGGCGTTCCAGTGTGAGGATAAATAAATAAATAAATGTTTAACTACATACTTTTGCGTGAGAGCTTATCCCATGGATAAGGCAGGAACTACAGAACGCCACCTGCTACATACTCCTTTTGTAAATATGTAGTTTTAGATGAAAATTTTAAAAACCAACGAATTGCGAGTCTGACTCGCACACTAAGGGTTTTCTATCCCCAAAACCATAATACAAAGGTACCTAGTTTACTTTCTTTTCTGCACGACAGAAACCTTAGTTGCAAGCAAGTATTCTGCCAATTTCATCTAGCTACCTATTATGGTTAAGGAGATACAGTACTGTGACAGACTAAAGGGGTGATGACGGACGCAGAAGTATCGTGATACTCAGAAACTGGGAAGAAGATGTAATATTTTGGCAGTCGCTCCATGTAAAATACTGGTATCCAGCTACATCCAGTTAGACAGAAAGCTGGCCTCAACATAGTGGGAAAAGGCTCGGCAGATTGAGCACTGTTGCAGACTGACATACAAACGGTATGTGTCATTGTCATCTTTCGAGTACGAAACCCTAAAACTGATGTGGATTTTTTTTTTATGTCAAGTCTTTCCCTTTTGTGCAATGTGCTCTTTTCCCCTTCCACCCCTCTATTCTCTATATCAAGAAACGTTTACGTGCGAAAGTTTCTGTGCGACTCCCACATGAAATTTTTAAGGTCTTCAGATAACTTGAAGCTCAAAATGCCTGTGCATTCCACAACTTTCCTTGATAAATCCTTTACTGTCCAGGCCGCTCGTTTGTGGAATGCGTTGCCAGTTCAAATAACACGCGCGCAGTTGTTACATGTGTTCAAAATACTCGTAAAGGAACACTACTTATCGTTGTGATCTTGGTGTCCTAACTGCAGTCATCTACAGTCTTTTAAAATTTTCACGACTCATAAATGCGAAGCATTAGAGAGTGCTTTACGATCGAAAATTTTTTTTTGCCTCCGTTCTGCAACAGTTTCTATTGTTATACTCCTGCTAGTACACGTAACCTACTCAATTTATACAGGTTGAAATTGAAAACATGCGACAAATCGAAATGAGAGATTGTACTCATCATTGTGAACAACTTTTACTATGAGATAAAACCTGAAATTGCGAAAAAAAAATCAGCTGTTCCCTACATTTATGTTCGCATAAGTCGTCAAAATGTAGGGAACAGCTGATTTTTTTTTTCAATTTCAGGTTTGGTAACATGGTAAAAGTTGTTCATAATGATGAGTACAATCTCCCATTTTGATTTGTCGCATGTTTTCAATTTCACCCTGTATAGCATTGTATAGGTATTGGATAATTTAATGTAAATTACTACTTATCAAAAATTTATTTAATACAGTAGAAACGAAAAACACATCAAAATATTTCTAAAAATCCCGTCAATCAAATGTGTAACCTAAAAACATTATAGCTTGCGACAAAATCAATTGAGTATTTTTTTTTGTTTTTAATAGATTTGTTTAACCCATAGGAGGAATCCTATTAAAAATGGATCTTTCATTCAAGGTATTTTAAATATCACACTAATATTATAAAGGCGAAAGTTTGTGAGTGTGTGTGTTTGTATGTTTGTTACTTCTTCACGCTCAAACGGCTGAACGGATTTGGATGAAATTTGGTACACAGATAGTTTATGACCAGGATTAGCACATACAATACTTTTTATTCCGATATTCCCACGGAATCGACACTTATGCTGGTGAAACCGCGGGGTGAAACTAGTCACTACATAGTATAAAACAAAGTCGCTTCCCTGTCTGTCTGTCCCTATATATGCTTAGATCTTTAAAACTATGCAACGGATTTTGATGCGGTTTTTTTTAATAGATAGAGTGATTCAAGAGAAAGGTTTATATGTATAATACATGCATAATATAGTAGAGAAACACTGATAATTTTAGAGGTTTCTAATGTAATGTCGTAAATAAACACATTTTTTTGCGCTTACATTGTAAACGCTGGTTGAACTCGTCGAGATAGATCAAAATAATGTAGTACAGTATTGTACACCTTAAAAAGTCTACAAAAAAGTCCGGAATGGTATAGGTCTATCTCTTAGGGATAACCCACAATAACCATTTTTTATCCTATACTTTTTACGAGAAATAATGGCTCTAAAATTCAGTGTTTCTCCATTGCACCCGTGCGAAGCCGGGGCGGGTCGCTAGTAATTAATAAAAAACTAACGAATATAATATCTATATCTGAGGTGGTAACAAGCCTAAGCGGTGGTAAGCCTGTTTGCATGTTACCTCCTCATCTATGGTTTTTTATATGATCAAATGAGCATTATGAGTCGTGCACTTTTGGATTTTTTCACATTACTGACATCAGTGAGGGAAAACATCGTGCGGTAACCTGGACTTATAGTCAATATAAGTCTTTAAACGTCAATCAGTCATGAGCAAGTACCGTAGCATAGTGGTCAATGCTCTTTCCTTCATTGTATGAGAAGAGGCTGCAGTGGAACAATACAATATATTTATATCAATAAATAATCCCCACAGAAATATCTTGCTTTCTACAAAACTTGTAAGCTGTACGTATTATTTCACTGTATTTGTTAACAATTGGACCCATGTGTCGCTAAGTTGAAACACCAGTTCCTACTATTTTAGAGAGAAGGATAAAGTCTGGATTCAAGTTGCAGCTCCAGCAAAATAAGTTCGGTTTAAGCAATACCTTAAAATTTTAGTTCAGTCACCGTTAACTATGATCTGTAAGATAAGAAAAAAATAAAAGGGGACGAAATAGATAATTAGGTGCTTATGTTCACTAGCTAGCTTATTCTATTCTATTCTATTCTATTCTTATATAACATGTAACGTTAAATGCGCAAAACTTCAGACACCCCAACTGATTTTTAATTCAATTGACCTATTTCACAGAGAAAATAAGTCATTAAAAAAATTGTTAAGGTTTTATGTGCTGTTTTAGTTTTACTGGCCATTCTGATCGTTTCTTGCGTCTGCGATGACGCTTTACCGAGGGAGGAGTCGTCAACGGGCCGCTGCGCCGCGCTGACCTTGGCTTGCTTGACCTATTAATAAATAGACACGGCAACGTATTTAATGAAGATTTTTTGAAAAATGTGACCTATATTAAAAAGTGGTTCAATTAATTCTGCTCGTTATTCTGATCAAACTATTTTCAGGTTTTGCGCATTTAACGTTACACGTTGTATATTTTCCTAACATTAGGTATGCGCTAATACATCAAGTCTTCATCTGCACAAGCATAATCAGGCTATAATATTCCCTCTGCTGGAACATAGGCCTCCTCAGTGGGAGGGAGTAGGCCGTAATCCACCACGCGGCCCCTGTGCGTGTTGGTAGATGTCACATGTCTTCGCTGCTGGATATAGGCTTCCTGAAATCGCCTCTACTTCGACCGGTTTTGAGCTTCCCGCATCATCATCTACCAAGCCTTTTCTCAACTATGTTGGGGTTGACTTCCAGTCTAACCGGATGCAGCCGAATACCAGTATTTTACATGGAGCGACTGCCTATCTGACCGCCACAACTCAGTTACTAGGTAATATGATACCCCTTGGTAAGACTGGTTGTCAGACTTTCGGGCTTCTGACTACCCGTAACGACTGTCAAAGATCCACGAATGACAGCCGGGACCAACGGCTTAACGTGCTTTCCGAGGCACGGAGGGGACATGGTATGTGAAGATGGTCACCCAACCACGGACCAACCGTGGCAAGCATAGCTTAACCTGATCGATCGAGCATATTTATTTAAATATACCAGTTTTAAATGAGAATACTTTTATATCTACTCTATAGCGAGTACAAACTTTAAGCAAATTAGTTTTGGACTCACTGGGTCTAAACTACTTTGCTTCACCACCATTTTTATAGGAACATCATGTGTTGTGTGATTATAGAACTTTACAGTAGGCACAAACATTAATTAGACGATCATAATCATTATTATCGAATCTTAAACCCGGGCAAGAATTAATTTGACAAAGGTATAGAGGGGTGTCGACTTACTTAACGATACATTAACTAAACGTATAATACCCCGCGCTTGCAACACAGAACGTGTCTTCAATTTAAACTACAGTATTTAATTTCGATTAAATATTTCACGATAAATTCCGCTCATGCATTGGATTCCAATATCGTTGCAGTCTCATTAACGACGATTTGTGTACAATGCAGCTTTATGTGGTGCACAGGGAGTGAGGCAAATTAAAGAACAGAATACTGCCTTCCTTTGTTTTAATTGGTTTCCTATATTTATCTTTTCTTATATGAATCTAAATTCTGTATTGTATACTTTGTCTTCACTTGAGCTGATTTCAGATGCTTGACTAGTGTGAATGGTCACTCACACACACACGTTTACACGGCACCGAAAAAATAAAAAATGGCATAGGAATGAACCTTCATTTGCTCATTTCAATTAATTTTTCAATCATTTGGAATGCGAGTGAAAGATGCAAAAAACCTACATCGTAAGATCGGTTTACTGAATGAATTCATTTTTCACTTATAATTCTTTTTGGGCTCAGACGTTTCACTTCGAGTGAAATATGCCGAATGGAAGTCATAAACAAATAGTAAAGCGCCTGATATTAGTTTCCCTAATCAAATAATTCAGTATGCGATATTTTGATACGTTTATAAACCCGTACGCAAAATACGCGCATTGACATGGACTTGCGGACACCAGCCCGTATTACTTAAGTAAGTAAAAGCTCAGTGGTTTGAAGCTTGTGGGTATTTTTACTGTAGATACGACCGTTTGTAAAATAAGGATTTTCTTGGTTGTAACAAGTTACACAAAAAACTACAAAACTGTAACTTCTGCAAAAAGGGAATAGTTTAAACCTTTTAGGCGTGGTTCACACTTGTTGGATTCTACCTTGATTCCGCACAGCCGGGCGGCAAAGTATATTTTCGATTTTGTCTTCCCGAATCATGCCGACGCGGACAAGTGTATAGCAACCCCTAAGGTGGATCACATACTACAGCATGCCACGCGACGGGGCGCGGGAGACGGAGCCAAATTCCCCGCGCGGATACGCGTTTTTATTGAATTAGGATGTAATAGATACTGGTTTCATGACAAATCCATATTTTATAACTAAGTATCAAATTAAAACGTCATTTAATCATTGCAACTAATATAAAATTAAGTTTCAGTCGAACCAAACTTAACGCTATTTTGCAAACCACAATACTGATTAAAATCAAATGAAAACCACGTTAACGTTTTGTAATTTGGGTCGAGTGCTATTTGCGGATGAACTAGTGGTAGTAGTTGACTGGTCCAGTGGAAATAGCGGCATTTATGCCATTTGTGGTCACTTGGGTTCAAACCAAATTATTCGTCTTCATAGCATGTTGTTTGGGAAAGTCCAATACACACCTTTTACTGTCGTCTCAGACGTTGTTGCTGGCACAGGAGGTGTCGCCATTTTGGTGTGAATAATCGCATCCAAAATATGTTCGTCACCCTAATATTTTTGTCTGCTCACACACTGACAGATTGTGACAATTCAATTGACAAGGTTTGTGGTTAAGTTTAAGGTTCAAGGCCATTCAAGAAGTTTTAGAGTGATTTCAACTTGAATTTGTTCACAGGTGTATGTTATCAATTAAACAATTACAGGCACTTGAACTGTCAAGATACCGATCAGTAAGGCAGAATTTGAGCCATCCGTTCAAAAGTATAGATTACTATAAAACCTACCCACAGGCACTCGATAATCTTCTTAGCGTATCGATGTCAAAAAGTTAAAAAACTTTTGGCCCAAAATTCAGATGCCTGAACTCAGGAATGTAGGACATGTAGCGCACGATGGAAGGTGGGCTATTGCCTGCGGGGAGATGCCGCATACGCACTGGAGATCTGAGCCGTCCATTAACCGTGATTCAAAAATTGTGTACATCAGTGGTTCTTAACCTTTTAGACATGACGTCATGACGAGGACCACGTAGTACTCGTAACTAGCTAGGTGGTCCGTGGCAAGACAGAAATTCTGTCTATAAATAAATTACGCATAAATAATTCAAAGCCCACTGTTTATTTATTATTTACGATAAATGCACATTATAGCTACAAATTTTAATCATTTAATGATTAAATTATTAAAAATTTGATTAATTTTTTATCAAATCACGACCCGCGATCTCGCCGCTCGCGTTACGCGTTGTGTCGACTCGTTGTGTCACTTATCTAGTATTTATTAGGGTGGCTTCGCGGACCACTTGGGATGCTTCCAGGGATCACCAGTGGTCCGCGGACCACCGGTTATGAACCACTGATGAACATAAACAAAAAAGCCAAACCAAAAGCAATCATTTCAAAACATAAAAATGCTGAGCATAATTACTTCCACATTTTCCAATAAAACTTCCCTGTACCTTCTACTATCGTTCTCGTTTTCAGATCTGGAAAGTTTACCATACTTCTGATTCCTGGCGTCGAAGCACCTGAAATGAATCCAACTTTTCTAATTTTCTGCAACTTATAAATTCCGATTGCGAAAAGGAATGTGTCGATAATTAAATCTCGAGGTTTGAGTTTGGATAGCTAAAATGTGTTATTTGAAAGTGGTGTTTTAAGTAACTAGTATTTTGGTTTTGACGCAAAAATTAAGCGAGTTTTAAGAAATAAATAAAGTACATACATACATTTATTTGACACAGGTTAACTGTTACTGTTTGGCTCTGCATCACCCAAAGGTTGGCTGGTAGAAAATGCCTGTGGCATTAAGTCCGCCTCTGTACATTTATGTGCTTGAAGTATTAAATAAATAAGGTAATATTCACACAACAACAAAACGAAAAAAATTAAAATATGTATGTAGTAGTAGTTGAAGATGAAAATATCGTCATATTTTGCTGAACAAGCATTATGCTGTCAACGTTGAATAGTGAAGAAGAATACAGTGAGGATACACACAGACACATACGACATGTGGCATCCACCAACCAACCCATACTGGGCCAGCGTGGTGGATTACGGTCCATACTTTTCTGAGAGGGAAGCTTGAGCTTCAGCAGTGGGAACATTGTAGGCTGAATGATGATGTACAGACGCCAGCACATCAAGCTACTACAATCTGTCAGATTTCTTTAATAGATTTTCAACTTTATCGCTAAAGTATAAGGTTCAAAGTTGATTGGGAAAATCTGACAGTTTCGGGTAGCTTGATGTGCTGGCGTCTGTACCTAACTAGTAAACATTGTGAGAAATCGCACATGTTGTCACTTGAAGACTAAGATTGATAACTGACGTAAGATTGACATAAGATTGATGACTGTCTGTTTCTGTCAAAGATAATAAACAATGAAATTGACAGTACCGAGCTATTATCAAAATGTATTTTAATGTGCCAAGTAAATCATTTGGTTTTAATCCGCCCTTACGTGTACCTTATACTCGTACCTCTACGAATTATAGGCAGAATAGTTACATCGTGCGTGATGTTAAGCAGTTCAATGAAATATGTAAGCGTCATGACTTGTATCCATTTACGACTAGTGTGGCGTTAGCTAGAAGGTGCTTAACCATACATTTGCTTCGATTATTACCTTTTTAATTTTATAATTTGTTCTCCTTATATTGTAAACCAGGTAGTTTTAGACAAATATTTAACCTCTTAAACAACACAATGTAATACGTATTGCTGTTGTATACTCACTTATTTTCCAGCCTATTTCTACACGTGAAGACTTGTAATTGGCTTCCTGTTGACCATGGTTTACTTTTAATTAAGTTTTCTTGGCTGTAAGTCTTCCATGTTTCAATAAATAAATAAATAGGTACATAAATGACATTTGATGATTTTCGGCAACTCTCATCCAGCTGCTACCAGCCATAATCTTCGCGAAAATGAAAATGCAATGAAACACAAAAACATATAAGCCATGAAAGTAACACTTCCAGTACCAACAAGACTGAGCTAATAGTAACAAACTACACATCAAGCAAGACACATTAAACAAAATTAAAAGCGCAAACGTAACTCCTCACTACCTCCGTATTCTCTGCGTCTCCCATTTTAGCGGAAAACTAGTTTAATTGGTTAATCCCATTAAGGTGTATCGCATTAGATACCGTCTGAGGTTTCAATTAGACGTGTGGAACACTGTACTGACACAGAATAGAGAAGTACAGAAGGCCAGTTCCATATAACGAGCGAAACCAATCAAGTAATTTTATTTTAGTAGTAGTAGTAATTTTGTTTTAGTAATAGTGTCCCGTTTTATCTTTGGGTACGGAACCCTAAAAATGAGTATTGCATTTTATTTTCTAATATTTTACATACAGTATCTATTATATTCTTTATTTATTTCTGCAACTGCCCGTGACGTCACAGCGGCCCCTATCAGAATACCATCACGTTGAGATAGGAGCCTTTTCGCCTTTTAAAGGACTTTCTTTTTAATTTTTCTTGTTTTACTTTTTTTTATATCATTTGTTTTTTTTTGTGACTAAAATACTAACTTTGAAATTATATACAATGATCAATAGAATTAATCAATCCCTAGCATCAGTGAGATGACACTGACAGCTCACTCCACGCAAGTTTAAACGGTGAGATTTTTACAGAATCGACATGCTGAATGCCCTGTATAGACGCGTGTATATGTGTTCGTGCGTTTTCGCTCGTTGTATGGAGCTGTCCTTCTGTACCCACCTATTCTGTGGTACTTGTGGGTGGATTCTAGATCTTAATGTTACAACAAGGTTTCTGTGTGTCGCGTCATTGAGTTTGGTCTTGAGGTTAAAGTTTAGCGATGTTCAATTATGCCAACTTAGGATATGCAGAGTAAGTACGAGTCGATACCGATCGAGTCGAGTCTGGTCGGGGGGATTGTTAGTATTAGTTTGTATCTTCCTTATTCAGGCGTAAGAATATTGCTTGATTAACCATTTTGCACGTTTTATTGAGGTTTTTATTTTTTGGACGTAGAACTTCATATTACAACCTAAATTCCATCTTCATATTTCTGTGTTAGAGAACCAAATTACAAGAATTTCGTCTCTCATTTCCCTACAACATCGCCGATGTCGACGCGCTTCGCCACTGAACCTAATTCATTAGTTAATTTTCCATTCCATTTAGCACTTACGCTGCTCTTAATGTAAACGCACTTAATGTTGCCAGTGGTAAAATTACTCCTCGAGAAAATTAAAAGAGAACTGATAACTGAGTGATGTTGTCGGTCGTGGAAATTAATTGAGGTTATTTTTAACAGTGAACGAAAGCATCTTGATAAAACCAGCACGTCCTAGACCAGAAATGTGAAGACATCGACTGATGTGACTTCCGTGGATAACGGTTCACTCTCTCTCAGTGGGAAGAGGTAAGAGTTCCAACAGTGGGAACATTAATAACTAATTATGTTATGTATTATTGTTATTGTATTTGTTCATTATTATTGTATTTGTTGGTATATTGGCGTAGCTAGCTGAAATATGGCAAATAATTTAATTTAGTGTTCTGTGTCTTGTAATGTTAATTACTTTGCATAGCTTGTATTGTATTCAGTCAAGTATTTTGTAACTGAACAGACAACTGTGCCGCTGGGGAGTTTGTTGCGCCACTTCTTCTTCCCAGCGAAAGCACTAGGAAGTGGTGAAGAGCGGGCGTTTTGGGGGACTGTCTTTTGTTATTTTGACGTTCTAAAAGTGCTGATGCTCAGCCTAGTTTGAACAAATGTCTTTTGATTTTTATGTGATTTTATAGAAGAAAATGGAGAACAAGGTGTAAAGTTTACTCATCCTCCGTACATAAATCCTCCCTTATCCTCCGAGAAGACGGGTGTGACTGATGAGCAACTGCCCAAAGATTGATGTGAGGACATTGTATATAACGTGTAACGTTAAATGCGCAAGCCCTGAAAATAGTTTGATCAGAATAACGAGCAGAATTATTTGACCACTTTTTAATATAGGTCACATTTTTCAAAAAATCATCATTAACAACGTTTCCGTGTCTATTTATTAATAGGTCAAGCAAGCCAATGTCACCGCGGCGCAGCGGCCCGGTAACGACTCCTCCCTCGATAAAGCGTCGTCGCAGACGCAAGAAACGATCAGAATGGCCAGTAAAACTAAAACAGCACATAAAAGCACACTCTTAATAACAGCACACTCGTCCGAGTTTAAATGCAACAATTATGGCGTCCCACAAGGAAGTGTCTTGGGCCCAATATTGTTTCTACTCTATATAAATTCAATTATAGATATAACAAATCATAAATGTATACTATTCACCGACGATATTTCCATTATAGTAACCTCCGATAAGAAGACTAATACAATTAATGACCATGAAAAAGATATTAACAACACGATTGACAAATTAATTGAATGGCTTGACATGAATAACTTAAAAATTAACTTAGATAAGTCTGTATACATACAATTTAATAAATCTAATAATAATAAATACAATTTGAAACTTGACATACCAAAACTTAATGAAGCTACTCAAACGAAATTTCTTGGAGTAATAATAGACAAAGATATAAATTGGAAAGCACAAGTAGATGATATATCTAAAAGAATAAATAAATTCGTATACGCACTCAGAAAGGTTAAAAATGTGACAAACATTAAAACTGCTATCACTACCTATCAGGCTTATGTTGAATCAATAATACGCTATGGGTTCATAATATGGGGTACAGTATGGGATACATACAGACAAAAATAGGGTATTTGTTGCACAAAAAAAGTGTATTCGTGCTATATATGGGCTTCAACCTGATGACTCTTGTAGAACAATATTTAAGGAGCTTGGTTTATTACCGCTACCCTCTCTCTATATATATGAGGTATGCATGTTTGTAAGGAAGCATAAAGACTTATTTAAGAAGGCACAGGATGTATATCCTCGAAACCGGCGAGATCCTCACAGGCTTATATTAAATGACGTGCCAAGACTGGCTAAATACAGTAAAAGTTGTTTAGCCATGTGTGTTCGTATATATAATAAAATTCCGAATGATTTTAAAACTTTAGATATGAGATTGTTTAAAAACAAACTACATGTATGGTTGAACAATAACAATTTTTACAGCATTAAAGAATTTACTGACGGGAAACATTTGTGAACGTAACATAACATTTGCATGCTATGATAATAAGCAAAACATGTATGACCTATAATGACCTTAAGATCCTTATACACCATGTTTTACGCAAATAAATATTATTATTATTATTAAAAACCTTTACAATTTTTTAATGACTTATTTTCTCTCTAAAATAGGTCAATTGAATTAAAAATCAGTTGGGGTGTCTGAGGTTTTGCGCATTTAACGTTACGCGTGGTATATGCTAGTCGCCTGGTAAACTCTGCTTGCGCGATTCATGGATTTTGCGTGACGTCAGTGTTTTGTGTTGTTCAAATGTGCCGCTGGAGATGTCACCACATTTTTTTTATTGTACATATATATTGTAATTATATTGTACATATTGTATTGTATGTTTTTTTTTTGTTTTTTTTGTTGTCGTATTTTTTTTGTTTGTTGGTTAGTGACCATTGTTGACATTGGAGGAAATCTTTCAGCATGTCTTTTTCTTGTTTTCTCTTGTGTCAAATCACCGAAAAGTAGTCCACCGAAGGGCAATGAATAGGCCTACAATTGAAACTCCTCACTTTCGGTCTTTTATCGAGTCATTAGCTCCTTACATCAGCGAAAAACACTTAAACACGGAAAGGTGTTTCGTAAACCTAAATAAATAACAAGATAAAACCCGAACAAACTTTGTTCCAAAAATTTTGCATTAAACATTACAATTACAGTGTAAGCATTAATTTGTTCGTAAATGGGTTGTAATTGAAACCTTAATTACTTATATTTAACTTGGTATTTACATAGCATCACACCTTTGAGTCCCACAGGGTTAGGCAGAGGTATATTACTCTCACTTTTGGCACCTTATGTTGAAGTCCCATGTGATGGTGGACGAGCCTATTGGGACACAAATCCAGTCTCCTAGCTGCTGCTAAGAAATTCCTGACAGAAAAACATAATAATTAATTACACTTTGCCTGACTCGGAATCGAACTCAGGACGTCATGCTCAGCATACGCCAATCATGTGGTCAATGCACATGTATTTCTAAGTGCCTTGCCTTTTCATTTTATTATTTTATTTTTGGGTTGTTGTTTTGTTACTACTCGTATATGCTGTACTCTGGACACTTTTAACGTATTTTTTACATCGTTCTCACATATAATGTTATTATAAATTCAATATTAATGATGTAACTGATATTTTTGCAAAAATATGATTTAAAAGAGTGTCTATGGAGTTTCTTGCCCATTCTTCTCCATAGGTACCTACTACGTTTTGGAATGGGCAAATTATGAGCTTTGTATTTTTTGAGTGGCCGACTTCTTGATAATTCAAAAGTGCCTAGCCTTGTTGCCTTAGTAAGTACCGTAGTGCTTGCCTTGTTTGGCCGTTGCACTCATGGGCTCAGAACGGAACATTATTCTAGGACGCTCCTATATACAATGTATACAACATCCGGTCCGATCTATCGATACTCTAGACTCACAAAATGGATTAGGATTAAATTTAAAAAAAAGCTCTAAACTCTAAAGTTTCTAACATTATAATTCAATCATTATTCGAAAGACGCGTCGCGCCTTCCATTATCATAATAACGCTATTGTTGTTTTCCTCGGGAACAGCGCTTTTTCGGAATGAAAGGTACCCTATGTCCATTTCTGTACTCCTGACAACGTATACGCAAAATTTCAGGATGATCGGTTCAGTGGTTTAGGCGTGAAAAGGTAACAAACAAATAAACAAACTTACTTTCGCATTTATAATGTTAGTTAGGATAAAGATACAATAACGTTCTGAAAGTACTGCCTCAAGCTCAGTTTCACTTAGATAGGAAAAACCTAAGCAATGGAATACGTTTTTCCTTCTGAAGTATTTTTTCCCGCTTTTCCTTATTCTAACCTGTTTACTTATCGTGTTAACTCAGATTGTGAGTCCGGTATTTTCCACGATTCTAGTTTGTTTTTCTTAAATGTTTTTAAGAGAAGAGAAGCGAAGAAGAGAAGCTGTTTATTGAGGTTTGAAGGGCCTGGAGCTAAAGGGCTGGTAGGAAGATTTATGTTTCCATTGTTGTCCATTCTTCTTTGGAATGCGCTTCCTCTCGATATCAGGACGGCCTGCATTTAAGCTAAAATTGCAGAGTTATTTTCAAAATAAATAGCGTAAAGTCATCTCAACACCTCTCTTCTTTGAATTCACCTTTCTTCTTTATAGTAAAGCGTATGTATGTGTTTATAACCTATTTATGACTATCGTCTAGTTTTTTTTATTATTTTTATCATTGTCCTCTCAACCAAAGCACCTGCCATCTAATCTTTGCAAAACAGCACCCTAATGCGTAACACACTTTCAAGAATAATCCATGATCATTATCCTATCCTTTTCCCAATTATGTTGGGGTCGTGTTCTAGTTTAACCAGATGCAGCTAAATACCAGTATTCTATATCGAGCGACTGCCTATCTGACGTCCACAACCCAGTTACTGAGTAATACGATACCCCTTGGACTAACACTGGTTGTCAGACTTTCGGGCTACTGACGACCCGTAACGACTGTCAAAGATCTACGAATGACAGCCAGGACCAATGGTTTAACGTAATTCCCGAGGCATGGAGGATTCTTGGTCATGGATATTTCTACTATAATAATATTATAAAAGCGAAAATTTCTGAGGATGTATGGATGGATTGATGTTTGTCACTCTTTCACACGAAGACTACAAAACGAGTTTTAATGAACTTTGGCATGAAGATAGTTTATAACCAGGATTAACACAAAGGATATTTTATATCCCGATATTCTCACGGGATCGAAACTTATACTGCTAGTTACAGATAAATCTGAAAAAAGCATATTTGCTATCAATGTCTACCGGGTGAAGAGATGGTGAACCTGTATCTTATAATACATACTTGCGCATTCTAATATCTGCCACGCTGAAGGCTAGTCTCCGTTGAGATTGGTCACCATTGCCGAAATACGGTCTGAAGGACTATTATATTTCATAAACCAAAAGTGATGAATGCCTGTCAACTTAACCGCTCCGATGTCGCGAAATCTCCTAAAGATCGGTAACAATAGAAAAAGTAATTGTGTCTCATTAGTGACAGTTGAGCCAATAATCCCCCAACCTAAGTAAGTAATGGAAAAGAATTCGGTATTTTAATGGAGAAACCGAAAGAAAACACAGTAGTTGAAAAAAGAAGCGGTAAAGACCTGAAAATTGCACGCTATAATTAGAGAGCTCAGTATTATTACATTTGTTCCGCATAATTACACCTCCTAAAAATGTTCGTATATTAATGTAAGCCATATTTGACTCCTAATAAAATATTCCCGTTACGTTCTTGTTTTTGCCAGAACACTTGGCAACAGCTGCCATTTTTAAATACCTTGTAGAGGCTGGAAGAGGCTACAAAGTCTTGTAATTTAATATTTCTTCCTTCATTCAGTTTTTTAATTATTTTATTTTTTTAGTATCGCTGTTGGATTAAGTCGATACGGCGCGCTGGGAGTCTGACAATTGCATTTGAGTTCTTTTTTTGAATTCTTTGAATAGGGACAAAAGATTTTTTTTTTATTTTGACTGCTTTTTAGAAAAATAATTCTAGAATTTTTTGGTCTCTAACATTGCATTGAAACCACGTTAAGCCGTTGGTCCCGGCGGTTGTTCTTGGATCTTTGACAGCCATTACGGGCAGTCAGAAGCCTGAAAGTCTGACAACCAGTCTTACCAAGGGGTATCGTATTATATTACCCAGTAACTGGGTTGTGGTCAGTTGCTCCATGTAAAATTCTGGTATATATCTAGCTGCAGCTGGTTAGACTGGAAGCCGACTCCAACATGTGTTGAGAAAACGCTGGAGAGATTTTTGACTTCTTTTGACACTAAACTTTTTATTTTATTTTACACCACAGTGCAGTGCATTATGGCAACGCAGAGACATGGAAGTGCCTTAAAACTCATGCGTTATAGCACACACACATATGATTACGGCTACCATTTTACAGTAATTGGGTTTCCCCTAAAAGAGTTTGTCTGGAGAAGTATAGTAGAATAGAATACTCTTTATTATGTACACCATATAAATTACAGACATAAATACAACGTGTAACGTTAAATGCGCAAAACCTCAGACACCCCAACTGATTTTTAATTCAATTGACCTATTTCAGAGAGAAAATAAGTCATCAAAAAAATTGTAAATGTTTAATGTGCTGTTTTAGTTTTACTGGTCATTCTGATCGTTTCTTGCGTCTGCGATGACGCTTTATCGAGGGAGGAGTCGTCACCGGGCCGCTGCGCCGCGCTGACATTGGCTTGCTTGACCTATTAATAATTAGACACGGCAACGTTTTTATTGAAGATTTTTTGAAAATGTGACCTATATTAAAAAGTGGTTCAATTAATTCTGCTCGTTATTCTGATGAAACTATTTTCAGGTTTTGCGCATTTAACGTTACACGTTGTATAGAAATTTTACAAAGGGTGACACAATGGGCGGTCTCTTCGCTAAGACCGATCTTTTAAAGACAACCTTTGGATGGAATGAAAAGTATAATATAATTTATTTATGAACACTACACAGCCTTATCCCAACTAGTTTGTGGTAGGCTAATGATAGCTAGTATATGTGAAAGCTTCACATATTCTGTAAAAAAAAAAAACAAAATTTACCGCTTCTTCTTACCAACACTTACCCAAATTACGACCGAAACTATTATCTCTAAGACACTTCAAGAAAGAATGTAAGTACAACTTAATTGAACATACACTGGCCCAAGAGAATGAACGAAAGCAAAATTGGATCTGACCACTAGGAGGATACAATAATATAATGGAGTAGAAAGGTATTCGTTTATATAGTTAATCGTATTTAGCTGAGCCTTTATTTTGGCGCACAAGTGTTTAATGCTCATTGTTGGCTCACCTTTGTAGTTACAGCGTTTAGGTAATCATGGTAAGTAGATATTGGTTAGTGGAATTGTTTGGGAAAATGAAAATAGTGTTTTATAATATGCTCAGATTATTTATAACGTAACATGAGGTCTATATTTCTCGAATGTGAAGGCATGTTTTTTTTTTGTATTATTTTTACAAGTTCATAAAATAGTCTTGAATATAAAAATACCTTGAGTCTTGAATAGCTTACAAACCCGTGAAAAAGAACAGCTGAGACTAGAGATGCCGATGCATTCCACCAGTTTCGATGACAAATCTTTTATTGTCCAAGCAGTACGGTTATGGAATGACTTGCCCGTGTCGGTAAGACGTGCTCAATCACTGTCCACTTTTAAAATTATGATAAAAAAGCATTTCCTTTCTACTTTAGTTTTTTTTTTTTTTTTTTAAGTTTTTATTTTTTGGTTTTTAGTTACCTATACCTACCCCAAACTAATTCATATAACACTACTTGCTATGTAAATATCAGTGACAGGAAGCTGCATCTGGGTTTATAGGGTACAGACGTGATGTTATGTTGTGCGATTGCGTAAACAATGCATACATTTATGCGATAGCAGCAATCGCAGTTGTTTTACTGGTATTTATTGAAGAGTTCCGTTGTCTGTCTCCGAAACTCATCACCAGATCTTTACGAAATTTATATGGGAGCATTTCGGAATAAACCTCTATCGAACAAAAAAAAGAATTTTGCAAATCCGTCCATATATGACAGTTATGCCCGAACACGCATAAAAAAAAAAAAACATCCGAATTGATGATAACCTTCTCCTTTATGAAGTCTGTTAAAAATTACACATTCTAGAAGACTGCTGTCCGCCCAAGGTACACCGGCCTTACTAAAGTACTTGATGGTTTTATTACTACAGTAAGATGTAGGTATAGTTTAAGCTTTGTGCAAACTGCAAACATGCACTTAATCTAATTTAACGTTGGAACTGAACAACATCCCGGAAACTGTGAATTATTAATGGAGGAACATATTGCTTGGAGGTTTAGTCGGATTGGGCAATATACTGTCGGCACCTTATTGTTCTGGTGTAAATTGTTGGAATGGGAGTTGGTGGTGTCTAACTTAGGCTTTGGATCGGTAGTCTACACTAATATTATAAAGAGGAAAGATTTGATTGAATAGAATAGAATAGAATACTCTTTATTATGTATACCATATAAATTACAGACAAAAATATAGAAATTTTACAAAGGGTGACACAATGGGCGGTCTTATCAGTAAGAGCGATCTTTTAAAGACAACCTTTGGATGGATTGAAAAGGGAAGGAGAGACAAATACTGTAGGTAGTCTGTGGTGTACCATTTACACGATAAAATAAATACATACATAAAGTATATTATACTAATCGAAGTAAATATATACATATAACAATAGAAATAAAAGAGGAGTAAAGAAAATATAATGGTGCTGTTTAAGGAGAGAGGGGGAGGGGGTTTGTATTTAATAGGCTCCCAAACTACTGGACCGATTTGAAAAATTTTTTTACCATTAGAAGCCGACATTATCCCTGATGAACATAGGCTACTTTTTACCGCGGGAAAGTGCTTCATTCCTACGGGAAACCGGGTAATACGATTTAAGCGGCGGGAATTCCGAATTCTACGCAAACGAAGTTGCGTGCGGATGCTAGTGTATAATAATCACCCTATAATGTTTCCACTGCTGGGACACAGACCGCCTCTCTGTGAGAGGGAGTGGGCCATTATCTACCACGGGCCAAGCGCGGTTTGGCGGATGCCACATGTCTTCCGACATAGCTTGCAGAGAAAGCAAACTGAAGTGGCAGTGGGCTTTCTATGTTTGTCGATGGACCGATGGACGTTGGAGCAGACGAGTTCTAGAGTGGAGATCGTACATCGGCCAGCGTAGTGTGGGACTGGGATCCAGCTAGATGGAGGGACCACCATAAGAATGTTGGTGGACAGACTGGAAGCGGAAGGCTGAGGACAGGGTGTTGTGGCGCAGCCTGGGAGTGGCCTATGTCCAGCAGTGGACTGCGATAGGCTGAGTTGAGTATCTGAAGTGCAAGTGACCCCGACCTATGAGTCCCTCACAAAGATGACGCCTTATTCTTAGCAGTTAGAACATTGTGGGAATATTATAATGTTTGTTATGAATATGTATGTACAAGTTCCAATTGTCCACGTAAGGCGGATCACACACTACAACGCGCCCCTGCGCGTGATTTTTTACATACAAATTCAATAAAAACGCGCTTCCGCGCGGGGAATTTGGCTCCGATTCCCGCGCCCCGTCGCGTAGCGCGTTGTAGCGTATGATCCGCCTTAGCGGTCATCGATACGTTACCATAACTGAAGCTTAACACGCTACTTGCTATAAATGTATAGAAACAATGACAGTGGTAACCAAGTGAAATTCATTCGAAAAGTATACTTTTCAATAAGCCGAGTAAAGCTATCCATATGATTTCAAGAGAACCGAGAATATACAACATTATTTTTAGTATATTGCAAACCTGAATATAGTTTTTTCAGAGTAAGTAACTGAATCGATCCCAATAATTTTTCCACCATGACATTTTGTCCCAAAAATATTAAAAAAAGGTTACAAGTTGGATACTGAGTGACACTAAGCACATATCCGCAATCATATGCGCACAACACAGGTCACGGCCGGTCGGCCGGCGGCGCGAGGGCGCTCCGTGGTAAGTGTTAACCATCTTTTTGTACGGACAAGCAGGTGACACAACAAGATTATAACTCTGTGATTTTTCATGACACAATTTTGAAATTTTGTACATAGATTCTTTACATAAAAATACTAGACACGTGTTTCGGGTTTCACATATACTGATGTTGTATATATAGACAAATTAAATTAGTCAACGAAACTCACGTAAATGAGAGGAGATACTGTAACTCTGTACCTAATGTAATTAAGGAATAGAAATCACTTCCAACTTTTAAAACGCTATTATATCACCATGTTCGTAATAATGTTTGAATTGTAAGATTTTACTGTTTTTTGTAACTTAATTTTAGTTTACAACCCGGCGAAACCACCGCTTATCTTAATTATTATGTTTGTGTTTATAGGAGTGAATAATTATTTTCTTTCTGAGTGAAATAAATTGTCTTAAACCAGGTAAAGTGTCATCATAATCAGCCTATAATGTGGCCACTGCTGGGACACAGGCTGCCTTTCTGTGAGTGGGGGTGGGCCGTAATCCACCACGCGGGCCCAGTACGGGCTGGCGGATGTCACATACCTTCGAATGTTTGGCTCTAGGACATGCTGATTTCCTCACGATGTTACCCTTCACCGTTTTGAGAGCAATGGAAAGCAATGGCGTCACCATTGCTCTCAAAACGGTGAAGGAAAAATAATTTACACAAACCTACAACTCGTAGGTCGCGGCCGTTTTCAATGGGCCACCACTACTCTGCTTGACATGCTGGCTTAAATCTATAAATCATCTCCTCTCACCAATATGCTAAAACACTCTACTCACCTCACACCGAAATGTAGTCATAAATTCCGTAGCACAGTGATAAAGACGGTCACTTATTAAACGTACAGCCTTGGCCCCTCGCCAGTGTACCTGTAACAAGTAAATATTGGCTCAGTAAAGAGTTCCTTTGCAAAGTTTCATATTTAAACTGTAAGCGCCATTGAATACGGGAATGTATTTTCTTAGAGCCAATTTTCTGTACTTTGTTTTTCAATATTATTCCGTTATACATAGGTAGAGTATTTGCTTTATTGAATTTGGCGTGTTTATGTACGAATGTTGAAGTCAAATATGATTGAATTTCTCTCCTATCCTGTTCTCAACTATGTCGGGAGTGGCTTTCAGTCTAACCGAATACCAGTATTTTACATGGAGCGACTGCCTATCTGATCCCCACAACCCAGTGGGTAACACGATACCCCTTGGTAAGACTGGTTGTTAGACTTTCAGGCTACTGACCACCCATAACGACTGTCAAAGATAGAATAGAATACTCTTTATTATGTACACCATATAAATTATAGACATAAATATAGAAATTTTACAAAGGGTGACGCAATGGGCGGTCTTATCGCTAAGAGCGATCTTTTAAAGACAACCTTCGAGCGATCTTTTAAGATCCAAGAAGGTCAGCCGGGACCAACGGCTAAACGTGCTTTCCCAGGCACGGAGGGGTCTCGGTATACAGTAAAGATGCTCAACCATCCACGGACCGACCGCGGCAAGCGTAGCTTAACCAGATCGATCAATCCGTGCGGCTGTTATAAGTCATGAGCCCCTTCCAAGTGTGATTGAATATTGGGTTATTTAATTTATACGAGTAAAAAAACCCTTCGTAGCTTTAATCAGCTAGAATGTTTTCCAATTACATTAGTGTCAGTTTCTAATACATATAAAGTAAAACGAATTTATTCAACAGGGTCAATATCAGAGCAACACGTTGCTGTATCGGCGAAATCTAATTAAGCCCTTGCAAAAATACACACGATGAAAATACAGGTCTGGATAAAACCTAAAGTCACTAACCCAACACGTATTCATGTGATCAGATTAAGCATAAATCAATCAGCCTTCACTGTTTTGAGAGCAGTGATCATTATAAGTAAAGTAAAAGTAAAAAAAAAAAAACATTTATTTTCCACACTAATGAAATGCACAGTACAGACATTATTGAATTAAATGGAGTGGACTGGAGCCTAAACTAGGGCCGCCCTGTATTTCAGGACTCCAGGTCTTCCTCCCGCGGCGAGTGAGTTGGTCACAATGTATGAATGAAGAATAATAATAATAATAATGAATCTAGAGGTGTACATAATATATATTGTGTGTGTTTGTGTGAGTGCGTGTGTGTTGTGGGCGTGTTTGTATGTGTGCGTGCGTGTGTGTGTGTGTGAAGAGTACAGTTGCGCGCATATGTCTTTGTGGGAATATGACTGTGTATATGTATGCGTGGTTATGCATGGGTGAGTTTTGACTGCTCTTGGATTACTTACTACGGACAGAACAGTGAGGTTATTTAGAAATTATTAGTAAGGATTCCGTGTCATTATAATTTAAATTCAAAAGATATTTTTGTAAAATTGATTTACATTCGTGCGAGATTTTTGGGAATATATTTAAAAGAGAGTTAAGTTTATTATATAAATAAGGAGCAAGGAAACATGAGCAAGTATATGAGTATTATTATCATAAGCCGCTTGAAAGTTTTATCGAACCATTTGAGAGCCTTCCGCTTGGGCACGCGTTACCGTGGACTTGGAAATATCTAAATAAACTTCGAACCCTAGTCGGTCGGAGTAAAGACAATATCTACAAATGGGGTTCACGACGATGGCTCAGATCTCAAGTGCATATGCGGCACTTTCCAACAGACAATGACCAACATTCTATCCTGCGCCGCATGCCTTGTCACCTGTGCACTTGATGATCTTATAACTGCGTCAGTAGTAGTTCGCGCAGCTGAATTTTGGGCCAAAAATGTTTATTTTTTTTACCATCGGTACGCTAAGAAGATTAATATTATAACGTACGACGAGTGCACGTATCGTACGTTACTATAATTAAAAGAGCGTTTTAGTGTTATGGCAATAGTGTCATATAGACTGATTGATCGTCTTCGAACGAATCACCTGGCGTAGGGCTGAGTCTCTACAGACCGCAGCACGACGCTGCTCTACTGAGCACAACACCCTGGCTAAGGACGGAAGTCGTCTACAGACTATTCTGAGCCCCGACATCGAACAGAGCAAAAATAGAGTAACCAAAACAATGAAAACAACAAAGTTGACCCTTAACTGCATCATGATGGAAATTTCCATCAACCAATCCAATGCCATATTTTCGTTTCCAGAGAGCACGGGGATTCCCCAGTTATTAGAGATATTCAATTCATTTTGTTCCCAGTAGATTCGTTCTGATTACATAAACATGTAAATTTCCACCAGACCATTTAGAAAGAAAAAAAAAAGTGTTTTTATGAATATATTTTTTTAAATATTTTTTCCTTACTATAGAGCTAATGTTATGTTCAAATTAATTTTATTTGCTTAAAAAGTAAAAATCATGCAATTAAGGGGATAATAAAATGATAATAGTCTTTCGAGCAACACCTCAGGAGGCTTTCATTGCGCGGCTGACTCAAGGGCTTGATTCAGAAAGCGGTACTCTTGGACACAAAACGCGCAATGAACAGGTTCCTTTTTCTAGAGCACTGACCACCGGCAGCCTGGACGTTGTCCCTGATACCGATGGGCCACTATTCTTTTATATTTTAAATGTTTAAAATATTTCCAAATATATTCAGTATGTAAGATAACAAATAAACGAATCATAATAATAGTATTTATTCAACAGTCTTATTAAATATGAATGAAGGTACATTACTACAGTATTTTACTAATTAAACTTAAAATAATCGTTATTAATTCATTTATTTCAACTTTTCGCACAAAAGGTACAAAGGCGGACCTTGCCTTAGGCATCTTGCCTTTCCGCAAAGGCCTCCCCTAAAGCTTGCCACCCTCTTCGATTATGGGTCATCCTCCTCCAAATAACACCACCTATTTTCTTAACACCGTCCGCCATCTAAGACGTTACCTCCTTACAGTAACCAACTTAGTTGATTTTTTTTTTGTGTGTATGTCAAAAACAACAAAGTAAGTTACTATTAAAAACCATAACAATGGCATAGATTATGATCCAACTAAAAAGCGCCGTTGAAATCCCTAGCTTTAAACCATCATACGAGGACCATAACCGTAAATTACACGTCGCACACAGGCAGATTCACCCAAAAAAACAGTAGCACTGCACTAAAAACAAAAGCGAAACATTTACAAAGTAAAATATGAGAGATATATACAAGTTGGGACATCGAGCCATTGTCACGCGCCCAATTCCCAAGTTCCAGCCAAGATCTCGAACAGCGTAGCCCATTTCGTGTGGCTGTATGAGTATTTGTGTATGTCGGTTGTTTTGGCCCGCGAATTTGCTTGTAGAAATATTGTTTGAGGTGCGGTAGTTTGATATAATTGATTAAATTTAGTAACTTAAATAGCCTTGAAGTGTATTGATTATTGTGTATTGTGTACAATCATCAATGGACTGATGAGACGGTCAGGTAATATTTTTATATACAAAACACAATAGGGTTGAAGATGTATGTAGGTACATAGGTACGTCTTTATTTTCGTCGTTAATTATATTCCATACTAGCTTCTATAAATTACTATTTTGTGGTGTTTAAAAAAAATAATTGAAAAAAAAAGAAACAACAAGAACAGAAACAGAAACTTTGTGACCTGATTCACGACAATTCGTGAACCGGGTGAAGTGAGTAAGCGACACAAACTACGTGGGATTAAATTCTATGGTCTGTCAGCCAGGCACCGACAAATAGTAAGGTTTTGATAGCTAACATACTAGCTTTGAAATTATATAAATTATCAATAGAATTAGCATAAAAAATATTGTGTATTAAAATATCGATTATATTGTAAATGTAAGCTTGGTCAATCCCTAGCATCAGGTGGGCTGACACTGACAGCTCACTGTACGCTCACTTCACTTAAGTTTTCACGGTGAGATGGTTACAGAATCGCACTGCATTTACTTAATAAAAGTAGCGTTTCAACGCACACATGCGTTACAGCACATTTATACAATCGAATGATAAAATATACTTCTACCAATAGAACAATAACCTTCGTAAGCTTCTATCTACAACTAGTGAATACGATGTCTCAAGAAAGGACATTGAACTTTTTCAATACTTTTTCAATACGAATTGTAAACAGACAAAAAACTTTGGCAGCGTTGCTTTTTCATATAAGTTTCAGCAAAAGTTCAGTTACGTGGTATACATTGTTAGAGAGCATTGCACTCGTGCTCGTTGTCTTGCCAAGGGGTATCATGTTACCCAGTAACTGGGTTGTGGAGGTCAGATAGAAAGAAAGAAAAGAAAGAAAGAATTTTACTTTTATTTGGGACTCACACAGGTAACTCAAATAGTTAAAAAAGAAGCATTTAAAACTAACAGAAATTAAAAACACAATTAAAAATAGCCAGAAAAGAAAAAGACCTGTGCGAGGCCAAAAATGCTCATATCTCGGCATTATTACATACCGTATATTTTATATATACCATATATTTATTGATAAGCAGTTGCTCCATTTCAAACACTGGCATCTAGCTGCATCCGTTTAGACTGGAAGCTGACCCCAAAATAGTTGCGAAAAGGTTAGGCAGATAATTGAAGTAATTTCCAAAAGGTTCAATTTTCTATTTAGATATCGTACATTGTTTTTTGATGACCCCATTTCTCTAATTAAACGACCTTTATGGTTTAAATTATATCTCATGGATTATTTTAATAATTAAGAATGGATACTATAGCTGTCCCTTTATGTATTTTGGCAGCTTCTGCAAGTAAAATGTAAACTATTGATTCAATTAAGTTTTGAGTATATTTATAAGACAAAGTTTGCCAATTAAATAATTATGATAGTTATATTTCATTTTCTACTAAAAGACTGGGAATATTACAAGTAGAATCATTGTTAACTGAGTAACTTAAAGGCCCGCAGACTGGCGACGTGACTCTAGCAGAACAATTTCTATGAAAACTTCATGGACACTGTTTTACCAGAATCGCGTCGCACCGTCTCGTCGTGCCTGTCTGCAGGTGCCTTAACACTCGTCTAGGAATAATCTACGAATTGTAGCCTCAAATCACAATAATAGTCAGTTAATCTCTACTTCTTTCTGTGACAACTTAAAAACTCAGTAAAAAGTAAAACACACGACGAACCCTTATCGCTTCCCCAGCAATAAAGCCTAAACGCCTTTTACTGAAAAAAAAAATACAAAAGACAACGAAAGCGATTATGACAACGGACATCTACGATTAGAGAAAACCCAACAAAAAGATTCTGATAAATTTAAAAAAGAACATCGCTTCGGGCGACTCTGTTAGCTGCGCTTCGCTGAACTGACAAAACACTATATATCTCGCCTACTCTCATGGAAAATTGACAAAGAGAAGACGAGATGGAAAGAGTATTTTTGCAAAAATCACAGCATAACGGTCATTAAGTAGCATCAGATAGAAGCGTCTACTTTGTCATGTTATGATTGATGACCGCTGGTGACGGCTGACGTCACTTCCTTTCTCGCTTTCGGATATGTCAAATTGATTTTAGTCGGAGTAAATGTGATAAGGAGCTTGGGGACCCGAAAATGGTGCTAAGGTGTATGAAAAATGTTCGGAGATTAATTTTCGGCCCAGAATACATGGTAAGGTACTAAAAATGTGGGGGAGTTAAATAAGCGTAGTACTGATTGGGAGGGTTCAGCCGTGTTTTTATAGAGGACTAGCTGCGCCCCGCGGTCTCACATACATACGTGTCGATTTCGTGGGAAGATCTTGATAAAAAGTATCCTATATGTTCATCCCGGTTATAAACTATCTGTGTACCAAATTTCATCCAAATCCGTTCAGCCGTTTGAGCGTGAAGAAGTAACAAACATACAAACGCACGCACTTACAAACATTCGCCTTTATAATATTAGTATGATTTTTACAAATGCGATGTGTTTAAATCTATCTCATTGAAGGACCAAATACGAGTAGCTGCGTATTAACGGTATTAGCGCTACTGAATTTTAGGAAAAACAATTTTTTTTTTAATTATATAAAATGTTAGTGTTAAATTTGTGTTAGATACTCTTTCTTCGATAGTCGGATTTCCGAAATCGATTAATCATTTTTAGATATTTAATTTGTGCGGGAATCACACCCGTGACACGCAGCGCAGCAGTCAATCGCTTAACCACTGCGCTAACCGTGCCATACACCTTTATTTGTTTAATACGAATCATGTCATCTGCTTCATTCAATTCGTCAGTATATAGTTTTTCTTCTAAATACGAACGTTCTTTTGTTTTTCCTTTTTTTTTTTCTCTCTCATTTAACATGCGCTCGTTATCATAGCCAGATGTCACTTCATGGACAATAGTGTGGGTTATACGTTTTTTCGACTGTAATACAACTAGTTTTTGTGAATGCTGTAACGTATAACTGTTTTTGTCCCAAATAAATAAATAAAAAATACATTAATACTAACCTTACATATGTACATAATCAGCCTATAATGTTCCCAGTGCTGGGACAGAGGCCTCCTCTCTGTGAGAGGGAATGGGCCATAATCCACCACGCGGGCCCAGTGCAGGTTGGTGGATGTCACATGTCTTCGAATTTTTGGTTCTAAGACATGCCGGTTTTCTCACAGTGTTTTTCTTCACCGTTCTAAGAGCAGTGGCCCTGAGGGCTTATATTTATTTATTTATTTAAACTTATCGCACACAAAAAGTTACAAAAGCGGACTTAATGCCTTATCGGTTAGGATATAGCATACTTTTTGTTCCCAGTTTCCACGGAATAGTTTTCAACCTTAACGTGGACGTAGCCCCGGGCAAAATATATATCAGTACACGAATTTTCTTTCTTTATTCAGTCAGTTATACAAATCTTTAAAAGTATGTTATTTGATTTCTTTCCCTTACCTATTTCTTGTGTTTATGTTAAAGTCGTATTTAGTACGAGTAACTAAATAATGGGTTTCAAACATGTGTTACCAAAAGCAATAAAAAAAAGCACAAAAACTCACACCGTTTTTCCAAAGGCCACTTGCTTTATATCTTTGTATTTGTAGATACTCGCTGCTTGCTTTTATTTTTCCTAAAATAGATTTCTTTAAAAATAAGCATCAACTTTGTACGTATTAGGTGATGGAGCGGCCCTAATATCCGTAACACTGGTTAATTCCTAGCATGGAGCTAGGTTTGCTCCACTATCCACTATAATATTCCTATCCGTCGCTCATGATGTAGTATTTAAGTTAACCTGTACTCAAAGTTGTTTGAAATATTATTGTTATTTATTTTTCTTTTTACACAATAATAACAGACAAGAAGAAATTCTTGTCTGTTATTATTGTGTGCACATGAATGCTTAAATGGAAAAAAATAAAGCAACATTTAAAAACAAGCACTCACAAATTCAATTCCACACAGCAAAAACAAAAAAAAACATCAACATCAAAATTCCAGGAAAAAATGTTTCCGAGAAACAATTTGCACTACACCGTAGGGAGGTGCCAACGAAATCCTAATTGTTTCATAATTAACCGGGACATTGGGCGTCTCGAGGGTGAAACAACTTGCGGGTATCATCCCTAACAACCGTCAGACACGCCCTGGATATAATATGGATGGATCGACGGTACCGTGTCCCTTGGTATCACTTGTGAGGAAGAGTGTTCTGGACATTGGTATATTGACTTCCTATTTATGGCGTTGCGTTGTAAGGTTACATGAAGGGGTTTATTTACAAACGATGATTAAAGTTAAGTGAATAAGGGGGCTTGTGGCTAAATTATAACAGCCACACGGGTCGATTGAGCAGGTTACGCTTCGCTTGCTGCAGTTTCCGTGGATGGGTAACCATCATTACTTACCAAAATCCCTCCGTGCCTCGGAAATTGCATTAAGCCGTTGGTCTTAGATTCCCAGCTGTCATTCGTGGATCCTTGGCAGTCGTTTCTGGTTGTCAGAAGCCCGAAAATCTGACAATCAGTCTTACCAAAGGGTATCTTACTACCCAGTAACTGGGTTGTGGAAGTCAGATAGGCAGTCGCTCCATGTAAGATACTGGCACTCAGCTGCATCCGGTTAGACTGGAAGCCGACCCCAACATAGTTGGGAAAAGGCTAGGCAGATGATGAGCTGGTTTAATAGGGCTGCCATCAAAATAATTAGTTCACAAACACGCATTTATTCACTAATTGTTTCAGCCCGGGGCTTGCTCGCGCGTACTTCGTAAATTATCCCACAAGACCGTGCTATCGGGACAAAAAATAGCATATGTTTTTCCCCAGGACACCATCTATCACCTTGCCGATTTTATCGAAATCCATCCACTGGTGTAGGCGTGAAAAGGCAACATACAGACATAGTTATTTGTAAGTTTAATAATAACTTAGATGTTATACACATAAACTTTCCAGAATAAAATACTTTTAATGGTGGTGAAAACCGCGTAATTTAGAAGAACAACGCTGTCACACACATACACGAAAAATGTCTTTAAATTATAATAATGTATGGATGATGCGTTAAAATCGCAATCAATTCGGTGTACAGCATATACCTATACATAAATAGGTTTGTGTTCGCTAATCTTTCCACCGCCATGCAACTGAATATACTATGCACCTTCAAAAAAAGGCAAAAGAAAAAGCACCCTTATCGGTCATAAACATTTGCGACATGACGAATGATGAATTTCCTTTGCAAATAAAAAAAAAATCCCTTGATTGATACCTGTGTCAGAACCCGTTTGTCGGAAATGTGCCATGAATGTTGGATTTTTTTACGTGTCCCAAAAATGATTCGGGACGCTCGTATCTTTTTAATTCCGTCCCATTACTGCTACTCTTTGAGGGTGTGTTGATTGGAAAAGATGTTTTTTTTTTCAACCATCCATCCTCACAAACTTTCGCGTTAATAATATTAAAAATAAGTAGGAACTATTAGTTCCTACTTAATATTATAAACGCAAAAGTTTGATCTACTATCCTGCGAAAGTAGGACGCTCATAGGCGTTATTCAGAACGTCCGGTGAACTATGTGCTTATCTAATATTTTTAGCAAGGAATAAACTATTTTGATAAAGATCAAGTTGAGAGGAAATGGTGAAGAGCTAGAAAATGATGATAGCGTATTTAGCAAATTTTTTGGTTGGGGGGGAGATAAGCAAACGCCTGGAGGGTCTGTCCTAGAACGACATATACTGACCATATTGGTGACGTTCTTATATATGTTATAAACAATGACATGGATATTTACTTTGTAAAGTATTTTATTTTTTATTATTATTGTTGTGAATGTGAGGACTATGCGGGTCATTTCTTTTTTCTGTTTTCCTTCTTAGTTAGTTTTAATCATGATCTGGCAGTTTGAGTAATTTATGCGGCCTACCCAAATGTCTTTTAATTGGTATTGTTCGTCGAATCGTGAGGCTCCTCAAGTTCTGAGTTGAGCTGCATGATTTTTGACACATGCGTGCACTGACTGGACAGGTCCACTCGATCTGTGTGGTGAAATATGATTGCCATGTAAAAGTGTCTGTACAAACCTACTTACAGAAAATAAATCATTTATCATTTCTTCAGAAATGTCAGGTGCGTAATACTCGCAACCGCCGTGCGTGTATGACCAGCTCCCTAATTGCGTAACACACTATTAGTCGCAATTTGAATCATTTTGAAGGATATTGCTAATCCATTGCTTTATATCTTTGATTTTTTTTTCTGCTCAACAACGTATAACGTAATGAATGTTGTTGAAATGTCAAAATGAAAGCGATTGCTACTACTCGTAATAGTGTTTTACGCAATCACCCCGCCGATGTATGAACGCAAACGAAGCCGAAAAGGAATATGTTAGGATTGTAGCAGGTAACCGAAGGAACCCTTATACATGTATGTATGTGTCTTTGTGAGATAATATGGGGATTTATTTCCTCATAGAAATCATTCAAACAGAACTTCGTGCAGCAATAACATTTGCGCCATTACAAGAAAACATTGTCTAGCTATCCACTACTTAGTCTGTTATCTACTAAAGGTACCTACATCTCTGCCTCACCCTTCAGGGAAAAAGATATTATGTTATGTTCATATTATATGTACGTACGCAAAATCACGCCTTCACACCATGGGGGTAGACAGAAACTAAAGAACACTACCAGCTACAACCCTTACATACTCGTTTAGCCTCATACACGTTCATACATCTGTAGTGCTATTCTGTAGAACTTACGTGAAGTGAGCTGTCAACAGTGACAGTTCCTAGTACCAGAAGGCACATTCTCTTAATTTAAAACGTTCAAAGTGTGGTTGGAGTTTCATCTCGGCGACAAACAAATGTCAAAAACTTATCAAAATTTAGGGAAATTAGAGGTATTTTTGACAGATTGAGACTAAGATCAGACGAATAAGTTCATAATTAAGTAATTAATTTTGAGTAATGTGTCAACAATCGCATTTTACTTATTATTGGTAGCCATACTTGTTTACATTTTTTTTCTTTTGTTTTCTCTCGCTACTTTCTAGTAAACCTAACTTTTTCAATGCCGTGAAACTCTGTTATTGGCTTAAGTGATAATTGTCATCATTTCGCTATCACTGAGTAGTGCATATGCAAACTCAAGATGCCGTTACTTTGACGCAACTGCATTGAACTGTTCATTGATAGTGGGGTGAACATTCATAACTCATGTAAGTTAATTATAAGCTGTTGAGTTTCCTAATAAATAAATAAATAAATAAAATTACGAGAATTGCCCCTCTGATGGAATGACAGCTCACTTCAACTAAGTATTTTACAGAACAGAACAGTCATACATGTATGTGTTATGTTATTATTTATACCTTAGTAGGCATTGAAATTGTTATTTGTCCTAGACATCTTTAATAGACATTGGCAGGCCTGTTGGTCTAGTGGTCAGTGGCCCTGACTACTATACACAAGGTCGTGGATTCGATTCCAACCCAGGACAAACGTTTTTGTGATGAGCACGATCATTTGTTCTTTGTCTGGGTGTAATTTACCTATAATATGTATGTATTTAGAAATATATGTACATGTATGTTTATCAGTTGTCTAGTACTCATAGCACAATCTCTGCTTAGTTTGGGACTAGATGGCGTTGTGTGAAAGTTGTGGAATATTATTATTATATTATTACATATATATAGAATACTCTTTAATAAATTGTTCTAAACAATTTACTTCATCAGAACTCGTTACCACGCCATCTTTAACAATATTATTTCTGTAACGGAATTGATAAATTCCGACTTCCATTCAACACCGACTTTCAAAACTAACAATTGCATTACGAACCAAGTTTGAAACGACTGTTGAACTTCAGAATTTTCTCCATTGTTTCATAAACTAACGATATTGTGTTACCAATGTTTAATCGCTAAATAGTAATAATGTTGGAAGTGTTTCAGTGTAAGGACAATAGGCAGAAGTTCTAGGAGGAATGTTGGGATGTCTGATTTATAGGGTTAGTTGAAATAGTTGTTTGAATTAGGTCAATCATTTCAATTATAGCCAAGCGGTTAGTCGACTCTTCATGTGACCAGAGGGCTGGCCTATTTCTTGGCCAAAGAATAATATCGTCATACAACGTGGCAGTGCTGCCAGCCTTTTGGGCACTGTTCTTGTTGACAGCGATGCGGACGAATTTTTTGATGCCCTATGATTCTTTTTTATTTTGTCATATACATGTACAGGAGCCAACATATCAAGCTAACATAATCTGTCAAATTTCTTTAACAGATTTGGAACTTTATCGCTAAAGCATAAGGTTCAAAGTTGATTGGGAAATTTGATAGTTTCGGGTAGCTTGATGTGCTGGCGTCTGTTTATATTATTATTTTAAATGTTAGTTTATATTACTGTGTTAGAGGTTATTAAAAATAAACTTATATTAGGTCAATAGTTAGGGTTGACAAAGGAGTATGGATATTTTTGTATTTAATCTGCCTCAAGTATTTAGTAGGTATGTAATATAACATCGACTGCCCGTTGGCTTTGTGATCGTAAGCGCTACTAATTAGCTGGGTTCTATTCCCAGGTCGGGTAAAGTGTTATTGGGTTTTTCCATTAGTAATTTCTTAGTAACTGCACCTGATATTTCTCTGGTCGTGTCGGATTGTGTGATGTCCCATTGGACTATGAGAGTGAGGGAAGGGGGAGTGCACCTGTCTACACACAAACTTGTGCACTATAATATCTCTCGCATTAAAGGCTAGTCTTGGTTAAGATTGGCTGCCATGGCCGAAATACGGTCTGGACGACGGCGACGGCTGAGGCACGCGCCGAGAGTGCAGCTGCTGAAGTCTATTTATTTATTTATTTATTTATTTATTTATTTATTTATTTATTTGGGACAAACAAACAGTAACACATTATATCTGCGCAAATAATATAAACAAAGATATTATATAAATGTGAAACTCACACCGTTATCCACAGCATATATCGCCTAGCGCCGCCTATAAGTCGCATCGCAACGTAAATTTTAAGGCGTTTGTGTTGCGCATGCCAACTTGCTACCTGCATCAGGTGATGGACGAGAGCTTTTGGCCACAGGATGTGGTATTCCGACGCTTTCGCGGGCAAATGCCACCGGAGCGCACTAAGACTTAATGCAACCAAGTGATACTAACATAGTTTTATTTACTAACACAATAGTTATATTGTTATATTATGTATACTTAAGTTAAGGTATTTGTATATGGGTCTTTGTTACCTGAAAACAAATAGTTTTATTATTATTATTATTATTATTATTATAAAGCATGACGCCAGAATCTGTAAACGTTTAGGCAGAAGTGAACAGCACCTCCGTATTTCCCTATTAATATTATAAGTCTTATGTAGTAAGTTCTGTACTATAGTCTGTGGCCATCAGTCAGAGAAAATTCTGGTCTTTTGGCTCCTGAAAATCTCCTAATTTTGGCGCAGCCGTGAGACACACTTTCCTGTTAATTTCTTACATCGGACTTTACACTTTTTATTTGATTTTTATCTAATGTATGTCTCAGGAGTATCGTTGTCGGATCGTCCCAAGGGGTATCTTATTACCCAGTAACTGGGTTATGGAGGTCATATAGGTAGTCACTCCATGTAAAATACTGGTATTCAGCTGCATCCGGTTAGACTGGAAGCCGACCCCAACATAGTTGGGAAAAGGCTAGGGAGATGATTATGATGATGTATGTCTCACGAGTACTGTGTGTCTTATAGTCTGTGTTAAATAAATGTATTTTCTTTCTTTCTTCCTTTCTAACAATAAATGCAATATCAAACCGACCCGGCATCGAAGTCAGGACGCCAAGATCCGCAGTCATGCTTGTCACTATTAGACATACGACGCAGTCACTTGTTTTTAAATACTTTCACACTTTCAAAGTCTTCATGAAAACAAACAAAATAAGGAAATGGAATCAACACAGCTGCTACCAGGGGAGCATGACTCAATAAGAGAGCAAGTAGCCACCGAGGGCTAGAAAATTCGTTTTGTTAAAGTCAATAATTTACAATTTCCCCCACATTTTATAACATCATTACCCTCTAAAGTCCCTGTACGTTGGTTCGTTAGTACGTTCTCCGATAGGGAACCACTTCAAAGCGGGACATTAGTATGAAAATCGAATTACTTCCACCGTCTATATATTTACTTGGCAACACAATATTACATAATTATATTGTAGAGGAACGCTAGTGGTTATGGGCAGTCCTGAGTGTCATTACACAACTTTCAAATATTACATTTAAGGGCTTGTTTACGAAATAGTCCAATAACAATTATTGTAACAGGAAAAACGTTTTGGATGCAAAAGTAATGTTGATAATAGAAGCTCAATTTGGTGCGTAGCAAATATGCTACGAGAGTGTAGCTCCGTAGACCTCTATGCTACGCCGTAGCAACAATGGAATTTCTGCTCACAAGTATTTAAGTACATTAATTCTATTGCAAAGGGGTGGTTATTATTGAGATAGTTAGTCTAAGCCCGTTCTCGCAAGGGTATGTTCTTTTCGCGCACTTGATTTTCAACTTACTGCTTCGCGATGAGAGTTGAAAATCCAACAGCTTTTTTTTTGGCGCGGCACGATACGCTCTGTTGACTTCTCAATGTTCAGCTCTATACCGATATCGTTTAAAATCGAGTGCGCCATAAAAAAATCGTCGCGTTTACAAATCAACCGTGCGTACGCGTGTGCTTAGAAAAAAAGACAACTTGAATTAATTTAAGCTTAAATTTTAAATTGCTCCATCTTACTTCAACGTTAATGTTATCCACTTTCAAATAAAACGTTTCACATAACACTTCCAAAAACATTCATACGAATCCCCAACTCCTTATACAAACTAACTAACTGATGATAAACCCGGCACCCGGAACTCAGAAACTCGAGAATAATCAAAATAACCAAACATAAGTTTAAATTAACTTTATTAATCGGTAATTTTCCAGTCGTTTGAAGTTGAAATGGTTCCGCGGTTGATCCCATCGGTATACTGTAGACTATTGTTGACGTCATAGATTTGACCCAATAGTGACAACTGGATGATTCATCAGGGTAATTGCGTAATACACTATCAGTAGCAATGGGTTTCGTTTTGGCAGTTCAACAAAATTCATTGCTTTATTTACGTTGTTGAGCAGGCACATTTTTCAAACATAAGGAGCAACGGATTAGCAATATGCTTGAAAATGATTCAAATTGAAAGTAATAGTGTGTTACGCAATTAGGGTGCAGGGTAAATTTAAACAGAAATAGTTTAGAACACTGCCTTGCTTCGTCATTTTATACTAACTTGAAGAAAACTCTTCCAACTAGAGTTTACACAACTAGATTGACTTTGAATTTCAGTCTTACCAGATGCGGCTATGTTTCAGTACTTTACTTAGTACGGCTATTTTATTTACCTCCAAATCAAGTAATTGTGATAGCTTATATAAATATTATAACCCAGTTATAATATTACAGCTATCACAATTAAAATAATATGTACAGACGCCAGCACATCAAGCTACTACAATCTGCGAAATTTTTTTAATAGATTTTCGACTTTATCGCAAAAGCATAAGGTTCAAAGTTGATTGGGAAAATGTGACAGTTTCGGGTAGCTTGATGTGCTGGCGTCTGTACATGTACTCAAGTATAAATAAATAAAATATAAAATGAAAGGGGAAAGAATCAGGGCATCAAAATATTCGACCGCATCGCTGTCAACAGGAAAAGTTTACTTTTACTTTTTTCTTTTTTTTTTTTCGCTGATTCACTGGCCAAAAAATAGGCCTGCCCCACGGAGTAAAAACAAAGTTTAGTTTAGTTTTTTTTTTCTTTGTTTTTACTCCGTGGCCTGCCCTCTGGTCACGTGAAGGGTTTACCAACCGCTTGGTGATATTTCGAAAAACCATGTGGGCACTCCGACCCCATGGCCCTGGCTTTTCAACCCCAAACAGCTCTAACATATAATCATCATCTGCTTAGCCTTTTCCCAAATATGTAGGGGTCACCTTCTAGTCTTTCCGGATGCAACTGAATACCAGTATTTTACATGAAGCGACTGCCTGTCTGACCTCCACAACCAAGTTACTGGGCTGGTAGTACGATACCGCTTGGTAAGATTCAGCTCTAACATATGTAAAATATCAAAATGAATTATTTTGTAAGAGACCCGCCTCCTCTCATTTTACTCAAATATAAATTGCAAAATGTGGGTACACCTTGGCCTACCTCTTTGGGGAATATAGACGAGAGTTATTATATTTTATTTGCAAATGTCATCTAACAGGTAAACTCCCAGGGCCCCACAAAAATAATAACGCCAAATTTTTAATTAACCTCAATTTAATACGTGTCCATCCAAAGTTGACAACCCTGCCGTCCAAACAAGCGTATAAAACAGATGTAGAGATAATGTACCAGGGCTGTCATGCGGCTAGAAAAATACGGAAGGGACGCGCCAATGACGCAGAAATGTGTCGGACAGTGATATACATGTGCTATTGTACATTCAGCTTTATGTTGTTGACCCCTGGCTGATTAGGGTGCGTTCACATCTAGACCACAAACGCGACAGTCGTAAATGCTCGGAGAGGACACGTCAACAAATGTATGTAGGGCGATCGATCTCTATTGCAAATCGTATTTTTTTTTCCTTTTTTTTTATTTGTGAGATAATGTAGAAATAAAATTAGTCACGTATGCTAATTGGATTTGTGACGGCAGAGCATAATTAATAGAGATATATTAAAACTAAGCTGCTGCCTTTCTCCTTGATTTCCATTACCCAATTATTCGGTCGGTTACATTACTTTATCATCATCATCATACCAGCCTTTCCCCAACTATTTTGGGGTCGGCTTCCAGTCTGTCTGGGTGCAGCCAAATACCAGTATTCAACATGAAGCAACTGCAGATAGGCAGTCGCTTCATGTTAAATACTGGTAACAATTACAGTAGTTCAAACAAAATATTAGTATATTCTAGACACAACTTTTTCTATTGATATCATTTCTGAGTTAACGAAACCACAAACGTTGGGACAATGACACAACTTTTTGAATTCGGTACAAAAAACAGAGACCCAGAATACTCACGTGTAAAATACGCACGTGCGGCGTACGAACACAGATGTGAGCGAACCCTAACATAGGACATCGTCTGTACTCATAACAAACATCGTACATACATTTTTAGGCTTCGCTGGGTCCAAAAAACGGTTGGGTCGAATTAATACTCGTTACTCAGGTATGAAGGGAATATAAATGAATGAATAAAGGTCGATTTTAATGACTTTGCCCTGGCCAGTCAGTGCGATACCAACATTGATGACTGCATTTTTATTTTTACACATATTTTCGTAAAACTCTTTTTGGTTTGGGAGAACATGTAGTGATGCAATAAAATTCCTCTACTAATGAGTGTCGTAGTCTCAAAAAACCCACTTTGTAATTCAGTATATAAGCATAATCAGCCTATGAATTTCCCACTGCTGGGACTAAGGCCTCCTTTCTGTGAGAGGGAGTGGGCCATAATCCACCACACGGGCCCCGTGTTGGTTGGTATATGTCATCAATTTTTAGGGTTCCGTACGTCCGAATAAAAAAACGGAACCCTTACAGGATCACTCGTGTATCCGTCTCTCCGTCCGTCACAGTCAATTGTCTCCGAATCTACTAGACTGATTAAGTTGAAATTTGGTACACATATCAATTTCTGTGACCCAAACGCAGAGGTGTGACGTAAATAGACGAAATCTGTATATGGGGGTCACTTTTGGGGTCAAGATGGAAAATTAAAAAACAAAAATTGCAATATTCATTGTGTGACATATTAAATGAAAGGGCTTATTGTGAGGATCTCAAATATATTTTTTTTGTAATTTTAAAATAAACAGTTTCCAAGTTATTCAAGAAAATAGACGTAAATTGACCATTCCCCCCCCCTTCTCTCCGAAACTAATGAACCTAAAATTTTGAAAAAAACACAGAAATTAGTTTTCTATAGATTATGGGAAAACCTATAAGAAGTCCATGATATGAAAAGTAACATGGTAAATATCTCAATATTGTGCGTACCAACTTACATTTGCAGTTGGAATGTATGGACACAGAACATGATTTTCAACTACAATGTTAAGTTTGTTCTTGGGATAAATTCATTCCAACTACGGAACTCTTCATTGTGCGTGGTCCGACACGCATTTGGCCGGTTTTTTTTTTAAGTTTAAGGATTGCCGGTTTCCTCACGATGTTTTCGTTCACCGTTTTGAGAGCAGGGTTGATGAAATAAATTACATAAAGCAAAGTGCCTGCTTGGATTCAAGCCCATGGAACTACAAATGGTAAGTCGGGGCCGAAAGCACTGGGCAACCACTGCACTGTGTCATTCACAGTCCAATAAACTTATTCTGAACATTTTTGATTCTTATTGCTAAATTCCTACAGCCTTAAAAAGGTCACTGACCCTCTTTGTGGGAGCCCTTCCAACGCTTTGTCTACACAGGAATTTGCTGGATGTGGGAAGCACCGAATCGATTGAAGTGGCGGTGCTTGGGGGAAGCCTATATTAAGCAGTGGACGTCTTTCTGCTGAAATGATGATGATGATGATTGCCAAGTATTACTGAGAGCCTAAAGTCTTAATGAGCCTACAATGGATGACGTCGTGGGTACATAAGTACTCAAGCCAATGAATTGGAGATCAGTGATCGCAGTTTTTTCTTTTTTTTTTAAATCGTGGAAGTGTAATAAAGTGTTTGTAATCTATCTATCAATGTAAAGACGCCAGCACATCAAGCTACTACAATCTGTCAAAATTCTTTAATTGATTTTAATAGACTTAGCAAGGGTGCTGGTGTTACCACACTATTGTATAATTTACTTTAAACTGTATGTACTACCATGTGTTTAATGTAAAATGTAAAACTTAATGCAAATAAATAATTATTATTTTCAACTTTATCGCTAAAGCATAAGGTTCAAATTTGATTGGGAAAATTTGGCAGTTTCGGGTAGCTTGATGCGCTGGCGTCTGTACAACTGGCCTGCTTGTGTGAACCAGATGTATGAACGTAAAGGAAGCAAAAAGAGTACGTTAGGATCGTAGCAGGTGGCGTTCAGTAATTTCTGCCAACCCTCAAAGGAAGAAGTGGGAGTTTATGTGTGTATGTATCACTACATAGTATAAAACAAAGTCGCTTCCCTGTCTGTCTGTCCCTATATATGCTTAGATCTATAAAACTGCGCAACGGATTTTGATGCGGTTTTTTTTAATAGATAGAGTGATTCAAGAGGAAGGTTTATATCTATAATATATGCATAATATAGTAGAAAAACACTGATAATTTTAGAGGTTTCTAATGTGATGTCGTAAATAAACACATTTTTTTGCGCTTACATTGTAAACGCTGGCTGAACCCGTCGAGATAGATCAAAATAATGTACTACAGTATTGTACACCTTAAAAAGGTCTACAAAAAAGTCCGCGATGGTATATATGTCTATCTCTTAGGGATAACCCACAATAACCATTTTTTATCCTATACTTTTTACGAGAAATAGTGGCTCTAAAATTATCAGTTTCTCCATTGCACCCGTGCAAAGCCGGGGCGGGTCGCTAGTATGTCATAAATGTGAAACTTTAGTCAAAGTCGATTCATTAAATCTTCAAGCATATCACTACCAGCAACAAAAAATACCACTAAAAAAAAAACAACAAATAATCTCTTCCACCAAAATAGACCACGATACTTCTAACTCGATTGGTCAAACCGCTATTTTAGCCTCCCGTATCTGTTTGTTTTACCCCCAATATAGAGTAGAGCTTGAACAAACATCGTTACAAAAATGAAGGAAACCGAAAACACGTACAGCCCGGTCAATCTGCAAATAGTCCAATTATCTTGACCTCCCAGCCCCCTGTCATCGCCTTTTCTTTACTAAAAAAAAGGGGCTTTAGTAAGCACCTCGGAGGTCTATGTTAGTTGGTCGCCTGTCGAGGACAGAGTAGCCAAATTGATTACACAAGATGGTTACGGATGACCAGATCTGTCAAAGGGAACAAACAAATGCAGGGCCCGCAGCTGCGACTAATCCTGATATTAACTACGCTTATTTTTAGAAAGATGTGGGAAGTGTATTGGCACGATAAAGATAGTGTAGCAACTATCTGAAGGCCAATTTCCGTAATTAAAAACGTACAAAATCTAATCGCAGTCTCATCTCAGCGACAATCAATGTCAAAAACATTTCAAAATGTAGGGAATTTAGAGGTATTTTTGACAAATTGAGACCGAGATCACACTGTGAACGTTCTTAACCCTTAAATGCATTTTGATGGCAATTTCCACGAACCAATTCAATGCTATATTTTCGTTTCCACAGAGCACGGGGATTTCCCAATTGCAACGGATATTCAACTATACCTTGTCCTAAATGTAATGTTAACCTTTGCCTCAACAAAAACAATCATTTGTTCAACAAATACCAAAATGAGTTTCTTATCTCTCTTCACATTTTGTTGCCAGCAGGTTAGTTCTGATTACATAAAGATGTAAATTTCCAACAATCCTTTAAAATATATATATATATATATATATAATATGTATTTTTATGAATGTATTTTTTTTTAAATATTTTTTCCTTACTATAGCGCTAATCTTACATCCAAATACATTTAATTTGCTTAAAAAGTAAAAATCATGCATTTAAGGATTAAAAGTACGAGAATTGCCCCTCAGGGCTGTTTATTTGTCGAAGGTGGAGAGTCTTAAATAGATTGAGACCATCGAAAACTAAGGTTTAACTAGTATGTATATCTATATGGTTTTACTTACTCGAATTTTCTTGACTTATAAAATTTTGCCAAGTAATTGCTGACAAAACTGTTGGGGGGCCCGTGGCTAAATAATAACAGCCGCACAGCTCGATCGATCAGGTTAAGCTACGCTTGCCGCTGTTGGTCTGTGGATGGGTCACCATCTTTACATACCGAGACCCCTCCGTGCCTCGGAAAGTACGTTAAGCCGTTGGTCCCGGCTGTCATTCGTAGATCTTTGACATTCGTTACGGGTAGTCAGAAGCCCGAAAGTCTGACAACCAGTCTTACCTAGGGGTATCGTATTACCTAGTAACTGGGTTGTGGAGGTCAGATAGGCAGTCGCTCCATGTAAAATACTGGTATTCAGCTGCATCCGGTTAGACTGGAAGCCGACCCCAACATAGTTGGGAAAAGGCTAGGCAGATGATAATTACTGACAAAACTGATTTAGTCGCATTCATATTTCTTGGTGGGTGTTTTCAAACTAATTAACTATAATATCGCACCTACGGTGCAAAAACGTCACTTATGCAAATGATGTAATACTTCAGGAGAAGCGTTTGAAAATTCGTCATCCTATTATAATTTATAGTTCTTCTTGACTAAAGAAATTAACTGGTAATATTTAAACTACAACTTTGAACTTCATATAAAGTTAAAGCGAAAATCTCACAATTTTGGAACCAAATAATATAAACGTTTCAAATGTACAACCCTCCCAAATTGCATAAGTGATGTTTTGCAGCGTAGGTGCGATATTACGAAACCCATTTTACTGATAACCAGTCTAAATTGTTGTTATTCAATAGCACCTAAATACGCAATCTAATAAAAAATATAATGTTCCCACTCCTGGGACACAGGCTTCCTCTCTGTGTGATAGAGTGCGCCATAATCCACCATGCGGGCCCAGTACGGGTCAATGGATGTCATACGTCCTTGAATTTTTGGTTCAAGAACATGCCGATTTTCTCACGATGTTTTCGTGTGTGAAAGTGATGTGCCTGCCCGAGTTCGAACTCACGACCTACAACTCGAAAGTCGGGGCGATACCACTGGACCACTACTGCTCCTTTTTTTTATACAACGTGTAAGTTAAATGCGCAAAACCTCAGACACCCCAACTGATTTTTAATTCAATCGACCTACTCGTATTTCAGAGAGAAAATAAGTCATAAAAAAAATGAAAAGGTTTTATGTGCTGTTTTAGTTTTACTGGCCATTCTGATCGTTTCTTGCGTCTGCGACGACGCTTTGTCGAGCGAGGAGTCGTCACCGGGCCGCCGCGCCGCGCTGACATTGGGTTGCTTGACCTATTAATACGCACACTTAGACACGGTAACATTTTTAATGAAGATTTTTTGAAAAATGTGACCTATATTAAAAAGTGGTTCAATTAATTCTGCTCGTTATTCTGAACAAACTATTTTCAGGTTTTGCGCATTTAACGTTACACGTTGTATATGTTGTAGGGTTGCCTCTGAGCTCCTCAATAACTCAATAAATGGTAAGACACACTTCGCTTTCATTTTCGAAAAAAATTAATTTAAAGTTTATTCTACTCTACTCATTTTTTTTTCCAAATGTATTTATTTATTTTTATTAAACGGTTTCTTATCTTAATCATTAAATAATTAAAAAGGTGAAGTTATTTAATAATAAATTTATTATATATCTTATAAATTTATATTTATTTTTTTCATGGCTAGCCGAGCAATAATTTATGTGTGCTGTATTTATATTTTTATCTATTTTTATTTTATATGGGTCACAGATCTGAAATAAATGAAATGATTATTATTATTATTGAGTATTTAACATTTTTAATTCTAATAATACTCGTTGTTATTTTTATTGGGAATTTTTAACGTTAAATAAATTTGGAAACTACACGCTTCAGTCGCAGTCGTAACTGCGATTCAATGGTGGGTCGTTCAGGGCGCGATGCGCGGCTGGAGGTGTAGGGTTGAGGCCTGGGTCTCGTGGAGACTACTTTGGTTTGGTTGGTCTGGTGAGACCAGGACGTAAGCATAGTACAATGCGATGCTACAATGAAAGTTGAATACGCTGCCGAGCAGCTGGGCCATGATGTGCGTGTGTGTGAAGTTAATTGAGTTTACTATACCTGTACTATCGTTTGTTTATCTTGGATTTGAGGCATCTGTTCTATGACCCTGTCTGTAACTAACCTGACTACAGTCAGGAGTGGCCGAGCTATGTGATACTTTGCGTGTATGTTTCTTTACAGAATAACACACGAGGACGTGTGACTCGTCAGTTTGGCCTTGTCGTCGCAAGCGATATCAAGACGACAAAATAATCAAAATACTACTTCCGGTTGATTTCATAATATTGGTCAAACCGGAACTTAATTCTCATTGGTAGATCGGTTAGTACAGTGAACGCCGTAAGGTGGCGCTATAACTTCGCGCCATTTTCTACACGTGGACAGAGCCGATTGGAGAGCGGCCGGCATTCGACTTGCGGAGCGCACGCCGGACGGTTGAGAGCATACCATCGGAACTGTCATGTTCACCGTACAAACCTTTGTTTCATACTGCTCATAAAGTGATTGTAAATTACCGAATAAACGTGACTGTGATTTGTGCTTCAAACTACGTTTTACTGGTTGCCCGAGTACCCACCTTCCTCATGGAACCCGTTCCATGAAACTATGATGATGGCCCTGTTATCGCTACGCCCACGCTCGCGCCGACATATATAAAAATCTGTGGAATCCGTGATTCCCCAGTTTGATACTCCCCTTTTTAGACATCATACAATCAGTCCAGCTATGTACAGAAGCCAGCACATCAAGCTAACTACAATCTGTCAAATTTCATTAATAGATTTTCTACTTTATCGCTATTAATATAATAATTTGGCAGTTTCGGGTAGCTTGATGTACTTGCTGTACATTGTATTCACACAGACGAAGTCACACACAAAAACACCACTTAACACACAACCACATAGCAAAATTCACATTCAATTAAATTTGTATTCACTTCCCACGAAAGCTTTTATATAAATTTAAACTTGCCACAGGCTTTCATTTCGCCATGAAAGCGGGTAGGCTTCCGAGGTACCGCAACCACACTGCTAACAGGCTTTTACACTTCATTGCGCATACGTGACAAACGCCACTCAATTCGGTCCCACCAATCTTAACATTGGACACGTTTCAACGTTTGCAGTATTTGGTAAAGTATTTTAGGTATTTCTTTTGGGTAACTTTGTTATTGGATTATTGTTTTTGCTGGTCTGAAGTGATGATACAGTGTATATAGCGCATCCTTGCTGACTGGATAAAGACCCCGGGGTAGCTTGTCAGACAAAATTAAAAGAAAAAGACCAATTAAATAAAGAAATAAAATACTGCGACTACCTCTGGGTATATTTACCAACAGGATATCAAGTTTCACAAACCCATAGAGACGTGACACACTCCCATACACACGTGACACGTGTGGGTCACGTGTGTGTCTCATGTGTGTGTCTCACGTGTGTGTGTGTTTGTCACGTGTGTATTTGCGTGTGTCACGTGAATATTTGTGTGGGTCACGTGTGTATGCATGTGAGTGACGTGTGTATAGGTGTGGGTCACCTGTGTGTCTGCACGTGCGTCACGTGTGTAAGTGTGGGTTCCACGTGTGAATATGTGTATACACGTCACACACACACACGTGACGCACACCCACATGACACACGTGACCAACACCAAAAACACAGGTAACTCACTTTCATGCACACGTACACACACACGCACATACACAGCACGCACACAGCACGCACGCGCACGTACACGCACGTGCACAGGCACATACACGTGACACACACATACACAAATATACACACGTGAGACACACACATATACATCTGTGACTCACGTGCAAACACACGTGAAACAAACCCACAGACAGGTAACACACACTCATACAAACGAGTCAGTTACAAACAAACATACAGGTGAAACTAATAAAAGCGTGTTAAAAATATCTGTCGATTGAAAAATGAGCCCTAAGAAATATCCTGTGCATTTTATTATGGGTAGTATTTAAGCGCAAATCATCAAAATTACTTATTGTATCCAAAAATAATCCGATTTCCAAACAAAATCATTGATTGCACAGCAAAATACTCAACTAAATAAGCAACAATTGGTATTCGTGGCGCACCGCTATTTATCGTAATGCATAACCTCCTATAAAATTACAATACCGCGTTGGTTTCCAAGTAATAAGAATAAGGCGTAGTCGACGGGCCAATTTTCGTCTGCAGGGCTTAGAGAAACTTAACACGAAGGAGATGAGGTGTCATCCCCTTCGAACCTAACCTGTCCGAGTCGGAGTGCCCCAAGTCTCAACCTCGCTTCTCTTGCTCTTGGATCTTATGTTCTCATTGCTTTTTTACGAAGTCTATCTATATCTATTATTGACTTGTACATAACAAATAAATATCTATATTTAGGACATTCAATACTCCAAACTTAAATTATTATAATTTACGGCTTTATGGTCGTTCGATATTTAAGTTTTCGATGTTTTGACATTATATGACTTTGAAGATATCATTAACCCAATCCAAAAGTTATGACATACTGACACATTCCTCTAAATCACTCATATCTCAAGATCAAGACAGTCCATTCAAAATAAACACCACAAGTCAGCCCCCTACCTGCACTACGAAACACATTTCAACATAGCTCCTGCAATTTCACCTACCCTTTACCTCGTAAAGGCTTTCGAAAGTCATTACCGGGATAACTTACCGGTAACCGTAACTACATTTACCGTTATATCAGGTAAATTAAATTCCTGTTTCTTATGTAACAAGTTGGGTTATATATCTTCGCTTGGAGGTATGGAGTATATTGTCTTGTTGGTTTGAACTGTGGAATAATAGACTTAGTGAGGGTTTAGATGTCACGGTTGGTTGGTGGGTTATTTTGATTTGGAATAAAGAAATTGATTATTAGAATGTGTTATTAAAACAACCATATTTTTTATTTTCTCATATTTTTCTGTCATTATTCGAAATGACCATGTTTGTCGAAATACCGACGGCCGGAGGAGCAGACTAGTCCTGGAATGGAGACCGCGTATTGGAAAGATTAGTGTGGGAACCCCCTACGAATGACCACTGGACTGACGATGATAAAAATGTGGCTGGCACAGACTGGATACGGAAGGCTGAGGACAGAAGTTTATGACACAGCCCAGGAGAAGCCTATGTCCAGCCTGTAAAGCCTATGTCAGCCTATCACAGTCTACTAAGATACTGAGTTCATTGATTCGAAAAGAATGTCGTAAGCCGTTACTTGGGATAACAGTAAAATTCGTTCTTTTCTTTCTTATTTCTTTCTCATTTCTAGAGTGAGTGGGCTGTAATCTACCACGCAGGACAGCGTGGATTGGTAGATTTCACATGTCTTCGAATGTTTTTTTTCTAGGATATGCCGGTTTCCTTAAGATGTTTTCCTTCACTATGTTTGAAAGAAGTGGTGATGGAACAATTTAGACAAAGTATAGTGCCTGTTTGTACGACTTGTATGCCTGTGAAAGGAGCAGTGTTGGCCGAGGAGCAGTGGCAGCCAAGTGGTAACAGCCGCGACTTACGAGTTGTAGGTCGTAGGTTCAAACCCACAGGCCTTTTTTCTTTGTTTAAATTATTTCATCAAAACGCTGAAGGAAAACATCGTGAGAAAACCGGCATGTCCTCGAAACGAAAAATTCGAATACATGTGACCTCCACCAACCCGCACTGGGCCCGCGTAGTAGATTACGGACCACTGCCTCTCACCGAGAGGAGGCATGTATCCCAGCAGTGGGAACATTATAGGCTGATTTTGCTATGCTAAAGTACTTGTTTGGGATCGAACCCACGACCTACAACTTGTAAGTCGAGGCTATTACCACTAGGCCACCACTGCACGCAGGCTTGGTATTACCAGAGACAAAAAGGCACTGCCTTTTTTACTTTGTTCCATAATAAAAGTACTCGAATAAAGCCTTGCCATCAAAGGTAAGAGATGACAAAAAAAAAGACGGTAAATTAATTCCATCGCTCGGTAAAAGCTATAATTTCATAAAGCTATTAAGTATTCCCGCGGCTTCATCTGCGACTCAGTCGTTCACCTTCTGCGATCCCCTTTATATTTCCAACAATCAAATTGCTTTTTAATTTAAATGAAATTGGTTTAACATAAAAGCCGTAAATGTGACAAAAACAACTTCTAGCATTTTTTTTTTTTTAATAATTTGGTTGTCAGTAAACAGAGTTCATATGCTCAGTAGCAGCCCGGAGACTGGATTTGTGCCCTATTGATGGAAAGGCTCGGCCCCTGGGACGTGGGACTTAAACATACAAAACGATACTGGCTCCGATTGCCTTGTTCACAAACTAAACTTAACTTAAGTTCAGTGCATCTTTTCCTTTCTATTTCATTAAGTAAAGGAGAGAAGATAAATATTAGTTTAGTCCTGTCAAATTAAAATATTCCATAGACAAGTTTAGACGTGATTAAAAAATTTTCTACTAAAAATACGTCAATTTACGTCATGCGCTGACTAATTTGACAGGACTAAACTAATATTTATCTTGTGTTCTTTTCTTAATGAAATAGAAAGAAAAAGATGCACTGAACTTAAATTTAGATTAGTTTGTGAACAAGAGAATCGGCGCCATTGATTTACTTCAAGACCATTAAGAATTCGATACCATCATCACTACTCACTACATAGTATAAAACAAAGTTGCTTCCCGCTGTCTGTCCCTATGTATGCTTAGATCTTTAAAACTACGCAACGGATTTTGATGCGGTTTTTTTAATAGATAGAGTAATTTAAGAGGAAGGTTTATATGTATAATACATGCATAATATAGTAGAGAAACACTGATCATTTTAGAGGTTTCTAATGTGATGTCGTAAATAAACACATTTGTTTGCGCTTACAATGCAAACGCTGGCTTAACCCTACCAGATAGATCAAAATAATGTACTACAGTATTGTACACCTTAAAAAGGTCTACAAAAAAATCCGTGATGGCATATGTCTATCTCTTAGGGATAACCCACAATAACCATTTTTTATCCTATACTTTTTACGAGAAATAATGGCTCTAAAATTATCAGTGTTTCTACTATATTATGCATGTATTATATACATATAAACCTTCCTCTTGAATCATTCTATCTATTAAAAAAACCGCATCAAAATCCGTTGCGCAGTTTTAAAGCTCTAAGCATACATATAGACAGACAGACAGCGGGAAGCGACTTTGTTTTATACTATGTAGTGATAGTGATCAGCATTGCACCCGTGCGAAGCCGGGGCGGGTCGCTAGTAGTTAATAATATAATATTGAACTTATATCTTTTGGTTTACCTACTTTGTTATACATTTTGTAGTATAGTGCTTGTGGCACAATTACTACGTTTATGGGGCATGCGTTGATAACGTATAAAAAATGTTTACCCTAACCTTAGGTTTATGTAAAATAAAATTTTAAAATCTCATTCTGGCCTGTGTCCCAGCAGTGGGAACAATATAGCATGATTATACATTATTTTAAAATTGTAATGGTCTGCAATTGTTGGTTGGCCAGTTACTACTGTATGTCTCTGCATCACACAAAGGTTGACCGCAAGGTTGGTGAAGGTTGATTGCTGGCATTAAGTAGGCCTCTTTACATTTATGTGATTGAAATATTAAATAAACATAAATAAATAAATAAAAAACATGTGTGCAGTTCACACGCGATAGAAGTGAAATCTTCAAAAATTTTAACTTCAAGATAATGAGATGACTGCTCTGGGCGCCTTTCATTTCATTATTTCATTAATGAAATGAAAGGCGCCCAGAGCAGTACCGACAATCTACGAAGACTTACGAATATTCCCGAGCGTATGACGATGAGAGAGGGTACGGACGGCGCACAAAGAGGAGATCACAAATATAAGAAACAACGTATAATGCCTTCTATCTCATTCTCTCGTACTTTAAATCCTATATATGTATGTGTTTATCTCTTTTTACTGTCCCTTTTTCGTTTCAAATCACAACGACGCTAAAGAAGTTTTCACTTCAAAAAAAAAAAAAAAAACAAATGTCTTTCCGTCGGCTTTGCAACGTAGCAAAGGAGACTTATAAACAAGACGTTGAAAGGCAGGCCTTCAGAAGGACCTACTACCTAGTAGGTACATCTCTATTAGCCACCACTCCCTTCCTAGCCACTTCGTCATTCTCATTCATACTTAAAACTTTTCTTGCCATAGCAATTCTGCTTGATAGCAGAAAACTCTATTATAAAAAAAAACAACTGACTTCCAAAAACCACTTCAAAGTGAAAAATAACTTTAATTTTGGAAGTCGTTGTCGTTGGTTCCGCGTTTTCGTTTTTTGACACCGACTTCCGAAATTAAAGTTATTTTTCACTTTGTAGTGTTTTTATAAAAAAAGTTTTTATTTTTCACTTTTTAGTTATACCTACTCCAAACGAATTCATATAATACTACTTGCTATGTAAATATCAGTGACAGGACGCTGCATCTACATTCATAGGGTACAGACGTGATGTTATGTCATGCGATTGCGTAAACAATGCATACATACGCGATAGCAGCAATCATGGTTGTTTTACTGGTATTTTTTTAAGAGTTCCGTTATCTGTCTCCGAAACTCATCACCAGATCTTTAAGGAATTTAAATGGGACCATTTCAGAATAAACCTCTATCGAACAAAAAAAGAATTTTGCAAATCCGACCATATATGACGAAGATATGCCCCCGTACATACATAAAAAAAATATATATTTAAAACATCCGAATTGATAACCTGCTCCTTTTTGAAGTCTGTTAAAAATAGTTAAAGTGGTAATACCACCCCAGATTAACTCTTTCACAAGGAGTTCTAGTACCACTAAAACGTTTATGTTTTTAACCTGGATAGATGTTTACGGCCTTCTCGACTTGAGACGCAGGTCCCGTCAGAAATACTTAACTTAAGCATTCTGATCTTTATCTCTTAAGGTCGTAAAAAATAAAATCAATAAATACGTTGGTGAAGTGCCAATTTACTCACTTTTTTTTCTGAAATAACTGAGTGATAGTCTAGTCAGTAAATATGTGGTTTGACCTCATGTCAGTTTTAATAGTTAATATACTTAATATAATAAGGTAAAATAAAAAAATAAAAAACATCTTACATTCTTTGCAAAAGTTAAATACAATAATTACGATTTATTCTATATTAGTGAAGTAAGTTATGAGTTAACTATATTATATATTATTTGTGTCGACACCCTTGCGCCATCCCATCTTCCAAGCACCGTGGGCTGTGCTGGGGCGGCTGCTGCAGGTGTGGGAAACCTCAAACGGCGCAAATACTCCAATATCTTTGGAACTGATATGTTTGAGCCGTTTGGGGTTGAAACATACCTTGGCCTTGGGGTCCAAGTACTCATAAAATATTTCGGGACATCGCCAAGCGGTTCGTTGACTCTTCACGTGACCAGAGGGCTGGCCTAATTTTAGCCCAAAGAATCAGCATTGCCATACAACGTGCCAATGCTGCCAGCCTTTTGGGCACTTATCCCATTGACAGCGATGACGCGGACGAATTTTTTGATGCCCAATGAGCTCCTGCCTTTTTTTTTTGTTATATACTTGTATATAATATATGATTTCAAAATTATAACTCCAATAAAAAAAAAATAAAAAAAAACTATACTTTATTTTTAGGGTTGGATGTATTCTTACACTTTACTTTACTATATTTGTATTAACACTGATTACAAATTTTAATTTAACTCAGTCAGCAAGAACCCCTCCGTAAGTGAACCCTCCTCCAAAGAAAACCAATGTCCATTCCGCCTGGGCCAGCCTTCCCATCTTTTGTATGGCCTTCCCCTGTAACATTTCCCTTATGGGCCTTTCCACGATGTCACTCTTATTAATCTGCCTAGCCTTTCCCAACTATGTTGGGGTCGGCTTCCAGTCTAACCGGATACAGCTGACTACCAGTATTTTACAGGGAGCGATTGTGCCCATCTGACTTACACAACCCAGTTACTGGGTAATACGATACCCCTTGGTAAGACTGGTTTTCATACTTTCGGGCTACTGACTACCCGTAACGACTGTCAAATATCCACGAATGACAGCCGGGACCAACGGCTTAACGTGCTTTCCGAGGCACGGAGGGGTCTTGGTACGTGATGATGGTCACCCATCCACGGACCAACCGCGGTAAGCGTAGCTGAACCTGATCGATCGACCCGTGCGGCTGTTATTACTTAGCCACAAGCCACTCTACAATGTCACACTTATATTTTACTTAATAAAAAATCTTAAGCTCATTCCCTTACTGACACACCACGGAGAGTATAATCCATTGGGTCTAAAAGCATAAAAGTCCTTCCACCAGAGCTCCCTGTCCAACGAAAGGGAGCTTGAAAGAAGGAAGATTATAGAAAAATGAACCACTAAAGTGGTTAAATCGGGGATGTAAGTTTTTATGGAAGTTCATCATTTTGCCGATGAGAAACCCCATTGGGCACATGATTTGTACTAAAATAATAAAAAAAACTAGCTACGTACGAGTCGGACTTGCACTAGAAGGGTCGCAACCCTTGTGGTACGAATACCACAAAGCAAAAAAACACCCTTTATTTTTTATTAACTTTATTTATTTTTTATCACGTATTTGTTGTTATAGCGGCAATAGAAATACTCTGAAAACTTCAACTGTCTACTTATTACTGTTCATGTGTTACAGACAGCTGTTAAACGGATGGACGGATAGCGGAGGCTTAGTTATAGGGCTCCGTTGGCACCTTTTGCGTTTAGGATTGTGGTGGGGCTGCCTCGGTTCTGCAGCGCCTCGGGTATGTTCGCGGAGGAGTGCACCGCCTGTTTTCACGCGACTATGCGCAGGCGGAGCATCTCTCTGGTGCGCAGAGTACAGGCCAGCTCCAGCGCAATCCTGGCGATGATTGCTGATAGGCTGGATTGCCCCTACATGCTGCATTGTTGCAGCAGGCATGTTCCGGCAAAGCCGTTTATCAGGCGTTATTAATTTTATTAATTTCAGTGTGTGTCCGTGTATGTACCTATCTATAGTATCGCAATGTTATAATTACAATTTTAATTTTTAATTTTTATGCTAGAATTTTTGACATTTATTATGAATTTATTTTTATTTTATTTTTATTATTATTTTTTCATTATTTTATGTTATTTTATTCTATTATATGAATGCTTTGAAAATTGTAAATTGTCTATGGGCCTTGTTACCCGAAATAAATGAATTTTATTTTTATTTTATTTTTTGGGTACGGAACCCTACAAACGACAAATCACAAAAGTTGACATTACATTGAATAAGAAATTAAATTGTATAATATGTTTTCAGAGTCCCCGGGGCAAAGTAAATAAAAAACAACCTGATTATAATTTGAACAAATTTGAATCTGTATTTACTTAGCGATTAAATATAAACGTCGCTAATGGTTCTGAAATATAAATAGCTCGCTTAATGGTCTTCAAAGGGAACATGGAAGTAATATTTCAAATATTCCACAGATTATCAAAGTTTCACCAAACTTGGTAAAGACTTTCCCCACAAAATGTACGTAAGGACCAAAATTAGACATCTACATATTTAGAAGCTGTTAGGAGGAAATTACATTAAGATTGATATTCGAGAAGTTGAGCGATCTCCAGTTTTCCAAAATGGCGGTAAACAATGTTTTTTGTTTCAAAGCAGTGCTATTGATTTTTGCTGGTTTTGCTGTAAAACTATCATTTAAGCGGTTATTTTATATAAGATGTAACTGCTGTAATCTTAAGCGCCGTGCAAAAAGAAATAAGTCAGAAGAAACGGTAAGTGAAAACGAAATAATGGCGCCGGCAGGCGATGCGATACGGCGGCGGGGTGGATCGGGTGAACAAAAATTTCACGGACGAAATCGCGGCAGAAGCTAGTTGGAAATAATCGGGAAGCTTCAAGTGTCCAAAAAGTCAAAGCATACATCATGTTTTACTTGAATGTAATTTTAGAAACAATTATTGTAAATGGTTTTCCAGCGACTGGTATTGAGCAAATTACGCAAAAAGTATAGTCTAACGTGAAGTCCTTCTCATACTAAGTATAAACACAAAAGCAGATAAAAGGTAAAAAAAACTTAAACAATTCAATGCAATAAAAACTTCAGAGATAAGCCGTGAACACGTGATCACATGTTTCACACACACACACCGCTCAACATACTATGTGTCTACACAACACACACACATTTGAAGTAGTATGTGTTAGTAATGTGTGTTCAAGCTAGGATTACCGTAAGCCTTATTTAATTTATTTTTATCTACAATACACCGAGTTTTTTCTGTAGTTGGGACAGACAACGTAAGTGTTATTTGTTTATATGTTTTAGTTATCTTTTCAGGGTATATTCTTTTTAGGGTACAGTGGGAATAAGGGGCTTGTGGCTAAATTATTACAGCCGCACGGGTCGATTAATCAGGTTAAGCTAAGCTTACCGCAGTTAGTCTGTAGATGGGTGACTATCTTAACATACCAAGACCCCTCCATACCACGGAAAGCACGTTAAGCCATTGGTCCCGGCTGTCATTGTTGTGGTGAATTTTACTTAAGCAATCGTTACGGGTCGTCAGAACCCCGAAAATCTGACGACCATCAAACCAACATCAAGGGGTATCGTATTACCCAGTAACTGGGTTGTTGAGGTTAGATAGGCAGTCGCTCCGTGTAAAATACTGGTATTCAGCTACATCCGGTTAGACTGGAAGCCGACTCCAACATAGTTGGGAAAAGGCTAGGCAGATGATGAGTGGGAAATGATACGGATTTTAGAGTCATGTAGGTACTGAATCCATTGTAATAAATTACGCCTGGATGTCCCTACCACCCAATAGTATCGTAGTACTACGTTCACCCATTTCTTCTAGATGAAGACCTCATACCACCATATTCATAATAATCCACCATATTCATAATTTCTATATTTATGTCTGTAATCTATATGGTGTACATAATAAAGAGTATTCTATTCTATTCTATTCGACGTACTACATATCAGCCGCACTAAGGACATTTAAATCACAAAGACCAAAGACCAGAACACCAAAATACGATTTCTCTCTACATAAATTACAAAATTCCACCCAGTACGTTGACGTCGCTCACCTATGCGCTTTAACTCCCACCCTCCAACCATTCCTTCTAATTATACCCACCTTTAATTAAATCGGGGTAGATAAATTTCCGGCTCACTAACTGTAAGGCAGTGTGGTTAGTGCACGCTTATATGGTTTAATCTGATGTCGCAAATGTTAGATTGTCATGTCGTATCTTAGGACTGTAGGAGTCTCACACACACACACCAGACAACACAATACATGGTGTGGGTGTGTCTTATCCTTGATCTTGTTTCTTCTAGTAATTCGATCTGGATAGAAAAAATAGTAATTCTGACTAGGTGTGTGTGTGTCTTGAATCGAATTTCAGTGTGTTTACACGAGAATAGGTAGGTACCAACCCACTTGAAAATTAACTCCCGATTTCTGAGAGCCATTGAATTAACTCTATTGAATGGATCTTAGGTAACTATGGATGTTGTTTGATTAGTTAAGGCAGTGTGGTTAGTGCACGCTTATGGTTAATTTGATGTCGCGTGTTAGATTGTCATGTTGTATCTTAGTACTGTAGGAGAGTTTTGTGTTGTCCGGTGTGGGTGTGTATTATTTTTGTATCGCTGTCTTCTGCACGCGTAGCCACTCTATATCCATTATATAGGGTGACTGGTAATTAGTGACCGATACTTAGACACATGATTCTACTTATGATAACAAACAAGTTTTATAATGGGACAAAAAGTGAAATGACGAAAAAAAATCAGCTGTTCCCTACATTTTGACGACTCGTACGAACATAAATGTAGGGAACAGCTGATTTTTTTTTTCGCGATTTCGGACTTGGTCCTATAGTAAAAGTTGTTTGTGATGATGAGTACAATCATGTGTTTAAGTATCGGTCACTAATTACCAGTCATCCTATCCACTCTATATCCATTATATTATATATTTTCACATAATAGACATAAGACATAATTTTTTTCGAAGTGAGCGTGAAGAACAATTGTGGCCCAGTGGTATCGGCCCTGACTTACGAGTAGGTCGTGGATTTAGACCCAGTCAAACGCGTTACTTTGTATAAATGATTTCTTCAACACTGCTCTCAAAACGACGATGGAAAACAACGTAAGGAAACCGGCATGTTCAAGAGCAAAAATATGTGACATCGCACTGGTCTTTCATGGTAGATTGCGGCACAATCCGTCTCACAGAGAGAAGGCCGGTGTCCCAGCGTGGGAACATTACAGGCTAAGAATGCTGGTAGATATAAGATCTGTGAATAAAATAATATTAATATAATGTAATTGCGGATTGTAAAAATTCAATATCTTGTTTGTTAAAGTGAGCTTTCAGTCTGATTACGTAGATTTTAATACCGTAGACTGATTTGTGAAAGCTTTGTAAACTTAATCCATTGTTGAAAGAGATCCCTAGAATCATGATTAGTTACTGTAATTTTATTCCAGCAATCGTAAGACCTAATATTAAAAAAACGTTTTTCTTGTACGTCAAACAAGATAATGTTAATTTTTAACTTTATTTTATTTTACATACAAGAAACGTATTTTTTTGTTCATTTTTAACTTTCTTTTGTTTTTATTGTTTGTTTTTATATCAAATATAATTAATTATTATTTCAGCTAAAATAACACTTCTTTATATTCCTTTGTTTTTGTTTTGTTTTGTAAAAAAATAATTTAATTTAATTATAAGAATAATTTATGATTAATGAATTATTTGTAATCTGGTTAAATTCTATATGTACCTATACCCGAAATTAAATGATTTGATTTGAATTTCATAGCGACCATAATAGTACATACTCTGTGAAAGTTTTACGGTTCTGAAGATACAGACCTGTGATAGACTGACGGGCGGACGGACAGACAGCGGAGTTTTAATAATAACCCGTCTGCCTTCAAAGCAAGGAAACAGGCATCTCCTGGGCACGCTCGTTCCATCATAGACCTCATACATCGCTTTCCATCAGGAGTGATCGAGGTGAAGAGCAGGACCATTTAGCAATAAAAAAATTGAGTCCCTCTGTTACCCTTTAGTTACGGAACCCTAAAAAGTAACAATTTATTTCTAATTTATGAATTCACTAGCAGCGCCTCGCGGTTTCACTTGCATACGTGTCAATCCCGTTGGAATATAAGGATAAAAAGTATCGTATGTTGTTCTGATTTATAAGCTATATTACTGTAAAGTTTAACTAAAATCCGTTCAGTAGTTTTGCGTGAAAATCCATGCTCACAGTCATTTATGATATTTGTAGGATTATAATTCAAACATCTGTGTTACTAAACATAACCTTGCTAAACTACTCTAAAACCCCATTAAAAAGTACAAAACATAGTCTCAAACAGACTAAAATATGGGAACTTAAAACTTTAAAACCGCTTACTTAAAAATCCACGTCCCCAATTAAAAGGTTCCGTATGTCTAACGACTGTGTTACATTAACATGCACACGGCGAAACTTGTCTGAGATAAGCTTTAACTAATTAAGTTGAGGAAGGCCCCTTTTAAAGCTCATTAAAATTAAATGTCGGCTGGCAACACTGATGCTCGATTGTTGGCAACATTGAGAGGTGTATGTGTGAGTGTGGTCATTCTGAGGTTGATGTTACTAATGTCTCGTATACCTGGGACGTGTTGGCTGGTCAATAGTCCTTTCGCAGTTATTTTACCTTGTACAGTAACAAACCAACAGCAACCTCATTGTAATAATAAGAATAAAGATCAACCAATAAAGAGTAACCTCATTGTAATAATAAGAAAAGATGTGTTTAGTTTCCTTATGGTCCTAGTTTATCATTTGTGACTTCAAGCGATAGCTATGTAAACTGAACCCAGCATTGCATAAATATGTTAGCGGTCACGCCCTTTATACCCGGAGGCTTTTATTTAATTTCCATTTATTAATTTTTGCTTGAGTACGTATAGTTTTTTATTGTATTTCTTGGTATATTGGCGTTGCTAGCTGACATATGGCAAATAATTTAATTTAGCGTTCTGTGTCTTATAATGTTAATTGCTTTGCATACCTTGTATTGTATTCAGTCAAGTATATTTTCTAACTGAACAGACAGCTGTGCTGCTGGGGAGTTTGTTGCGCCACTTCTTCTTCCCAGCGAAAGCACTAGGAAGTGGTGAAGGGCGGGCGTTTTGGGGGACTGTCTTTTGTAATTTTGACGTTCGAAAAGTGCTGATTCTCAGCCTAGTTTGAATAAATGACTTTTGATTTTGATTTTGTGAATTCAACAGACTTGTTAGCAACCTTGTATCACCGTGCATCTATACTAATATTAAAAAATCGAAAGTAACTCTGTCTTTTTATTACCTTTTTACTCCTAAACCATTGAAAGGGATGCGAAAAAATTTGGCTATGAGATAAATGGCATACTGGAAAAGGACATAGGGTTTTTGTCCCGGTAGCACGTTCTTGTGGGATAATTTCCGGGGTCTACTCGGACGAAGCCGTGTGTAGAAGTCGAAAATAAATATCACTGCGATTATTGCAGTGATACAGAATCCGAAGTTACATAGCTGTGAAAAGACTATACTATAATTGATATCTTCATTGTCATTGGCAGAATGGTGAATAAGTTATCCGGTCACCAAGGGTGACAGATTTGACTGTCTTGGGTAGGTACGTACTGCACGTCAATAGTAAAAAAAATAAATACAGAAAACGTATTTACTATGACGCAATAAACACGCTTTTAATTTAAAACTATTACGATGAACGTTTGACTATATGTAACTCTCGAAAAACCTCTCCAGGAGTTTTTATTTCACCAAGAGATTATTGCATTGTCATGCATCTGAATTTTGCTCACTTTATTTAGTCTCGTTTTATGTCTACACGGTACGTAACATGCGTACGTATTTATACGATAGAGCTTTTTTCATTAGAAAATTTCTTCATAACAGGCCGGATTTTGGAAGTTGGTGGTGTGATGCCCCCATGCTTCGAAAAGCACGTTAAGCCGTTGGTTCTGCGCAGAACCTCTCTCCGGTCGTGTCAGATTGCCGTCTCATCGGGCTATGAGAGTGAGGGAAGAGACGGTCCACCTGTGTCTGCGCACACACGTCTTGTGCAATATAATATCTCCCGAGTCGAAGGCTAGTCTGTGTTGAAATGGGCCAGCATTGCTGGAGGACCATATATCCAAATGCTAAACCATCAAAATTAAAAAGCCACTGATTCTTAATTCCGAGCTGCTACTAAGAAGTTCCTAATAAAAAACCCTAATACCACTGATTTCGATCTAGTTAAATCTGTTTTAAACCTACTAACCGTTCCTTATCTCCTAAAAGCAGTAACATCTAAGTGTAAGAATGTTCTATATATAAACATAAGTGTAAGAAACATCTTAATGGGCACTTAAACCGAAGATTTGAATGAAAACAACATTATGTGGCATATAACGGCACATTAACACTTGTAGGTGGTGAAATCCTTGATTTTAATTACAAAATGGTGGCGGTAATGTAACCTGTGATAGTCATATCCGCGTGTGCTTAACTTTTTGGTTAAGATGTGTTTCTGTTTTCAGTTGCTTGGTTATAGAGTAATAATAATAATAATAATAAATAAATCCCTGGACATTTCACACAGCACCATTTGTCCCAAGCTAAGCAACCTAATGCTTGTGTTATGGTAACAAGATGGCTGATAAACTACTTATATACAATTTTTTTTTTTGTAAATACATACATATTATAGATAGAAAAACACCCAGACTCGGAACAAATACATGTAGGTCATACAAATATTTGTTCCGTGCGGGAATCGAACCCGCGACACGCAGCGCAGCAGTCAATCGCTTAACCACTGCGCCAACCGTGCCGTCAAGAGTGTTTCGATTGCGTGTTCTATTTTAATGCTGAAATGGATCCAAAATAAACTTGAGGAAAATTACTTTTACATGATTTTAAAGAAGTTGTAGCTTTAGAACGTTTTTGGGATTTGGATTGTCATCTATTTATTTCAACGTGCAGTCCATATTTGTAATAGTTGAGAATAATGCCTTACTGTTATTGTTAATGCCTCGTTGGTCTCGTGGTCGTAAGCGCGACTGCTGAACTTGGAGTCCTGGGATCGATTCCCGGGTCAGATAAATTGTTAGTGGGATTTTTAATTGGGAATTTCTTAGTAATAGCTCAGAGTTTGGAAAGCACGTTAAGCCGTTAGCCCAGCGCCTGATCTCTCTCTGGTCGTGTCGGATTGCCGTCCCATCACACGTATCTGCGTACACACTTATGCCGCATATTTCCCGTGCCAACGGTTAGCTTCTGCTGAGATTGATCACCATGGCCGAAATTCGATCTGAAGGACGTTTTTACTCGCTCACGAGCTCGTGTGATGCCTTTATATCAACGCTGATTCAACAAGACACCAAACGGTTTGTGTGCACTCCTTATCATCTGCAAGAGCTGAAGTCACCTGTTAGAATACAGACCCTAAACTGTAGAAAAATAACGACAAATTATCATTTTACCAATACCCACCTAGTTTAAAAAAAAACTTTAATCAGAAAAGGCACAAAATAAACAGCTCATATGATTAATCCCACCCGCTGCCTGTTTGTAGATACCAAAATAGACTTAACTACCTTGGATTAATAAAAACTTCTATACCTTTCAATCTATTTTACCAAACCAACATGAGATAGGGACGAGCTGGGATAATCCAATAAGTAGATCCGAATATAACTACCTATGTACATAAGTTACTTCACCAAAAAATATTTTCGTCTCCAGGTGAAATAAATTCATGAAAAACATTGGACAAATCTGACAAAAACATGCGAAACGTACTGAGCGAGAATAGATTCTGAAATACTTTTTGTAACTTGGTGTATAAGTAAGTTGTCTGAAATCAAAGTTTGTTATCATTTTGGAGGCTATTTTTTATATCAGGTATTAAAATACGGAGACGACATAAACAAAAAACTAATAATGATGGTGTTTTTTTGCTGATAGGCATCACACCACAAGATAGTTAGAAAATTGGCACGTCGTCTTAAATAGGACGTTAGGTAAATTATTCTCTAATCTAGTTCAGCCAGTCGATTCAGTAAAAATCTCACCGTGAAATCATAAGTGAAGTGACCACTTAATAGTGTTAATCCCTAGCGACTGACAGCTCGCTCCACGCTCACTTCACCCAAGCTTTCACGGTGAGATGATAACAGAATCGCACGGCAGTTTTTAAAAACTTTAGAAGAGGATTCTATTTACCAAAAAAATATAAGCCAAAAAGAATGAATTAAGATCAGAACATGTTGAAATTGACAGGAGGAATGTGAATCGTTTTATAACCCTTTGCAACCGAAAGTAAAAAAAAACTCGCACAGATCAGTAAAAACTTAGTAATCGCTTGGAAAGTGTTCAGAGGTCATGGGAAAAATACTGAAAAAATCTCATGCAAGCTGGTCTTCAGCAGTCAGACCCTCGCATACATGAGGGTCAGGAATAACTTGCTTGTCGCTCGATCGTGATCAGAATTTTGTAAAGTCGAAAGTCACGATCACTTTAACTCGGTTGGAAAGGGATAAGTGATGAAATAACAGTAGATCTTCGCCTGGAGAAATTGAGTTCATTTATTTTTTAAATTTTAACTATAATTTGTCACACAGTGTGGATGTGGTCTATGGTGCTAAATCCACCTCGAAACCCGGCCTACTCCAGTGGCTGAAACTCGTCGAGTCTTCGCGCCAGACGATACGTGACTACTCTTGAACACAACTTATATATATACGTGGCTAAAGAGAGAAATGGGTATGTGGTTCTTTAGAAGGATCTTATCATCCTTCTTAAAGAAAAGAACGACCACGCTCCTTCGCCAGGCTTCTGGAGTTTTCCCAGAGAACAGGATAGAGTTGAAGAGCTCCTGAAGCGCTTTTAGTACAAGACTTCCTCCCGCTTTCAGGAGATTGGTAGTAAGCCCATCCTCACCAGGGGCTTTTCCATTTTTAAGATGTTTAAGAGCCGCCTCGATTTCGTTGTGGCTGATTTCTGGCAGGTCTTCAGTGATGTGGCAGGTTAGGGTGGCTCTGGAATCCTTATTTTCAAGATCACGCCAAGATGCATGCGATGCGTACAATTGGCCAGTGAAGTTTTTGACTTCCGAAAGGATGTCCAGCTTCGAAGCGACGATATCCCACTAGATTTGGTCAACTTCTTCAGGCGGCTCCTCCTAAGTGATTGGATGAACACGAAAATGTTGAAACTGTCATGTTTAGTTAATTCTAATCCATCATCTTTGGGTATGAAGAAAATATTCATTTTCTCTCAAGGTTATTGAACGGTTTTTACCCAATAAATTATGAACTCATTACTCTATAATCCCACGATCCACATGCCATAATAAGGTATATCTATAAATCCTAATTATATCAAATATCTTGATCCCCCACCTCCCCTTTTGGACAATATCCAGGACAGTATTATCGTATGCAAATGGCAGCAGTAATTCCACCCGTGTGTCTACCATATACCAGGTTATTATCATGAGGAGCAGCTCCCCTTTTTATGGAACCATCAAAATCTTAAATTTAATCAAGTTCGGATGGCTCAGCCGTTTCTACGGGTGAGTATCTCGCTGAAGAAAATTCTTGGTGGAACTGGGTTCTGGAAAATTATTTTTTGCTATTTGTGGCCCTAGTTCGGTGGGCATAGAATTAATTTCAATTTATTAATGTCAGAATGTAGGTATATATATATTTTTTTTACTTTGTCAGCGACGAAGTCTGTTAGATTATATAAAAGTGATGTTATAAAATTATCTTTTTTAAGTTTGGAACTTTGATAATCATCCTGAAAAATAAATAACCTAGAATTTGAAAATAAATAAATAGTTAAATATGTTAGAATCATTTGATGGTGTACAAATATTATGAAAGAAAGAAATATAATGAAAGGATTCATGAAACCTTAGTATATAATAATGTAGCCTCGAGTGTTAAATCTAGCGTCGGCGTCAAAGACATTAGGACACATTAGACTCACAAAGTAATTGACAACACGTTTACACTACAATTTATATTAGAGATTACATTTTGATTAAACTCAACTTTACCGTAAATTGTCCTGGTATTATCCCTCATTCATCTCTTAAGACACCCATGAGAATAGACGAGAATATTTCATAAAAACAGTGGAGAAAAGAACCGTGGAATACTGACACTGTTTTTCTCAGAAGTTTTTACTCTAGGGAGGCGAAAGACACGCTTAATAATAATTTGATTAGTCTCGTTGGTGATGTACATGTTATTAGGAAACTTCGTTATAATATTCTGATATCAAAAATTTCTCGTGAATGTTCAATGTATTTCGATCTAAATATTTTATAAGTGTTCAGATTTTCGTGTAACTTGATTTGTTATAAGTAAAATTCTTTCCAATTCGAGTTTTGTATTTAGATTTCAAATATAAGTAAAACGTTTTTATATTGAAAAAGGTTCTTAATAAATTGGTTATTTGCGAATTGAATATTGAAAGTCATTTGCCATTTGTTGAAAGCAATACGTAATATTTGCAGTTTTTCAATTCGGTTTCTCATTAATGTAAATGTGTATATAAATGTGCTATTTTCTCAGTATACTAATTTAGTATTAATGGTCATATTAAAATGCCCTCTGTAAACCGAGGAGGTAGAAAAATAACAAATGTTTAGTTAAAAAAAAATATCAAACACAAGTTATTTTCAAAGTATTGACATACTTTCATAATCAACTTGTGTTTTTGAGTTATTTGAAAATTATCATTGTTTTAAAGTTTTACACAAAAAAAAAAACTGATTTACAATAAATTCTTGACAACCAGAACCCATTATTTAGATAACAATACGTACAAGGCTTAGAAACGACACGTTACCGACACACAAGCAGGATATAAATACGGAGGTAATCTGCCTGTAAAACGTTTTCAATGAGTAAATTTGTATTTTAATCTGGAGCGAGATGGGAAGAGGAAACGGTTTTAGGCCTCGATCCCGTTGTTTTGGAGAGCGATTCTCCATCCTTCTCTAGCAAACTTTAAAATGGTAGTAATGACAGAGATAGCAGATGTGTGTTTCAAGATTTGGATTTTAATTTGTTCTCATGTATTTATATTATTCAGTTTGACATGCTGGTTTAATAATCTTGATTATTATACTGTTACAATACGATTCGATGTTTTCGTTTTCAATTTGTTAAGTGAGAATGTTTTCTGGATCATTGGCTGCGAATTAATGGTAGTAATAGACCGCTCTGGTGCGACAAATACTAAATATAATATCGCACCATATTCTCCTCTGAAATTAAATGGCATTATTATCAACAATCGTCATTATGTTCAACATTTAGAGTAGGTACTGCAGTTGAATACTAATAATGAAACCAAAAGCCAAAGAGATACTAAAATCTTGAGTAATAATTATAGAAGTATGGTGATTGATAAAGATGGCGAGAATCACTTCCCCCAGCTACAAGATTCAACAGACAGATGGCCTGAGAAAAGACCTTAAAATCTCTGCAAAATGTCAGAGCCACTCATATTATCAGGTCATAAATTTTACTATAGACCCATTTGAGATACGTGTTGGATAGAAAATTTGATAACGTCTGTTAGATTTTCTCAAACGTACGTGAAATTTTGTGGAGGGTAAGCAAGCGTTGCATGTGAGACTGTTTAGATTATGCAACAGCTTTTTATCAGATTATAAGAAATGTCGTCTGTAGGCTATTTATTTTCTGAAATATATTGAAGAATGTGACATAAATATTAAATAGTTTGAAATACACAAACCTAGAAATAGTTCGTCTATTTTAACATTTTCCCGAAAATAAAACGTATCTGTAAAACTCGTTTATCTGGATGATTTATTTTGCAATGACTGTTGCAGACAAAAATACTGCTGCCTGATAAAACACTATTATCGTATGCTGGTCTATAAAATTCCGCCGACAATAAACAATTAATATTATTCTGAACATCAAATTTTTCCGTTTCATTTGACTCAGTGCACACCATTACGCCGAAGATAATCAAAACATTTAACCCTGCTTATAGAATTTCCCTTTAATACAAAAATTTTAAGAAAATCAAAAATACCCTCCTCGCTTCGTACTCCAATGAGATCACACCCTTGCCCAGTTTTCCTGGCACCGGCTTAAAGCCTTTTGAATATTTTAATTTAGCCGCTTTAACTGAGGCAATATTTCGTCCGACGGCATCCTTAATTATCTTTGAATCTATTCATACATTGAATGGATTTATACTGTCGATATAGCATTATGTAATGCTCATTATTGCAAAGATAGCAAATGGGGCCCGGTTTGAAAGAGATTTTATTTCAGCTATGTATGTGTATCTTTTGGTTAATTTCAGGCTTTATTGGCCCAATTCAGAAAGGAATTTTAGGTATTAAGTTCATATTATATTGGCTGAGATTACGTTTTTATGACAGTTTTATGGAATTTGGTAAAGAAACGAGGGGCCCGTGGCTAAATAATAACACCCGCACAGGTCGATCGATCAGGTTAAGCTACGCTTGCCGCGGTTGGTCTGTGGATGGGTGACCATCTTTACATACCGAGACCCCTCCGTGCCTCGGAAAGAACGTTAAGCCGTTGGTCCCGGCTGTCATTCGTAGATCTTTGATCGTTACGGGTCGTTAGAAGCCCGAAAGTCTGACAACCAGTCTTACCTAGGGGTATCGTATTACCCAGTAACTGGGTTGTGGGGGTCAGATAGGCAGTCACTCCATGTAAAATACTGGTATTCAGCTGCATCTTGTAAAACTGGAAGCCGACCCCAACATCGGCAAGCGTAGTGTGGGACGCCCCCCAGCTAGATGGACGGACGACCTAAAGAAGGTGGCTGGGGTAGACTGGATGCGGAAGGCGGAGGACAGGGTGTTGTGGCGCAGTCTGGGAGAGGCCTATGTCCAGCAGTGGACTGCGATAGGCTGAGTTGATTGATTGATTGACCCCAACATAGTTGAGAAAAGGCTAGGCAGATGATGATGGTGGGCTATAGACCATCGAACTGAACAACTAAAGTTTATCAGCGGTCCTGTACAAAACTTCAATACCTACTCGATCCAAATGTTTTGGACGACTGATTATATTTTGCGATTACGATGTTGGTCCCATGAAGAAAGTTGTTCAGTCCCCAACTATGTTTTCCAACATAGTTGGGGCAAAGGTGAGGCAGATGGTAAAGAAACGAGTTCGGTTAGTGAAAATATCCTTATTCTTCCATTATCAGTAATAGGCCACAGTTTATTTCCATGGGTGTCGTTTTGAGTTTCGATATCACAGTGATGACAGCCACGGTATGGTATCGTCTATGAAATTATCACTTTTAGTAGTATACAGGATTATTTGTAAAACACCAACAACCTCTTAAGAGGTCATTGTACTCATCATTATGAACAACTTTTACTATGAGACCAAACCTGAAATCGCGAAAAAAAATCAGTTGTTCCCTACATTTTGACGACTCGTATGAACATAAACGTAGGGAACAGCTGATTTTTTTTTCGCGATTTCAGGTTTGGTCCCATAGTAAAAGTTGTTCATAATGATGAGTACAATGACCTCTTAAGAGGTTGTTGTTGTTTTACAAATAACTCCGTATATATTAATATCTAACAAGTTATTAATGCCAGCGAATACGAATACCGTTTTACCGTTTTACTGTTCTTGTACAGAATTTTAATATGGCGTGTTGGCCGTATATTATTACTTCTAGTGTTTATGTCTGCCAAGTCAGTACTGCCTAAATAACTACTGTAGCTTTTAATATTCAGTGCTCAACCCTATCTTAAGAAATTTAATAAGAGAAGAGCTTTAATAATCCATATAGGAGTAACCACAGCTTCCCTAATACCTATTAGCAGATTTATAATCGCAGACAATGCGAACCTAACCCTCTAACTTCCCCATGAATATTAATGAATCAAATCGCACACATCTGACTGAAATCAATTTCAATAATAAAGACGTTAATAAGATTCCTTACAGACTCACCGAATTATCCTAAATCGAACTTTTTGATGGGACTGATAAGGGCATTCGCTTCCGATGTGAAATGTCAAATGAGTTTGAATAATAAGTGTAGGTATCCGCAGTTGAAAAGGCTTCACATTTCATACATTTACTTATCTTAGTTAATCGCGCAATCTTTGACCATTTTGAAAAATATGGTAAAAAAGCACTATAAACGCCATTTTTTATGCTCTACGCACTTGTTTTATGATTATTATTGAATAATTATTGATATTTTTAGAGATGTGTATTTGTTTTATGTATGTATGTATGCAAGGTGTAACTTAAATAACGCACAACCTCTTAAGGGGTCATTGTACTCATCATTATGAACAACTTTTACTATGAGACCAAACCGGAAATCGCGAAAAAAAAAACAGCTGTTCCCTACATTTATGTTCGCATAACTCGTCAAAATGTAGGGAACAAAGACCCCTTAAGAGGTTGTGCGTTATTTAAGTTACACCTTGAATAAAAATGATACCACATTACATTGTATGTATGTATGTATATACAAATGGTACCACAGACTACCTGCAATATTGTCTCTCCTTACCCCCTTAATCCATTCAAAGATTGTCTTTAAAAGATCTCGCTTTTAGCAATAAGACTACCCATTGTATTCGTATCACCCTATATAAAAAAATTACATTTATATATATTATATATACAACGTGTAACGTTAAATGCGCAAAACCTGAAAATAGTTTGATCAGAGTAACGAGCAGAATTAATTGAACTACTTTTTAATATAGGCCACATTTTTCAAAAAATCGTCATTAAAAACATTGCCGTGTCTATTTATTAATAGGTGAAGCAAGCCAATGTAAGCGCGGCGCAGTGGCCCGGTGACGATTCCTCCCTCGGTAAAGCGTCGTCGCAGACGCAAGAAACGATCAGAATGACCAGTAAAACTAAAACAGCACATAAAACCTTTACAATTTTTAATGACTTATTTTCTCTCTGAAATAGGTCAATTGAATTAAAAATCAGTTGGGGTGTCTGAGGTTTTGCACATTTAACGTTACACGTTGTATATATATGTATGTATTAAAATAATTATTTGGCATCATGGCAGTATTTTATAGTATGACGTGGTGGAGGTCAGATAGGCAGCCGCTCCATGTAAAATACTGTTACTCAGCTGCACCCGGTTAGACTGGAAGCTGACCCCAACATAGTTGGGAAACGGCTAGGCATATGATGATGATTGTTATGTTATAGTATCATTAGTCATTATCTATTTTAATAAAGGCAGTGTTAACAATTTCAACACAGTAGTATTATATGAATTATTAGGTCAAGATATTATATGTAAAAACTTTACTTAGCACGAGCATTAGCCTATCATCATTCCTGTTACTGTCGCACAACTGTCAAACCACAAGTGTAAGATAGAGACGGGAATATAACTAAACCAAAATACGTGCCAAGTAAAGTTAATAAATTCATTATTTTCCCGACTTTCGTTATTTTCTATAGCCGAATAAATTGTGAGAAGAAAATTATTATCAATTTAAATAAGACGTATAATGAAAGGCATAATATTAACTTTATTCATTGCACATCATCACTTTTTATAAGAAAAACATCCACTGCTGGATAAAATCAGTGAATCAGCCAAAGGAACATCGAAATCAAATTTTATTGAATGAATACAACGAGCAGTCACTCGGAGGATCTCTTGTAAAGCAAATATTTAATTATAATAAAAAAAAAACCGGTCAAATGCGAGTCGGACTCGCGCACCGAGGGTTGTGTACAAATTTGTAGGTACGTAACTACAAATTTACGGTTTTCGCAATTTTTCCTTTATCTGTGATATAAGACGTTGCTTCGTACCAAATTTCAAGATTCTGAGTTCACGGGAAGTACCCTGTAGGTTTTGATTCCCTTGCGAGTGTCGAAAATTTGCAGGCGGCATAAACGGCTGTATCTTTTGATTGCGTTGGCTTAGAAGTTTGATTTTTTGACAGCTCCAAGGGACAGTAGACCTGAGTATTTGATATATTATAAATTCCAGCTTGATACCTCCACGCGTTCTTGAGAAAAAAGGTCTTGACAGACAGACAGACGGACGGACGGACCACAAAGTGATACTATAAAGGTTTTATTTTTCCTTTCGAGTTACGGAACCCTAAAAACTCGAACAACCATTCTTATAATTGAAGTAACTCCACGTACAATACACAGTTTACTTGAACAAATTATAATTATGAAAATTGAGTTACATCCACGTCCTTCCTTTGTTGAGAAAATTAAATTACATTGCCTTATTGGACATTGTATGTGAGTGGTCGCATCGCACGCTGTTGATTATTGAATTAATTTTGCGGGCCTGACTTGAGGCCCATATTGATAAACGTTCCTAGTTGTACTTGCTCTAGCTTGTTATGTTCCCTCTATCTGTCATTTGCAGTTTGAGAGTGACACACAAAAACTTATTTATAAAAAAAAACAACCGACTTCCAAAAAAACAGTACAAAGTGAAAAATAACTTTAATTTTGGAAGTCGGTGTCGTTGGTTCCGCATTATCGTTTTTTACATATCACTACATAGTATAAAACAAAGTCGCTTCCCTGTCTGTCTGTCCCTATATATGCTTAGATCTTTAAAACTACGCAACGGATTTTGATGCGGTTTTTTGTAATAGATAAAGTGATTCAAGAGGAAGGCTCATTCTCTCTCTCTCCCTCAAATCTACTAAGCTATTAAAGATGTAATGCAATGTTATCAGAATATTTAGCGATACTCAATTACACAGACACGGAAAAACTTCTAGAAATTTTGTCATGATGATGATTTATTCCCTCGTAAGTATCTACTTTTATATATTTACATAAGCTAATTGTAGGTTTTAATGTACTGTATATTTACATAATATTTTTTTACATGAAGGGCTTGTGGCTAAGTAATAGCAGCCGCACGGGTCGATCGATCAGGTTAGGCTACGCTTGCCGCGGTTGGTCCGTGGATGGGTTACCATCTTTACATACTAAGAACCCTCCGTGCCTCGGAAAGCACGTTAAGTCATTGGTCCCGACTGTCATTCGTGGATCTTTGACAGTCGTTACGGGTAGTCAGAAGCCCGAAACTCTGACAACCAGTCTTACCAAGGGGTTTCGTATTACCCAGTAGCTGGGTTGTGGAGGTCAGATAGGCAGTCACTCCATGTAAAATACTGGTAATCAGCTGCATAAATCAAGTCCCCAATTAAATTATACGTGTGTTTTCTCATAATATTTTACTACCTATATAATCAGACATTTTCATACCCTTGTACATCAACACATCTCTACATAGGTACCCCTGGGAGCTACAAATGTGCTAACATAACAACAAATGTCATACATTGGGGTAACTACAACCCTCCCGTGTATAATTCTATGAATATTATTACCAATATTAATTAATTGCGTATTCGTAAAACATGTTCAAAGTTTGTCACAGAACTGTTTGTAATGCAAACTTACGTGGATTGTTTGTTTATGAGGAATTGCAGATTCCAAATCTGTGTGACTGTGTGGTAGTTAGAAACATTTAATTTCTCTCATATAGTTTAGAAACCACATGTATGCAATAAATTATACCACCTACTCTTTTTCTGACGATATACAAAAAATGAACGAAATCGGTCGCAAAAAAAATCAGCTGTTCCCTACATTTATTTTACCATAACTCGTCAAAATGTAGGGAACAGCTGATTTTTTTTAGCGAGCGATTTGGTTATTTTTTTTGTATATCGTCAGAAAAGGCGATAACAAATATGTGATATAATTTATTGCATATATTATGTGGTACTGTATATTCATACCAAACTTGTTTACAGCATTTAACCATCCGCTTCTAGGTACAAGCGGATTGTTAAATGCTGTTTGTATTGGATTTCATGGATTTTAATTATTTTGCTTCGAGCCCTAATCCTTTTTCCAAAGTAAAAGTATTGTTACGAATCGTTGCTTAATATCACCTTTTTGGAACATTAATGTTTGTATTCGAAATTCTAGTGTTACTGTCAGATTTGTCTTGTCACCGATTTTCAGTGTGTAAGAAAATAAACTGTGGCTACTAAACCAGCGCTTTCTATTTACGATCAGTAATAAGTATCTTAATTTATTATATCAGCTATCAACAAGTAAAAGTCCCGTCGAAATCGGTCCAGCCGTTTCGGAGAGGTATTCCACTCAGAGCACTGATTTCAATCGCACTTGGACGAACTACACCTGTGCACTTCCACTAACCGCACTGAAACAAAATTTTGTAACGTGCGGTTCGGTGGAATAGTTTAATAATGGTATTTTCAATTCACGAACGGCACGAGAAAGCCGAAGCAAACAAAGTTTTTACTTTTTGTTTATTTGTAAAAAGTTGTTATTTTGACATTATTATATTATAGCTTTATTTATTTGTACCAATATAGATGTATAATATAGGAATTTCTCGAGATGATAATCATTGTTTTCCATCTGATATTTTATGACAATTTCCATTGATATCGATCTGTTCATGTTCAGATGGTTGGATGTAACTAGCATATATAAAACTCAATCAGTCAAGTCAAATATAATATCATTTGTCTAAGTTTCGTGTTATTCTACTAATATACTTTTCATTACCATCCTATTTTTTTTTCTATTAAGGTCTGATTTTTCAGTAGTCAGATAACTTTTATCTGAAGAATAAATAAGACAATTTTACATAATTTCTCTACAAAATATTTATGTTTCAGATAAAAGTTATCTGACGATTGAAACATCATCCCTAAGACAGATAGACAGAATCGCGACAATACAGGCTAGATAGATTAAATTATATAAGTTACCCAAGAGATTCACAATCAAAGTGAAGTAATGCAATCGAGTCTGTCAAATCTAGATTCAATCAAAGTCAAACCTTATCGTACTTCACATCACTAAAAAAGAAATACTTCCCCTGCAATCAACAGTAAAAAGAGAAAATGAAACTTCGATAAACTTTATTACGTGAAACAAATTAAAGGCCCCCTCGAAAGCGGGGGTTCCGTAACCCTTGAGGTCCCACTTATCTTGATTACGCAGCGTTTTGTAAACCCCACAACATGTATTGGCAGTCAAACAGCCTTTGAAAAACCTTTGAAAAGAGGTTAAGCGCAATTATGCTTGATTCCGCATATGTATTGATCAGCATAATGTATTTTTTAAGTTAGTTTTTACTGAATAGCCTCCCGGCAGTTTTTTCCTTGTTGCCAAAACGCGGTATGTTTTCTTATTCGTAAGTGTACCGTTCCAAAACTCGGGTTACAACAACCTATGTGGCAGATTGCTTGAATATGTAAAGTTACACATGGTTGTTTTTGTTTGCATTATTGTTAGTTTCGGTACTTCTATAGTTACAAGTACTTTTAAAATCCCGGGGCAAGAATATAGTGACTTTCAACATCACGTCACGGATGTATTCCCTGAACGGGTAGGTAGAGGTGTACCTACACCCATATTTTGCCAGTTATATTTCCAATCAATCAACTCCGACTGTCGCAGTCAACTTTTTTCTTTTTTTTATTCCGAATGGACCTGCTCTTGACCTCGATCATGCCTGATGGAAAGCGATGGATCAGGTCTATGATGGAAAAAGCGTACCCATAAGCTGCCTAAGGCACTTCAACTCCCACGCATCGACGAAACACAATAGTTTGCTTGACGCCGGACTCCGGTGGGAGGGTGGTCGCAAACCAGGCGGGCAGACCAAACTCCGGAGTCTGGATTTATTATTATTATTTTTTTTTACACAGTAAATTGGCAGGAATACAGACGTGATGATAATTTTGTGTTATATTTGTATTGAAAATGATAAAGTGCAAACGCAGACAAAGTAGCGAGCTTCAGTACCTACTTCCATAATATTTTCTGTAGCAAAATGTTCTAACAGTAATATAATCTGTCAACAACATAGTGACAGAAAATAAATTGAGTTACTAACAAGGTCTTCTATTTACGCAAGGTTATGTTTTAGTACAGTAACGGGCGCCATCTTTGAATTAAATCTATGTATATACTATTAATAAAGCTAAAGAATTTGTTTGTTTTAACGCGCTAATCTCTAAACATCACGCTGTGACCCTTACGAGACGAGTAAAACGAATAAAAGTCATATAAACGAAGTGATAGCGCGGGCAAGTGACGCGATTCTGCCTAGCATTTTCCCAAGTATGTTGGGGTCAGCTTCCAGTCTAAACGGATGCAGCTATATTTACCAATATTTACCAATATTTACTTAGACCAGTATTTTACATGGAGCGACTGCCTATCTGACCTCCACAACTCAGTCACTGGGTAATACGAAACTCCTTGGGAAGACTGGTTGTCGGACTTTCGGACTTCTGACGACCCATAACGACTGTCAAAGATCCACGAATGACAGCCGGGACCAACGGCTGAACGTGCTTTCCGAGGCACGGAGGTATGTAAAGATCGTCACTCATCCATGGACCAACCGCGGCAGGCATAGTTTAACCTGATCGATTGACCCGTACAGCTGTTATTTCTTAACAACAAGCTATATCTTTGGTTATTGAGTCTCATTAAGTCTCAGATCAGTAAATTCGTAACCAGTCTGTAGTTGAATAGTTGACCTAAATAACATAAATCCCAATTTATTGAATGAGCGTCCGAAAAAGGAGAATAAGTTTCTTTACTTACCTAATGACAATATTAGTATCGATCTTATTGAAACGAGTATGCTTAAATGGTTTGGTGATGTTGTGAGGATAAATGAAAGGCGACCAACAAAAGGTTAATACAAGGCAGATGTGAGAGGAAACGCTGGGAGGAAAAGGCCTTGAAGGACATATAGTGACCTTATTGTTGATTTTCTTCAGAATGGGCGGGTGCTTGGTACTCGCAACGCATGTATGGCCAGATGTAAACAAAGCAAAAGAAGTAAGTAATAATCGTAGAAGGTAGCGTTTTGTAGTTTCTGCCTACCCCCATAGGAAGAAGGCGTGGGTTTATGTATATATGTATTATATGTACGTAATGCTATTATTAGAGATAGATCCTTATCAGTTATTTGTTGTATAAGATTCATAATTAATAATATTATATGAAATTGTCGTAATAAAAATTAGAATTCCAGTCTAGCCGAATGCAGCTATATGCCCGTATTTTATATGGAGAGACTGCCTATCTGCCCTGCACAACTCAGTTACTGGGTTATACGATACCCCTTGGTAAGACTTTCGGGCTTCTGATGACCCATAACGACTGTCAAAGATCCACGAATGATATCGGGACTAAAGGCTTAAAGTGCTTCCCAGGCACGGAGGGGTATTTTATTTTAAAATCCCACAAAATAATAACGTTTAGACAACAGAAATACTAGTTTTGAAATAATATAAAATGATCAATAGAATTAGCATACAAAATATGATTAAAATCTCGATTATGATGGCAAATGTTTGCTTGGTTTGATGACACTGACAGCTCACTCCACACAAGTTTTCGCGGTGAGATTTTTACAGAATCGACATGCTGCTTGATCAACCCATGGCTATTATTACTTAGCCACGAGCCGTACCCCGAGTAGCCCAGATAATACAGCCGCCCTTATTCTGACACAATTACCATTTAGTTGCTTTTTTTGAAAGAAAATTTTACAATTAATTACTCCGATTGATGTTTTACCTTTGCGATCGTTAGGCGCACGAGGATTTCAGGAAAGATTAAATGTCGCAATAACCTAGTTGGTCCTTTGATCTTGATATTTTTGTAAGCCTTCAATTCTTAAGACAGGGCCGTTTGAAATTCCATAATCACAATTTGTTAACAGCCGGTTGATTCTGTTAGAATCTCACGGTGAGAAGTTAAGTGAATAGAGGTGTCATTCAATATGATGCTAGGGATTAACACTAATGATTGCTCACTTTAAGCTCACTTCACCCAAGTTATCACGGTGAGATTTTTACAGAATAGCACTACAGCCGGTCGATTCTGTAAAAATCTCACCGTGAAATCTTAAGTGAAGTGTGCTTGAAGTAAGCAGTGTCAATAGTGTTAATCCCTAATGACGGCTCACTCCACGCTCACTTCACCCAAGTTTTCACGGTGAGATGGTTACAGAATCGCACGGCAGTACGGTTTTATCTCATTTAATTGAAGGAATGGTTGGAACGAAGGATGACCGATGATTGGAAACATGTGAAGTGAGTTATACTACTCGGAAAAATATTTGTTTTTGTGTTTGTAGGAACAATTCAAGGAATACAGGGTCAAATTAAATTAGGTAGCGAAACTCCGCAGATGTTATGTGTATCGATATCAAAACATCATAATAATCACTACATAGTATAAAACAAAGTCGCTTCCGTGTCTGTCTGTCCCTATATATGCTTAGGTCTTTAAAACTACGCAACAGATTTTGATGCGGTTTTTTTTAGTAGATAGAGTGATTCAAGAGGAAGGTTTATATGTATAATACATGCATAATATAGTAGAGAAACACTGATAATTTTAGAGGTTTCTAATGTGACGTCGTAAATAAACACATTTTTTTGCGCTTACATTGTAAACGCTGGCTGAACCCGTCGAGATAGATCAAAATAATGTACAGACGCCAGCACATCAAGCTACCCGAAACTGTCAGATTTTCCCAATTAACTTTGAACCTTATGCTTTAGCGATAAAGTAGAAAATCTATTAAAGAAATCTGACAGATTGTTAGTTGCTTGATGTGCTGGCGTCTGTACTACAGTATTGTACACCTTAAAAAGGTCTACAAAAAAGTCCGCGATGGTATATGTCTATCTCTTAGGGATAACCCACAATAACCACTTTTTATCCTAGATACTTTTTACGAGAAATAATGGCTCTAAAATTATCAGTGTTTCTCCATTGCACCCGTGCGAAGCCGGGGCGGGTCGCTAGTAAATAATAATAATAATAAATTTATTGCAAATACAGTTTACAAAAAAGGTACATTAAGCCAACAGTAATAAGGTTATTCATACAGTTCAGTGCCTAAAAATATACTAAAACTAAAATATTATTAAAGGTGCAAATAATCGTGGTTCGGATGTGCCGTGATTGTTAGTGGACCGCCCGAACTAGGTTAATTTTAACCTGAATTTTATCATGAAACAAAACAAAATGATTTGATTGATATTTTATGGGATCAACGACTGCATGTGTTTTACCTAAAATATCTGTTTGAAAATCGGTTTTTTTTGTGTACTTATGTCATATTTAAATACGAAATAACAGAACTGATTTCCCCATTACAGCTGTGGAATTGTGCTACCTAATTTATTTTGACCTTCCGTATAGATATTGAAGAAAAAATGTACCAAGTAATAATATTTACTTGATCCTAAAATCCATAAAAACTGTCACTGGAATAATATCAATAATATGTCTCGGAGAAGGCGCTTCGTATAATTATGATAGAACTTCACTTAAGGTAAGTTCGTTTGATCACATAATAATCCTGCCAATATTATAAAAGCAAAAGTTTGTGAGGACGGATGGATGGATGTTTGTTACTCTTTCACGAAAAACTACTTAACGGATTTTGATGAAAATTTACGACAATTCATTAACAAAACTAAAATGTTTATTGGATAAATTTTATCCTCTACAATAATCCTACCAATCGTATGATAAAATAGCGAGGGTTTATTTTTTTAATATTTAGTTCGATTCCCTGGTAAGACAAGCGAATTTTAGAAGATCTTTGAATGCAGTTTTGTTTCTTGTAACCCTTTACTGCATGATATATTAAATATGTGACATTTTTTTTTTTTATGTTAATGTCTTTATTAAAGCTTCAGAATTAATTTTAGTGTATTTTTTTTCCATGTGGTATGTGATGATAGTTAAAATAGTTGTGTTTTATTATTGCTAATGATATGAAATACAAACCCCATTAGGATTTATACGGTAGTTTTTTATTTTTTTAGAGTAAAATAAACTGTAAACATGTCAAAACCATATATGGTTTCCTATGCGGTAAAGGGTTAAAAAATAAAGGAATGTTTCCTTTCAGTAAAATGAGCTAACTAAAAGATTTAAGGTAGTTCCCCTCCAGGGCCCACACATTTTTAACTTCCTGTATATTCTTAATCTGACAATATATTAAGCTTTATCTCTTGAACTGACATAGGTATAGCTTTGTCATCAATTATTTAATTTGCTCCTTAAAAATCTAAAATTCCTTAATCTTTTATTTCTCGTTGCGGTCTTTTTCTTTTTAAATACAATTAAAATAATAGCATTGTGCAAGATGAAATAAATATTTACACACCGTATGTAATGGCGGAATTTAAAACTTTAACGACCCCTTCATTAAAGTACATTCTACATTGTAAACCTACATTCTGAGATATAAATGAGTTTGAATTTGTGGTGCGCATTCTTTAAGTCACAATGAGTTGTAAAAACCGGCCAAGTGCAAGTCGTATTCGCGCACGAAGGGTTCCGTATCATTATCTATAAAAACAGGCAAAAAAATTATATCTGTTGTATGGGAGCCCCCTTAAATATTTATTTTATTCTGTTTTTTTTTTTTTTGTTGTAGCGGCAACAAAAATTCATCATCTTTGAAAATTTCAACTGTCTAACTATCACGGTTCATGAGATACAGCCTGGTGACAGACGGACGGACGGAATAGGGTCCCGTTTTACCCTTTAGATACGGAACCCTAAAAATCACCTCGCTTGACAAACAAATGTTGTACTATATTCACGCAAATGTCAGAAAATATTAGGTAATAGCTGTATAAGTAACCACCAGTACAACCATCAATCGCGCTGCACCAAGTTTTACTTACAATCTAATATTAAAAGACTCACGCCGTACTTCTAGTCATTTTTCAACCAAGTTCTATGATAAATTTCATGTAAAGTGATATTACACTTTTAAAGTAAATTTAGATTTCAAAGTTGAACCTTTCTCCTGTAAAGTTTGGAGTAGGTAGTTTTCACATTCATCTGGGTATAGGATAAAGACTTAGTGTATGAGATCTTTGTCATACGGTGAAAGTGGTGCAAGTTTTGTTGTGAAGTTTCTTACACTGTGGCTTGAAGTTAAGGGTGCGATCGATATTTCTATCTTCTTTTTAGTTTTCAAAGCATCGTCTATTGGAGAAGTTTAATTTCTTAGTTTTTAACAAGCAACAAGTGTGTTTAAGCGTCATATAAGTCAAAGAAAAATTGTTTGACATTAAAATGCAACAGCGCCTATAGTACAGACACCAGCACATCAAGCTAATACAATCTGTGAAATTTCGTGAATAGAATTTCGTGAATAGATTTTGAACTGTTTTGTATTTTAGACATACTTGCTATATTTTATGAATGAAACTATGGTGTTCAGTTTCTTGGATGGTTTGAACGTCGTAATGTAAACTACAACTTATTGTTAATTTAGTTAAGTTTCTCTTTAAGTGAACTGTAATTTGTTCTTTGAGAAATAAATGTCTTTAAACCGAACTTTATTGCTAAAGCATAAGGTTCAAAGTTGATTGGGAAAATTTGACAGTTTCGGGTTGCTTGATGTGCTGGCGTCTGTACATTTGCCAATAGTTTATTCTGCACAAAAAAATTGTCACCTATAAAATACCCAGAGCGAGACAAAAAGTGTCTGAGGATTAGCGCTCCTACCTGTCTGTATAAATTACTCAACTAAAAAACACAGGGTCGCAGGAACATCGACGCACAAACTGAAACCATGACTTTAGCTTCAGTACATGATTCTTAACCACTTGGTGTAGACAATTTTCGTCGGTTCTCAAAAAAAGAAAAAAAAAATTGCAGTTTCATAGAAAAGTGCAAACAGTGTTTTTTTTTTAAATAATCGAAGAATAATTTCAACGCATGGTTTCAGAATCATGTACTGAATACGTGGTAACAGGTACCTATATAGTAAAACAAATAAGACAGTGTTTTAATCATAATTTATTAAAATACCCTTAGGTAAGACTGGTTGTCAGACTTTCGGGCTTCTGACTACCCATAACGACTGTCAAAGATCTACGAATGACAGAGGGGACCAACGGCTTATCGTGCTTTCCGAGGCACGGAGGGGTCTCAGTATGTAAAGATGGTCACCCATCCACAGACCAACCGCAGCAAGCGTAGCTTAACCTGATTGATCGACCTGTGCGGCTGTTATTATTTAGCCACGGGTCCCTCAGTCTGATCTCAAACTGAGTCTGATCTCAGTCTCAATCTGTCAAAAATACCTGGAATTCCCCTACATTTTTGACAAGTTTTTGACATTGGTGGTCTCTGAGATGAGATTGCAACTAGATTTTGAACGTTTTTAATTACGAAAATTGGCCTTCACACGTATTAACGTAAACGAAGCAAAAGGAGTATGTAAGATCGTCGCAGGTGACATTTTGTAGTTTCTATTTACTACATGGGAAGAAGGCATGACTTCATGTCTTGCCATTCACACCTAATAAGTCAACAACACAATTTTTTATCACGCTCAAGAATCAACCACGCTTAATCCGAACCCCACTGCACACTGCATTCCTCCGATTCTCGACACAATATAACTCCAGACACGTTTTATTGCCACACTTTATTCGACCTCCATGAAGTGGTTAAAGTAAAGCCGCGTACACACAATACAGACAGACGTGACACAACGTGACATGTGTCACGCTAAAGGTCATGACGATAATAAATCATTGGATAATAACTCTTCACGTGACGTGCATGGAATAGGATATGTGTGGGTTTTGATGATTATATTCGAAAGCGATCGTCTCTTATTTTTATCTTGTAATATTTATACAATGGAAAAAAAAGTCAGAATATTGTTTTTAACAATACGAATAATACTACAACACGTTACCATTCCATATGACTAGAACCTTGTGAAAGTGATTTTTCTTTCTCAAAAGAAAAACTAATCAAATATCTCGACTTAGCACACGAGGTTGTTGACATGTGGATTGTGAGCTCGGCTGTCATTATGCCGATTGTCGTATCGGCCAATGGCAATGGAAAGCCTCGATCTTGAGGCTCTTGTTAGGCCATTGGATCAAAGGCCTGATTCAGAAGGTTACTCCTCGATACGGCTCGCATTGTAAGAAGGTTCCTATTTCCTTAACCACCGGTAGCTTGGACTCTGCTCCTGACACAAATGGACCACATTTTTTTTTTTACTATTTTCAAATGTTAATTCTACTTATTTGGCCTAATATAAAAAAAAAAATACTTTAAAATGTATAAGATATGGAATTAAATAACTAAACAGAATAATACTAAAAGGTACAAAAGTTATAATCAGTTAAAGTAAATCCAAGTACACGCAGACGTGTTGGAGACGTGAAAGCGTCACAGTCCTCATTTATTATCCTAATATGATGTGTAATAATTTATCACGCCACTTAAGTAAATTCTATGCGTACCTTCGTGTTTTATTACAATTGTGCGCTCATACCTTTATAGTTGTTTATAAGAAATATGACGTTCTCAGAGTGGATATTAATCTTATAAATGTGTTTATAAATATGTAATTTCAGTACACAAGTTCAGTCAGTGACAGTGTTTTTTTTTAACAGACTATTTGCTAAATTTTGTGTTATTATTTATTTTATTTTATTGTTTCACCAACGATTGCTAACACAAATTCTGTGTTGAAGGTAACACGTGAAGTGTGTATGCAACAGTGCAACAATCACATGGCTACAGAAGTTGTACAAAAAATTATGATTGATCTAATATTAAATTACTTAAGTATCTAAAAATCGAAATAATAACAATAAACCCATCTATATACTCGTATAGTAGTAACTACTAACTACACGCTGATACTACTATCAGCGTGTCGATTCTGTAAAAATTTCACCGTGAAAACTTGCGGGTAGTGAGCTGTTGGTGTGGTTTATTTGTAACATCTGTTTATACCTACCTGTATTAAGCAAATAAATGATTTGATTTTTGATTTGATTTGATTTGATTTTTCCTACTGATGCTGCGGATTGACAAAGCAAACGTTTACAATCATAATCGAGATTTTGATAATATTTTATGCTAATTCTTTTGATAATTTTACATAATTTCAAAACTAGCATTTTAGTTGACAAAACATCACTATTTTTGGGGTTTTAAAATAAAATCGCAAAACGGAAACTTAGCCAGAATATCAATTTTGTTTTTTTTTTCCTAGATTAAAATCCCACAAAATACCACCGCAACGGAAGAGTTGGCCAGTCAAACAAAGTGTAAGGTGTGCCCCTCCAGGATGCGCCAAGCACTCAGTACAGTTGAGTTACTGGCGGAACAAACTATGCTATACGAGGAGGCTTCTACATGTATCCCAAAAAAAAAGTTTTAAAAAAATCTTCATATTCTAGCGTGTACAACGTTCTCGAAACCAATTTAGTTATTAATATTACAACAGAATAATAAGAACAATATCACGATATCTTGATAACTAAAGGGTAGGAAGGTATGTAAGTAAATATTAATTACCTTTCCCGTTTGATGTCATTCGTTTGGGAAAATGATAATTATTCTTGTGGAAGGAAATGCTAGGGAATTATTTATTAAAGCGGCCGTAAGTTTGTTTCTTTGGTCAGATAAACAGCACCGTATTTGCGAAGGATATTGCTAATCCATTGCTTCATGTGTTCGAAAAATTTGTTTGCTCAACAATGTAACTAACGCAATGAATGCTGTTGAACTGTCAAAATGTAAGCCATTGCTGCTGATAGTATGCGCAATTACTCCGCAGGGAAGTAAGTATTTTGTATGTATTTTGATTTCAATTAAGTATGTGACCCTTATAATTTGTAGTTGTTCATTCGTATATTTTTGCATTTGATATTTTATTTTTATTTTAATCAGTCAAAAATACCTCTGATTTTCCTACATTTGTGAAAAATTTTGGTCATTTATTGTCGTTGAGATGAGATTGAGATTAGATTTTGAACGTTTTTAATAAACAGAGTTTGCCTTCAGCCGGTCGATTCCGGAAAAATCTCACCGTGATAACTAAGGTGAAGTGAGCTTAGAGTGAGTTGTGAGTCATGCTGATGCTAGGGATTGACACTATTGACGACTCACTCCACGCTCACTTCACCCAAGTTTTCACGGTGAGATGGTTACAGAATGGATGATTCTCTGCTCATTTTGTTTTTTATTTAAATTGTTTGACAAACAAGCCAAGGTCACCCGATGGAAAGTGGTTAAGGTGCCTAAAAACACATGCAATACTAATTTCTGCGAAGATTATTGCCTACTTGGTGCTTAAATGCACCCTTTATGAATACTTTGAAAAGTGTATGGCAGGAAATTAAATACGGAGACAAACATTGATTTATAAAATGAATAAGAGAAAAAAGAGTAGGCATCAGATTTGAACAACAAACGAAATGACAAGGATAAAAATGTAAAAACTTAGAAACATCTTCCAGGGATAATTATTGAAGTAATAAGACAGGCTGTGGTTTTAGTTACTCGTGCCGACACTTTAGTATTTACAGCGTTTGTAGTACTGCAGATGCGTTGCCGATCTTACATCGTAGAATTTAAATTGATCTGCGTTTATTTAATGACTAGTTGCGCCCCGCGGTTTCACCCGTATAAGTGTCGATCCAGTGGGAATATCGGGATAAAAAGTATTCTATGTGTTAATTCTGGTTATAAACTATTTGTGTGCCAAATTTCATCAAAATTGGTCCAGTGGTTTGAGCGTGAAGAAGTAACAAACACCTTTATAATATGTGTGATGTCCCGTCTTCTTACGAAAATTCAATCAAATATGCATATATTTGATTGAATCGTGGGCCGATTATAAGTTTTGCCCATGTTTGACTAAACTTTAATTTAGTAAAGACAAAAAAAAAAACAATCAATTTCGACGTTAGGATTTATTTGATAGATTCAAAAGAGCCCTTTGTATTAATAGTGCCAGTGTTTTCATTTACTGCCGTATTGTTGTCTCCACATTGGCATTGTATAAAACAGTCTTACCGTTTTAATTAATGGATCGCTCGTGCCAATTAAGACCCAGTTTAGTCTAGCAAAAACAATCCCTTACACCGTGTTTTTACTTTACACGTGCACATTCCATCCTGTTTATAACCTGAAGGAGCCTACACAGTCGTAAAAAGAAACACTTCATTTTACAAGTGAACAATTACTGTGACACATCAAATTCGTTCTACCTTTCAAGGTTCATCTCCATACAATCTTCATGCAAGTACAATCGACATTAAATTCTCCGTAAAAGGCTTTCAACGTATATTAGCGGATTAAAAAGCATGTAATTTTCTCATTGAAACGGTACAAATAAATGGTAATACGACTTCAAAGATTTACTCCTATTTGGGAAAATACGCAGTGTGCATAGAATTAAAATTAATGGAACGGAAACTCACGGTCCGAATGTGTTCTTAATGCCAATTGTTTCAGGCCAGTAAGACTGGCACCCTAATTGCGTAACATGGTATCTAATAAAAGTAAATATCTAATAATTTTAAAGAATATTGATAATCCATTGCATCACATGTTCGAAAAATCTGACTGCTCAACAACGTAAATGATTTTAGCGCAATTATTGTTTTTAACTGATGTCAAAAAGAAGGAGGTTATCAATTCGGATGTTTATATATATATTTTTTTTAGGAGGGTCCCGTGGCTATATAATAACAGCCACACAGATCGATCGGTCGAGGTCGAGCTGGTTTGTGGTTCAGATAGGCTTGAAGCCGACCCCAATATAGTTGGGAAAAGGCTAGGCTACATATAATATCTATAGGCACATTTACAAATAAATAAAACTGAAGTGTCTGTCTGTAATGTGAAAATAATAGTTTTTTACTGAATCATAACAAAAAACACTTTTTAACGTTTTTGTCTATTTGTTCTGACTAAACTCTGAACGGATGGACCAATTTTCTTAAAATTTGTTATGGGGATACTTTGAATCCTGGGGAAGAACATAGGGTTTTTATCAACATACCACGCAGGTGAAGCCGCGGGCGGAAACTAGTGCTACACAATTATAAGAATACTAGCTTCTGCACGGCTTCGCCCGCGTAAAAAGTAACTTTTAACTATTATCCAAAGGGAACACATTACTGGGATAAAAAGTATCCTTTTTGTTAATCCAAGAAATGTTCTATCTATGTACCAATTTTCATCTAAATCAGTTATTGAGTAACAAACATCCAAACATTTTCACAAAATTTCACATTTTTAATATTACTAGCTGCGCCCCGCGGTTTCACCCGGATAAGTCTCGATCCCGTAAGAATGTCGGGATAAAAAGTATTATATGTGTTAATCGTGGTTATAAACTTTCTGTGCGCCAAATTCCATCAAAATTGGTCCAGCTGTTTGAGCGTGAATAAGTAACAAACATATAAGAAGAGTGAAGTATGTTTAAGTCAAGAATGTTGGTCGACCTATTATTGGCGACTGTATAAGTCTGATGCTTTGTTACTATTATTATTCTTATATAAAGCTGTATACAGAAGCTGTTGGTTTGCCTTTAATAAATAAATAAATAAACACACACAAATACACTCACAAACTTTCGCCTTTATTATATTAGTGTGTTAGTAGGATGTACAGGAACAAAAAAAGACAACCAGTGCGCAAACTGTAATCATGAATTCAGCATATGATCCTAGACCAATAGCGTAGAAATTCGGTCATCATAATGTTCCACGGACCAATTGCGGCAACCGTAGCTTAACTTGATCGACCGATTCGTGCGGCTGTTATTACGTAGCCACAAGCCACTCTTCCCTTATTACTATCGTAAATTAAGTAACTCTCGCAACGGGGCGTTATTTCGTCAATTTTAAGAACATCTTTCTTTCCAAGGCAGCTTACATCCATTGTTCAATGGATGTCCCATAAATGTATAACTTGTCACAAATCACCTACCTATAAACACCACTACACACATGTCCCCTGACCAACCGTTCCGACACTTAATTGAATCGTTCCGAAGCCATACCAGTTTCAGCAGCTTAAAGAATTCCCGTCCCGACTCGGAACGGTTTATTAGATAGCGCTGAAGACGAAGTCCTGACATTTATTGATGCGATCTGTCGTAGATTCAATGATCAACTGATTGGAAGTTCAATGGAGTGTTTGGGTATATTATAATACCGTAATGGTAATTTTATAATGTAAACTACGCTATGGATTCTGATGTGGTTTTCACCATCATATAAAGAATTCGGTCCGAAAGATTTGTGTGTATAATACATGAATAGTAAACTTACTTAGTATAATTATTATTTACTTCGATGGTCCTAGTTTATTATTTGTGACTTCAAGTGACAGCTATGTAAACAGAACCCAGCATTGCATAAATATGTAAGCTGTCATCCCCTTTACACCTGGAGGCTTTTATTTTGATAGTAAGTTTTGTTTAAATTTTTAATATTTTTTGCTTGAGTACGAGAACGTATAGTTTTTATTGTATTTGTTGTTATATTGGCGTGGCTAGCTGACATATAGCAAATAATTTCATTTGGTGTTCTGTGTTTTGTAATGTTAATTACTTTGCATACCTTATATTGTATACAATCAAATATTTTCTAACTGAACAGACAACTGTGCTGCTGGGGAGTTTATTGCGCCAGTTCTTCTCCCCAGCGAAAGCACTAGGAAGTGGTGAAAGGCGGGCGTTCTGGGGGACTGTCTTTTGTAATTTTGACGTTCGAAAAGCGCTGATTCTCAGCCTAGTTTGAATAAATGACTTTTTATTTGATTGATTGATTTGACCGAAATGTCTCGAAAAGTCGTAAACATCGCATTAAATGCGCTGATTTTGAATGTTTTGTAGATAACAAGATAAGCCTATAATGTTCCCACTGCTGGGACACAGGCTTCCTCTCTTCTAGAGGGAGTGGTCTGTATTCTACCATGTGGGCCCGTTGGGGTGTGAGCGGGTTGGTAGCTGTTACATGTCTTCAAATTTTTGTTTCTAGTACATGCTGGTTTCTCCACGATGTTTTCCTTCACCGTTTTAAAAGCAATGGTGATAAAATTATTTACACAAATAAAGCGTCTGGCTGGGATCGAACCCACGACTATAACTCTTAAGTCGAGGCAGATGGTGTCTCCCAGGCTGTGCCACAACACCCTGTACTCCGCCTTCCGCACCCAGTCTTTTTCTGCCACCTTCTTAGGGTTGTCGATCCTTCTAGCTGGGGGGCGTCCCACACTACGCTTGCCGATACGTCTGCTTTACAAGTCGGTTCTTCGACAAACATGGCCATCCCATTACCACTTCAGTTTGTTTACTCTGCGAGCTACGTCGGTTAAATATTGTATTGAAAAAAAAATCGATCAGTTAATGTCGTCAGAAACCTGATTTCTTTTGATGGCATTTCATTAAACATTAGTACCCAACAATCGAAAATGGACTCAAAACATTGGGCTAAATAAAGACCTAATGTCTATAAAGAAATACTTGCGTAACGTTCCAAAATCGTAACAATTCCATTGACCATTAAATAAAAGTGCCTAATAAAACATACATAAAAGAGGAAATCTTTTTTAACGGCACTAAAAAATATCGAAGACATTCTAACAGGAATCTGGTGAAACAGTCTGTATTGAATGAGCTGGAAACTGAACGGCCATCTTTCTTTTTCTTTTATACCTGTCAAACAAATGTAAGTGTTCGATTTGATTTTTAAACGACTTCACGGTGGAGTTTCTTGCTCATTCTTCTCCATACGAAACGACCTTTTGGAAGGGGCGATTAGAATCAATTCTACTTTTTATAAATTTTGACGAAAAGCGCATTTTATGTGCCTATTTGAAAAAAAAATGACTTTAAGTTTGATTTAAAAAAAAAGGAGGAAGTTCTATGTTCGTCTGTATGTATTTTTTTTTTTATTTATGACATCGATGATTTCATTAATTGTGAACCAGTTATGACAATTATTTTTTTCATTTGATAGAGGATGTTATACGAGTATCAATTTGATCAACTTTGCTCGGGTAGATTTTGATTTAACTTCAACAATATATTTAATAACTTGGTATATGCTTATGATGTTTTGTGGTGATTTTTTTGGTGATTCTCTCCGGTTTATGCCAATAGGCTCATCTATGCTACGTGGTACTCAAACATTACTGACAAAATGTGGGCTTACCTTAGATGCACGTCTGTCTAAGTCTACAAGGATTAGAGGCGTGATCTTTTTTCTTTATGTATTCTAGCACATTTGACATATTTCGTATTAGTGACGCAACTCACGTCTAAATATTTCAAGAGTCACCTAGTCCTAGAGACCATGTATATTAAGTGAAGTGGCACGCAAACTCAATCTAAGGCTCCCAAATTGTATTGGGATCCCTCTACTTGATATTACGAGGGAGAATTTTAAATGACTGCTCTGCATATTTATTTTATATTATATTATTAGGCATCCATGTCCCACAGCTGAACAAGTGCCTCCCTACTCTCTTTCCACATCTTTCTATACAGATAAATTATATAACATATAATATATAATACGCATATACATATTTGAGCTGCACGATTTTTGACAAATGCGTGCACTGACTGGACAGGTCCGCTCAATCTGTGTGGTTCTTTACTCAAAAGACCATTTCAGACACCAATCTACATGGTCTTCATATGATCTGACCAAAATTATGTCTGGACTTTAAAAGAAACTGTGACCTCTGAGTTTGTTTCGGCCTTTCTTCTCAGAGTAGTCAGATAGGAAACGCCGACCTCATCTAGTTTAAAAAAATATGATTGCCATGTAAAAGTGTTTGTACAAACCTACTTACAGAAAATAAATCATTTATCATTTATCATATATTATGATATATAAAAAAAATTAACTGATTATCACTTTTCGTTTCTGCCTGTGTAACCGCATTGCTCTTCTAAACTACACAACGGAGGCACGTGTTCTACCATTGTAGAACGCACTCCTAGAATTTGAGCGCAAATTGAAGCTCACTTACGGACACACTCATAGTATTCCTCTACATTACATTACATATTCCTTGTGCCTCATTTAGTTTCATAATAAAGCCCAAGAAAGCATATTTTTAACTATTCATAAAACTTTCCATCAAAAATCTTTAAATTAAAAGTGCTTTACATAAGTGGAGCATGCAAGCACTAACGTCTACTGCAGTGTTAATATGGTTTTCATCAATATTTAGAAAATTTATTCCGAAACATTTACGTGTATAATACATCATCACTACATAGTATAAAACAAAGTCGCTTCCCTGTCTGTCTGTCCCTATATATGCTTAGATCTTTAAAACTGCGCAACGGATTTTGATGCTGTGTTTTTTAATAGATAGAGTGATTCAAGAGGAAGGTTTATATGTATAATACATGCATAATGTAGTAGAGAAACACTGATAATTTTAGAGGTTTCTAATGTGATGTCGTAAATAAACACATTTTTTTTGCGCTTACATTGTAAACGCTGGCTGTACCCGTCGATATAGATCAAAATAATGTACTACAGTATTGTACACCTTAAAAAGGTCTCCAAAAAAGTCCGCAATGGTATATGTCTATCTCTTAGCGATAACCCACAATAACCATTTTTTATCCTATACTTTTTACGAGAAATAATGGCTCTAAAATTATCAGTGTTTCTCCATTGCACCCGTGCGAAGCCGGGGCTGGTCGCTAGGTAATATTAAACTTACATTTAATTAATAAATCTCGAAGTTTTGTCAAGTAGTTAAAACCGTGTGAAGTACTAGGTCGCTAGTTTTTTATAAGTTTCGAATCAATCCTAGACAATCTTTTAATCGTTAATATCTGTCTAAATGTCAATTGATGCTGGACACGTTATAATTATTCGGTGGTAAAGTTGTTCTCGTGTGACCGCTTTCAACATATCACTTGAGACCTATCATTATTTACGAGTAAGTGAAACTAAAAGCGTAAATAAGAAAGTAGTTCGAACCCTTAGGGCGAGACGTGACAAGCCAGTGACATTCGGCAACGCATTTGTTAAAATAAACAGTTTTCGGTCTCAAAAACCTAGAACCAAAGCACCCTATTAATCTTCATACCAAGCATAAACTACACTTTTAGATTCTGAAACGATTTCTCTTGTCAAAACTAGTCTTTCTTTTCAAATTGTGCCCGCAAACAAAAAAGCACTTTACTATTTGATTCCCAGGGTATCAATTCGTTTGAGAGGGTAGATGACGTCACGGACTCTTAAGGTAATATATGGGAAGTAGGTAGCACTTCTGTTACTACGTGTTTATACGACCTTTTGTCAACTATTCACTTGGTTATTGTGCGTCTGTCTGTCTATTTAATTCAAGTACTTTATTTATTAGAAGGTTTTACGGCTTTCCTGGTAATTTTAGGATAGAAAAACGAATGAACTTTGTATGGGTCGAATTTCCAATGGAATTTTCCGTGATCTAATAGGTAGTAAAAGTCATAGTAAAAGTCAATATAGTAACATGAATTACTATGAAATTTGATCATTGACTGGCCCTTTTTTATATCCCTGGAGTTTTGAAAAAGTAATTGTTACAGACCTTTAGAGCTTTTGCCATTATATTCAAAGCAAGATAGATGTTTAATGCATCTAAATTTCTTTTTGTTCTCCTTTTATCTGTGCTCCTTTTATCGGCTTTCTAGACATAATCACATGACCACTGAACATTCACATTATGTATGTGGTTCAGTACTAAATAAACTTCAAATTTTTATTGTTGTTGTTGTTGTTGTTGTATGTGTTGTCTTTGGTCCCTGGCCCTGACATTAAGCGCTTGAGTACGAGGCTTTTGGCTACGTTGTATATTTTATGTGTTTTTTTTTTTTTGTTTTTTTTTTTGAAATGAAAATGAAATGTGGTTTTTAAGTAATAAAATACGCTAATGAAAGTAACGATGATGGCTTGCCTAATGAAATCCTGTCAAGGATATGTCCAACCTAAGAAGCGAACCCATGACCTTATGATCGCCAGTAGCGCTTGCCACTAGACGAACGGGGTAGTCTACTTTTTGACGTAAAAGACACGTTGAAGGAAATGGAAAACTGGCTTTAGTAGAAAACTAAGCAGGCCTAAAAGACAGAGTAGCAGGTTCATCGCCGCGTAACCTGTTACCAGGGATTCAGTACATGATTCTGAAACCCCTGCGTAGAAGTTAATCGTTAGTTATTTTAAAAAATATAAACTGTTTATTTTCACCGCGTAGGTTTTGCTATTTTCTGTGAAACTGCAGCAGGGTACTTGCGTAACACACTATCAGTAGCAATGAGTTTCATTTTGACAGTTCAACAACATCCATTGCGTTATTTACGTTGTTGAGCAGACAATTTTTCCAACATATGGAGCAATGGATTGGGAATATGCTTCAAAATGATTCAAATTGGGAGTAATAGTGTTACGCAATTAGGGTGCTGGTTTCTTTTTTTGATAACCATTTTGGATAGTCCTTTTGCCTCGTAAGAAATTGTTGCTTTAAACAAAACCACAGTAAACCCCTAGTCTATGTGACGTATGAAGATAGGCATTTCGTTGACAATGTTGACGCCCCCTAGATACCTATAAACGTTTTGATGACAAAACTTGTGCCACCTGCACGTTTTAGGGTTAATATTGTACAAACATGTTACCTACTTAAAGCGGCAATGAGTGTTTGTTGTTTTAGTGTTGAGTAAGGAGGTAAGTAGGACTTGAGGTCTTCTGATGAAAGTATTTGCCCTTTTTGGCTCAGTGATAATCAAGATCGAAGTTGAAGGGCTTGTGGCTAAGTAATAACTGCCGCACGGGTCCATCGATCAAGTTAAGCTACGCTTGCCGCAGTTGGTCCGTGGATGGGTGACCATCTTTACATACCAAGACACCTCCGTGTCGTTAAGCCGTTGGTCCCGGCTGTCATTCGTGGATCTTTGACAGTCGTTACGGGTCGTCAGAAACCCGAAATTCTGACAACCAGTCTTACCCAGGGGTTTCGTATTACCCAGTAACGGGGTTATGGAGGTCAGATAGGCAGTCGCTCCTTGTAATATATTAGTACTCAGCTGCATCCGGTTAGACTGGAAGCCGACCCCAACATAGTTGGGAAAAGGCTAGGCAGATGACGATAAGCAAGATCGAAGTTGGTATGTTATTTAGAGGTTTTATAGACACAAAGACGTTTTTCAGCTGGCTGGGGTTAAAACCCTCGGATCGTGAGGTCCAAGTAGGTACTCATGGCTTGTTCAATGAAATCTTCAAATTGCTGGTTGACACTTCCCGTAACACAAGGCTTGGCTTTTACCTTGACCTGAGGCTAAGCATTGCCATACAATATGGCAATGGAGCCAGTCTTTTGTTTATATTACCAGTCGACAGCGATGCGGAGGAATATTCCGACGCCTGTTTGTTAATAGTTTTAGTTAGGTTAGGATATTATATATTTAATTTAAGATGTTTAAAAAAAAAACTTTAAGTTTCACTGTCTCGTTTATGTAGTGGTCGCAAGTGCACTGCTATGCGTTTTGAGTTAGATTCCTTGGTCGGGCAAAGTAAGAATAGTAGGCAGTTAAGAAATTAAAATAGGGTTTTCCTGTCGAAATTTCTTAATAAAAAACCTAGAGTCCTGAGTCAAGCTGGTTTTCTGGCCGTAGGCTCTTTCTCTCGCTTGCTATTACTTGGGATCGAACATAATTCAAGACATGTGGCTGTACCCCTGCCAACTTCTTCTAGGAATACATGCTTAATGTCACGTTTCTGAGAACGACTTTTCTCCTTTATTTTCATCTTTCCCTTCGTAGAATACAGCCATATTAATGTAAACGATTGTTCCCATGAATAATTTTCTTGTTGAAGTCCCAAAATCAGATGTTCAATCATCTCTTCGAAACATGTTCCGGTCGTTAAGCTACAGATTGCCAATCACTATGGCAGCTGCATTTGGTTCGGAAGTACTTGATTGGGCGTCAATCAATGCGCTGGATCAAGCTGATTGGCCTGTACTTGGGCGCTCATTGTGTACATAGTGCATCATTAGTAAATACTGCATGTTTCATTTTTCGTCATTCATCCTTCTTTAAGAATATATTCAACCTCATCTTTGGTACTTTGTTTGACAAGAAATTATATTTTCGGATTTATTTTAAATGTGGAATTTGCTTGTGTCATTGAATTGTTTTTCTACGAAGCTAGTGGCAATTTAAGAAGATTCATCACAGACAACGGGTCTTAACGGGGTTATTTTCTTTTCAACCTATACAATAAAATTTAATAGTAAAATGGTCTAATATCATGGCATAATTTCCATTGTGTATGTGAAGTTTTTGTAAATCTCAGAATCAGGGGCAGCGCTCTACGAAATCGGCGACTTCCCGTTCGGGAATCGGAAATCGGGTTTCGTCCGAGATTTTGCCGCGCCGAATTTTGGTCCACCCACCTACCTTCTAGCTTCTGCCTGAGCTGTCGTAGACAGCGAGCTGATTTGATCGGCCATTTCATCACCTAATGTCTTGGAAGTTCTTGAGACAGTCTCATCGTCACCGCAAAAGCTTTGGCCTGGATATGGCAGATATTTAGTAGTTTTTCTTTTTTTTTTTCAGTTTTTTTTCCTTTAGTAGGCATAGTTACTTCATTTTAAAATAACATTCCTAGAGTTCAGAACGTTGCCTCAAATCTGTTAATTTTGATTTAAAAAAAAAAATTCTTGAATAATATTTAATTATATAAAAAACCTGTCGTTGGCTTTTCATATTGACATTATAAAATATACTATACGACACACGATTTAATGTTCTGATTTGAATGACAAGTTAATTGCTGGGCCGGGGCGGTGCCGGTATAGTATGCCATGATTTTAATGCTTTTTAGAGTAGTATAATGCTTTTTAACCAACAAAGTCTAGATATACCCTTTTTTAACAAATTTTCTCTAGTTCCAGGTTTTACTGACAGCTGACTATTATTTCGTAAATTTCAGTTTTCACTAAACTTCTTATTGTCTAGTCGATGGAATAAGCACTTGTATCAGATGAGGTGGGCGTAGTAAGTTAGCCTTTCACTTCCATGATACACCCAGTTTTTACTGCATGCAGTATAAATGTACCTCAAGTTTCGAAAGTTCAATGAACGAAATGTCGAAGTGGAAACAGAAAAAACTCACAAAAACAGACAAAAGTCCTAAATGTCAAATGAAGAAATAGATAAATTAATGGAGAATTTTTGTTTAAGAAAAAAAAAATGTGTCTGACCACTTATTTCAATTTGTGTCTGTTTCCACTTCGGCATTTCGTTCATTGAACTTTCGAAACTTGAGGTACGTCAGTGTAAACCTTCTCATGCTGATTCATGTAACTGGAGAAACCTCGAACACTGTCGTGCAAGATGTCCTAGGTTCAGGGATCCAGAACTCAATAATGTAACGAGTATGGAAGTGTTAGACATAAATTACTATTACATTTCTGAGTGTATTGCAAAACTCATAACCCAGCTCCAATCTCTAATAAACTCAACATAAGCAGGTCTATAAGTTCACTTCAGATTAATTCTACATTTTCCCTCGTAACATAATAAAGCACCAAACTCGATACAAAACGGTGAACATCTTGAATAATAATCTTGATACATTTCCTCGCTTTCACTCCTACTTTCCGAAAGTGTACGGCGATCATTAATCTTGATCTGTATCGTACCATATTATGGATATCATATACAAAGTTTGTCACTTTCTTTTTTGTTGTTTACAAGTTTTATTTTTCTTATTTTGGGACATAATGTGGGGACTTTGCATGCAATGGAAGTTTCATACAAGGAAACGACTTATGAAATAGCAAACTTTTTCACAAAAGACAATGATTAAATCATTTTAATATAATGTAGTTGGTGATAAAATGCAGGCAAAAAGAGGCAATATTTTGAAATAAAATGATTTTGTTATCGATAATTCGACGCCAAAGGAGTGTGTGAGGATTTTAGTTGCTAGTGGCGCTCTGTGGTTTCTGCCTACCCCTATGGGAAGAAGGTTTGAGTTTATGTTATATTATGATGTCCTATGTTTTGACTGCAAATGCTTATTTCATGAAAAAACTATCATACGGTAATGTTTATTATTACATGGTCGCTATAAAAGCGATAATAAAAATAATAATAATATTCCACAACTTTCACACAACACCATCTAGTCCCAAACTAAGCAGAGCTTGTGCTATGAGTACTAGACAACTGATAAACATACAATCATACATATATAATTTTAAATACAGATATTATAGATAAATTACACCCAGACAAAGAACAATGATCGTGCTCATCACACAAACATTTGTCCTGGGTGGGAATCGAACGTACGAACTTGCGTATAGTAGTCAGGGCCACTGACCACTAGACCAACAGGCCTGCCAAAATACATATCATACATATCGTAGAAAATCATATTTTGGTCAACTATTAAGTTATTTTGATTAAAAAACGGTATAGCTATGTTATTATATTTTATTATTATTATTATTATACATGAACCGTACCGACACAAAAAAATGACTAAAAACTCAACATACAATATAACATACTAGCTGCACCCCGCGGTTTCACCCGCAGAAGTGTCTGTCCCGTGGGAATATCGGAATAAAAAGTATTCTATATGTTAATCCCGGTTATAAACTATCTGTGTACCAAATTCCATCTAAATCCGTTCAGCCGTTTGAGCGTGAAGAAGTAACAAACATACAAACACACACACACACACACACACACACAAACTTTGGCCTTTATGATATTAGTGTGATTACAAAATGAAACATTTCCATAATGAACATTGCCCGCAATGTTTATCCTGAATATCGGCTTAGGTACGTAAATTGGCTTACCACGTGTATAAGTCCAAACCAAAACCCGACTACGCACTCAATCGGAGTGTGAGCGTAGTTTGGTATAGGTACGTCAGGGGTACGTCATCCAATCAGCAGCTGTACCCAGGTTACTTCCACTTGAACTACTCAACAAAGATCGTGGCGTACCTTTAACGTATGGGCACACGGGCAAGTTTTGGAGCAATTATTGCCCGGCAATAGTTGTTCGAGGTAGTGATTCAATGAGTGGAGTAACAACTGCCTAGCCTTTTCCCAACTATATTGGGGTCGGCTTCCAGTCAACCGGATGCAGCTGAATACCAGTATTTTACATGAATCGACTGCCTATCTGAGATCCACAACCCAGTTACTGGGTAATACGATACCCCTAGGGAAGACTGGTTGTCAGACTTTCGGGCTTCTGACTACCCGTAACGATTGTCAAAGATCTACGAGTGACAGCCGGGACCAACGGCTTAACATGCTTTCCGAGGCACGGAGGGGTCTCGGTATATAAAGATGGTCACCCATCCACAGACCAACCGCGCCAAGTGCAGCTTAACCTGATCGATCGACCTGTGCGGCTGTTATTATTTAGCCACAGTTGTGTGTTATTAGTTGCCCGTGTGTGTTGTCCTTGACAAAAGCGGCAACGTCGCAACTCACTTACTATAAACTGACCTAAATTGGCATTGTCACTCTTTCAATTCACTAATGCGATGTTGCCAATTTTCTGTTTCTGCTGTACTGCGTTTTATGTTTGTATGCTTTTGTGTGTGTAAGGGACTAGACAATTGGAAATCGTCTTTTAATTTACATTCTTTTTAATTCTGTTACTTGAGGAAAACATTTTACGAAAACCTTTTTTTTACGCGAGGGGGAATCCCCATGGGGGTGTCCATAGTATCTATGTCTGTCCTATCCTGTCTATCAGGAAACAACGTATATTTGAATTAAGAATTTGAGATATTTTTTAAGTAATGGAACAAGAAACTGAATGTCTTACGTAACAAAGTTCAAATTCCATTGCAACCAAAAACTTATTAGGACCTTTTTGTTAGAAATGGTCACTTAAAAATCAATTTAGAACACATTTTTTTTTTCATTTCTGTTCAATGTAAATTATCTGAGATTATGAACACTGCTAAAGAGTTCTGTCGATTCCTTCTAACTATAAACAGTGAACTTTTGTTGTAAAATCAAACAATCATCTAGAGAAAGATTTACAAAAATCCACCACATAACAAAGCAAATGCAACCCTTTGAGTTAAAACACAGATTCTAGATACCACAGTGTTTCCTATTTAATTTAATAAAAAGGAAAATAATACACTTAAAGTACCACAAGCACAAGCAAAGTAAGTATCAACTTCACAGCAGCTTAGAAACAATTAGTTAAATGAAAAAGTTTCAGCAAATCTAGAGACATCTTGTTTTAATTAGAACATTTTTATGAAAAAAAGGTAAAGATTGTGTAGGGAAAATAAGAAAAAGTTGGTCTAAAAGGGTTTTGTAAAGGGTTCAACGACCTTTTCTTCACTCGTGGTCCTTAGATGTGGAAAAAGAATAGGAAATTAGTTCGAGTTTGTAAAACCACTTTCAAAATGTTAGCTCTAATTAAATGAGGGCTACGCCATTGCTACGTCGGAGCTACGACGTAGCACCATCAGTGCTACGTTTGCTACGTGCGTAGCCAAGAACCAAAGCGTAGTACTTTTCTACTTTGTATTGTCAATTCTAAGTTTAACGTTATTATTATTGTCAAATCACTCTCATAGAAGCAATCAAATTAGGCAATTATTATTAATAGGAACAAAGTGAGATATTCTTCTGAAAAATTGATATATTTTCTTCCGACCATTCAATTTTCCTGGTGCGTCTTGCTGTTTAAAATTGTAACGTTAGCTATGTAAATACTGTTCTAAATAATAATATATATACATATATAATCTATATAAAACAAAGTCGGGCTATTTACTCCATTTATAACTCAATAACGGCTGGACGGATTGGTAAGAGTGGTTGTCAGACTTACGGGGTTCTGACGACCCGTAACGACTGTCAAAGTTCCACGAATGACAGCCGGGACCAACGGCTTAACGTGCTTTCCGAGGCACGGAGGGGTCTTGGTATGTATAAATGTTCACCCATCCACAGACCAACTGCGGCAAGCGTAGCTTAACCTGATACATCAACCTGTGCGGCTGTTATTATTTAGCTACGGGCCCCTTAAATGAAGTAAAATAAAATAAGGCAGTACGAAATTCGGGCCAGGTCAGCTAGTATGAAATAAACTACTACATAATTTCACACCCATATTCCACAAATACGAAGACAGAGAACTTTTTCTCTGTCTTCGTATTTGTGGAATATGGGTTTTATAAACTGAGAAAAAATATAAATACGCTCATCACTCCACACCACGTACACATCATTAACTACATCCTTTCTTTAAAAACAAAACACACATAATAATATCTCACTCGATCCAAACACAGGAACAAACAAATTAGTAAGTGCGAACCAGTCGCCCCCAACTTTGTACTGAGAGGAACAGGAATTGCGTTGTTGTGAACTTAGGGGACTGAGGCCCACGTTACGAGGCGGATTTAGCAGATGATGAACTATTTGTGTGATGATCTCATAATAGTTTTGGTTCATGTGTGATTACCGTAGGCCATTTTGTTTGATAGATTATTATGTCTATCTGCGAAGTCACTAAAGAACACTTCGTTTCTGAGTCACACAACTGTATCAAAGTAATTTTAGATATTTTTTTAAGATCTATGTGTAAAGGAATAATGAAGGGCAATACGTACACAGTTTGTACTGAGAGGAACCAGAATTACGTTGTGGTAAACTTGGGGGATCGAAGTCTATGGTACGAGATGGATTTAACAGATAGTAGACTATTGGAGTGTGTGAATGATGTCATTTTAGATGATTAAGAAATTTTGTATGGCTGAAACATTCAATGTTTGCTAGACTTCAAATAAGATTACTTAGCATCTTCAAAGATTATAAAATATTCTACAATGTGTTTCAATAAAATAAAATAAAATCAGTCCACTTCTATTAACACATTTTTCCCAGCGTAGGGGAACATTTTTGATGCTATTATCGAAGAATTTAGTCGGTGATGTCTTTAGCCAATTGCACACAAATGATTCCACTTCTTGGTCAGTGTGAAAGCGGCGTCCTCTCAATTGTTTTTTAAGATGAGCGAACATGTGATAGTCACACGTCAACAAGTCGTGACAAGTCAGGGCTGCAGGGTGGGTGCTCGAGTATTTTCCAATTACATTTCTCAAATTTTTCTCGCGTCAAAGCAGCTGTATGTGGCCGAGCATTGTCATGATAAAGAATCACACTTTGTTTGGACATGCCTCGTCTTTTACTCCGATAAGCCAGCTCACCTCATCAAGGAGGTTGCAATAATATTCAGCATTGACTGAACGTTGCCCATGAAGGAAATCAACCAGCAGTACGCCTTTGCTATCCCAAAAAACAGTTGCAAGAACTTTTCCACAAACAGACGAGTTTTGGCTATTCAAGGTGCTCTTCAAGGTTGGCTTCTCAAGGTTTTTGATGCTACTGGCCCGCAATAAACTATAGTGAGCCGGAGCAGTGTCCCACCTCCCCTAGATGATCCCCTCTAACACATACAACAGCACCAAGCGCGTCACTTCACTCAGCCACCAGTAAAAAAAGTCCGGTTTATATTTGATTCACCCACGTATATAGCCACGGGCCCCTCATTGGCTACTCGGTGTATGGAAAAAAAAACTCACCGTGAACACTTAGATGGGCTGGATGGATGGATAGCTCACTTCACCCAAGTTTACATGGTCTTCTTCATCGTGTTGCTGGTGTGATGTATTTTAGATATTATTGGCCCAAAACTTTGCGACTTCCACGGTGTCGTCAGTGGCAGCGGACAGTGACAGGGGTCACTTTGACTGCATGTTTTGGAACACAGAGTGGGTGGGAGGCAGAGCACAGTTTGTGGCATAGCTCCACAATGCCACCATTGCCGTTCCGTCAAGGTAGCCCCACGAGGTGGCACGAGTGGTAGTTTACAAGGTGAGATTTGTGCAGAATAGAACGACTGTATTTCAATGTAAGGTATGAAACAAAGTAACCATTTAGTCATTCCACAGCCACGATATTCATTCTTATGAACAGAAACTGAAAGAAACTGTTTCTTTTCGAATATTTTCTACCGACTATCACTGATGCCAACACAATATTCAATTTTACGGTACAATACATATATACGTCTATCTCAAGAGGCAAACATATGCAGAAAAAACATTCCAGTGTAGGTAAATAATATTCAATTGCCAATAACAATATATAAGCGCCATCCTGATCGCAAAAGTAATATGTTTCCCCATCTTTTTGACATTACATACAGCCATTGAACGCTAAAATAACCTCTCTTTCCCACAAACGTGAATTTCATGAGCTAGAAAGAGACTGAGCTATGTTTGCGTAGCCTGATTCGTATTTTATACACAAACACATTTTGAATTTGGAGCAGTGGTAATCGAATGATATATTTGCTACCGGATTTATGCAGTTCTTTTGTTCCTTTTTTGAATTTAAAATAAAGTCACTAAAAGCCAGGATTACACAATGCGACCATGAATAGTTTCAAAGATATAAAAAGCGTTACTATTTTATTTTATGGAATCATTCAGTGTTTCATATCTATATACATCATAATGTCGCTATTCGTCGCAATTCCTGTGGTTGGCTAAGACTGCTACAGCATGAGTTCGTGAAAACGTTCAACGGCATCGCGGAAGACCCAGGCGTATATGGTGGGACGAACTTGACGCTTATATAGGGTTAGTTTTCAAAGACCAGCCAAATTTAAGGATGTGGTACAGACCATCAAACTCAACAACTTTTTCCATGGGACCAATATCATAAACGCGAAAAATGGATCAACTGTCCCATAGAAAACTTCGATACCTACTCGACCTAAACGTATGGGACGGCTGAATTTTTATTCAAGATTACGATGTTGGTCCCATCGACGAAATTGTTCAGTTTGATGGTCTGTACCCCACCCTTAAATTTGGCTGGTCTTTGAAAACTAAACCTGTATAAGGATTTAGGCCATATTGGCTCAGGATCGAGTTGAGTAGAAAAAGGAAAGGCTAATAATTTTAACCCTTAGCTGGTATCGCCTTTTTTGGCAACACTACCGGTATCGTGGGTCATATTTTACCCATACCAAAAAATCTGTTGTAGAATGTAGATTTTTTTATTATTTGTATAAAATATGGTTAGCTATGAAATAAAAAAACATTTTTTTACCAAATTATCTTGATTTAATTTTAGAATATAAAAAAAATATCATGTTTTACACGCATTTGTAACTAACCTATTTTTTTGGCACTTTTTGGTTAGTGTGAACTTAAAACATAAAAAAAAATAGAAATGTAAGAAAAACGCTATGTTCGCTTCTGGGTCAAATTTGACCCACGATACCTACTAAGGGTTAAATAATAATAATAATAATAAATGTTAATTTTATTCGTGTATGCTTGTCTGATCGCTTTGTTTGTGTAAGCTATGCAACGGATTTTGATTGGTATCACCTAATGGTAAAACAAAACAAAATCCTTTGCATAAATCTACACTAATATTATAAAGAGGAAAGAATTGATTGTTTTTTTTTGTATTGAATAGGCTCCGAAACTACTGGATCGATTAGAAAAATTGTTTTACCATTAGAAGGCGACATTATCTCTGATGTAAATAGGCTACTTTATACCGCGGGAAAATACTTCATTCCTACGGGAAAACGGGTAGTATGAATTATCCTTCCGTACCTATCTTTTTCACATAACTTGTAAACGGCTGAACCGATTGGGTTGAAATTTTATATGGGTGTTTCGATGGTTTCCTGAATTATTTTAAAAATACAATTGGACCTGGTAGGTGGCGCTGCTGTCGGTATGTCAACTACTAAACGGCTTGACCGATTGGGTTGAAATGTTGTATGTGTATTTCCATGGTTTCACAGACACGAATGTATTAAGTCTACCTAATCTATCTTTCTATACATATATAAATAAACCAATTACATTAACCACATTATTTAAGCAACATATTTAGTTTATAACCAGGATTAACACATATGATAATATTAACATTATGATACTTTTTCTCCCGATATTCTCACGGAATCGACACTTATGCGGGTCGCTGCTAGTTCTCTAAGTAATTTTAGAGAATTTTATTGAACTTGTACATTATAATAAATAAATCTCGATTTTTTATCAAGTTGTAATAACCATGTGAATCACCCGATCGCTAGTATTATAACAATATTCAAACCATCAGCTGCTAAACGCACTTACTTTTTCCAGCTTCTAGCCTCAAGGTTCCTCCACCAGAAGTGATAAATTATTTCCTTCCAAAAACACATTAGTCTATCCATGATCTTCCATTACGGTGTCATTCCTGTCCCATCCATTCATACATCAATTCTTTGCAAAAGCATTTTGGTAGAAGCGCAAAACCGCAAAGTGAAAAGAGAATAAATAAAATGAATTATATGATAAATAATCGATTCTCGGTAAAGAGCATTCGATATCAAAATCGTATAGCTTATACCGCAAATGCAAAATTAAGTATTTAACTTTTAAAGCTTTGCAGTGGCAACGTTTTATTTATATGGTCTGCCGTGCGACTCTAACGACGTAACCATCTCACCGTGAAAGCTTGGGTGAAGTGAGCGTGGAGTGAGCTGTCAGTGTTGTCCCACCTGATACTAGGGATTGACCAAGCATACATTTACAATCACAATCGAGATTTTAATCATATTTTTATGCTAATTTTATTGATAATTTTATATAATTTCAAAGCTAGTATTTTATTTTTTACCCGAAATATCGTCACAACTGCTTTGTTTGTGGTTGTCCACAAACAAAAAAGTTGTGACGATATAAAAAGAAACATATTATTACCTTTGTCAATTACCTACAATTACACTTTAAACATGTTTTACAGGTGAAAACTAGTTTAATATGACACTTCCCAACCCTAAGAATCGGTCCTTTTACCAAACATCCTGTATATGTACATACTTATGTATAAGATGGTTGCTTCCCGCATTCGAGTAAAAATGTAAAATTTTTACTCTTATGTCCCTCTCTCATTCTTCTCAGCGTATAAAGGCGTAAGTGGTCCAATTTATAAGGTTTTCTGCTTCATTCCTTTATGCCCATTCTCTCTTATCCGATGAGTGCGTACTTACTATTGTAGGTACAGACGCCAGCACATCAAGCTACCGAAATTGTCAAATTTTCCCAAACAACTTTGAACCTAATACTTTAACGATAAAGTTGAAAATCTATTGAAGAAATTTGACAGATTGAAGTAGCTTGATGTGCTGGCCTCCTGCGATGTACCTCGTAATATATTTGGTTGATAAATTGGAGTTATGTGATTCTTCTTAATGTCAGAAGCTAGGTGCACGGTTTCGTTTCCTATGTATGTGTATGAAGGTATGTGGTTGAATGGCGGGAGGATGCTCTTACGTGCTAAAAGGTGCATTTTACGGAAAAGTAACAATTCTTAAAGTATACAAAATTTGAGCGAAGCCATAGCTCTGTAGATGTAATAAAACTCAAGATATAGTTTTATATGTATACTTTAAAAATGTATTGGGTGACTTTCCCGTAGGATGCTAGAAGTTATAAGTCAAAAACTGAAAGAAGTCCGAAAATTTCGAGGTGTCTCGAGCAAGCATTTACCACGTCAGGTCTCTCGAAGCCGCAAACTTGGTTTTACGCCACTGGTATCTATCCTAACAATAACCCAAAAAAACAGTAGGTACAGTACAATTTTTACGACCTAACGTGACTGGCCTATGTAGTATAGTTATATTAAAGAAACGGTATTTTATGGTTTTGTGGTGAGATTTATTAGTTATTTAATTTAAAAATTAAAAACAATTTTGGAAAAAGAATACTGAAAATTTCCGATGCCGGGATCCCGAGATCTCGGTATTAGAAATTTCCTATGCGGTATTAATACCAGTATTGAAAAAATCCGGTATTTGAAACCCATTAAGAACCCTTGAATGTTTAGAGCTGTTACCCAAAAACTTTCCCAAAGTCTCTCACTACATTAACCCCATAATCCCACCACCACATAACTTGCTGAACCACCTAATTATCTACTAAAGTACCAAAACTTTGTCATCTAACTTCGTATCCTGGCCATTCGAGAGCAAATTTGAAAGTACAGTCGTCAAAAGAGATATGTATGCAGACTACATGTAGGTTTAATGCCACAAACTTATCTGACGTGCGGGGAAATTGCATAACACGCTAAAAGTAGCAACGACTTTCATTTTGACAGTTCAACAACATTTATTGCGTTATTTACGTTGTTGAGCAGACAATGTTTTCGAACATATGAAGCAATGGATTAGCAATATCCTTCAAAATGATTGTGATTGATAGTGCACCCCACCTGCACCTTTAAAACATCACTTTGTGTCTGATATCTTCAAATTATTGACAGAAACAGAACGGTGTTTTAAATTTGTTTAGCACTATCTAAATAAATTTAGTTATAAGTATGTGATGCAAGCAGGCCTAATTCTGTAATTTTTTGTTCACTCACAGTGACGCTTTCACCGGGCCAGATGGGCTTGTGGGACGGGCCCACTACTTGAAGCTTGCATTGTACATCTGAGTAGTCAGTTTTTGTCATGGCTTATCTGTCCATAGATATTCAAATGCAACATCATAATTATTTTATACTATTATTTTATTTTATATATTTTTATATTTTATTCTATACTTTTTATAATAGATATACTTTTGCGCTTCGCCGCAGTCAGATATAAAAGAGATGTATGTATTTAGCTGCCTGCATACTAATCTCGTTCGCCGTCAGTACAAGGATCACAACAGTAATCCTCTTATAAATACAGCCGGCGGCGCCTAAAGAGTGGAAAATCCAAGATAATCTTTTGATGACATGATTTCCAAATTAGGAGACCAAGTTTTTACATTTAAACGAGTTTTTGTTGGGCCCTGATATTATTATTGTAAGGCAAAAATCGGCAGTTCTTTGTATGTTGAGGCTGTTTGGTATCGTGTTTTCTCTGTTTCCATAGGTAAGTTAAAATGATTTTTCACGGCCTTGAAACAGAGGAAGTCATTTATGGTTTTTTGTCCAGTGTTTGACTGAGTATAGCATAATCAGTCTATACTGTTCCCACTGCTGGAACACGGACCTCCTCTCGGTGAGAGGGACATTACGGCCATTCCCTCTCGCCGAGAGTTATCTAATTTTTCACGGCCCTGAAACAGAGGGATCTGCAATATTTGTCAGTGTTTTAGTAAGTATCTCTGTGGCATTGTATAGACGCCAGCACATCAAGCTACCCTAAACTGTCCAATTTTCCCAATCAACTTTGAACTTTATGCTTTAAATATAAAGTTGATAATCTATTAAAGAAAGACATATTGTAGTAGCTAGATGTGCAGCTGGCGTCTCTACCTTGTAACCCACGCCGTAAAAAAACGTGTCTGTAAATAATCATCCATAGTGATCCATACAATACTGACGAACCGTACCTATACACGGCAAATAAACAGAGTCGTAGAAAAAACGTGTTCCTGTAAAAGCTTCGATAGTGACGTCCGTACTTATACACGGCGAATAAATCGTAGTTCTTCACGGCAAGAAAAACGTGTGAGCACTACAACTGGCCTACAAAAAAATAAAATTTGAACCGTTAATATAATAAATTGTAATCGACCACACTCATCAATTCCACACTCCAGTCCTAAAAATCCAACATTGAAATCTAGGTACGTTTCAATGGAAAGCACGTTAAGCCGTTTGGTCCCGGCTGTCACTCGTAGATCTTTGCCAGTCGTTACGGGTAGTCAGAAGCCCAAAAGTCTGACAACCAGTCTTACCTAGGGGTATTGTACTACCCAGTAACTGGGTTGTGGAGGACAGATAGGCAGTCGCTTCATGTAAAATACTGGTATTCAGCTGCATCCGGTTAGACTGGAAGCCGACCCCAACATAGTTGGGAAAAGGCTAGGCAGATGATGATATTGCTGTTCATTTCAACGTTATATAAATTTAGTGAAGGTTCTAGGTACAACCTTCACTAAATTTATATAACGTTTTTCCATCCTCTTCCCACGATAATTCTATGTAAAGATCAAACCGTCATATTACGCCGGGCTTAGAAAACGTTTGAAACATTCTGCGGCACACGTTGGCACCTTAAGCTTGTAATAACTTACATGTTGTGGAGTAAAGGACCTGAATACTTCTTTGAAGACCAGCCCGCGCCGAGTACGAAAAAGACTAAAATCTATTTGTAAACTAATTTTAGATGATTTTGATTTTAAAAGTGGAACGACCGCTTCGTTTTATGCTTAATTTAAATTTAGGCGTTTTAATTTGACTTGATTGTTTTGTAATTATTTAATCTTAATATAAAAGATTAATGAATTTATTTAATCTTAATATAAAAGATTAAATAATTACAAAATAGGCAAGTTTTTTCAGTTTTATGTTGAAATTAATGAAAATTCCGTAGCCGTAAGTAATTTTAAAATACCTTTATGTAAATAAATACCCGAAATAAAACAATAACTTCCTTTTACTAAAAATTTCAACCAAATAATAATTAATTGCTTATACTATAATCTGAGACGCTTAATTTTTTATTCATTTTTGTCTTTCATTCGGCATTCTTTCACTCGGAATGAAAAGTGTCATCACAAATTGAATCAAAAGTGAAAAATGAATTATTTAGTGAACCGATCCAAAGATGTATTTTGGCACTTCTTCTCCTTTCACTCGCCTACCGAATATTGGAAAAATTAAATACAAATTCACATGTTATTTTGCCAGTATTTTGTAAACGTGAAATAAAACAAAAATTAGCCTTCAATTGAGTGAACAATTTATTTATGTATTCAAAATTTTTCGCACAAAAAAACGGTACAAAGGCGGAATTAAAGCCTTTCTTTACCAGTCAACCAAGGGTGGTGAAAAGATTAGATGGCACGTGCTTCAACCAACAAAGCAAGGGCCATTCATTCGAATGAAGCGTCTGGTACAAAGACTATTCTCTATGGTCTGGTATCAGTTTCAACTTAAGAGCGTTACTCCAGAGCGGCGCGCTGAGCGGTGGCGTGAATCCGCGCCGATTATATAGCAATACTAAATAATTCATAGTAAAATAAACATATAAATTATCAAAAAAATATTTGAACCATATTTTAGAAAATAAATGTCTTAATTTACTAGGTCTAAAAGTAAATATAAATATTTCAGATTTCATCCTAAACTAACACGTTTAATATCTCGAAAAGTGGCTACAATTGACACTTTTGAATATACTTTTCTTGAATGAAAACTTACAGTAATCGTGTTTTTTTTTTCAGCCATGCACTAATAAATGTTATTATTTTTTATAAAATAATGTTGTTATAAGTTTGTCGTATATGGTTTTACTAATATCTCGCATCTGCTTAGACCGTCGATCGCTAGTTTAAAAAAAGGCTTGCATAAAAACGGTTCTGATGAGAAAACTATACGAAAAATAGAAAATGTTTTTCAGCGATGCACTAGATTATAAAATTTACAATAATATGACGTCAATATCTTATCTATAAATGAAACACATTATGGTTTTATTGTCCATCGGAAATCATCAATTTTGAATCTCCAACATGGCTCTAACGGATGAACTCTCTTAACCAGTGCCTGCATAGTCAATTTATTTGATAAAAAAATACTTGGCACTTTTATCATTCAATCCCTCGATTGACACTATTTAAATTGCTCTCTAAACTTTTAACTAAAAAAGTATAAAAAAGTTCCGTTTGTCGCAATGCTTGAACAAACAGCCAGACAAAACAGAACTATTTGTTTTTGTTCGAAGTGCAAATAGACCGAACCGTTTAAAAAAATAGCCGTCACTGTACATACGGGCACTTTGTAGGGCACGAACCAAAAATATAAAGCTTTTTAGCCATCCATATTAATCTATACTAATAATAATGCTAGAGAGTTTTTGCTTTGTTTGAACACGCTAATCTCGGGAACGAATACTCAGATTTGAATTATTTTTCATTTGATAGCCTAATTAATGTCTAATGTCGATTAATGTGTATTGTCTTTGGTCCCTGGCCCTCACATCAAGCGCTTGAGTACGAGGCTTTTGGCTACGTTGTATATTTTATTTCTTTTTTTATTTTTTTATATTATTATAAATGATAAATAAATGATAAATGATTTATTTTCTGTAAGTAGGTTTGTACAAACACTTTTACATGTCAATCATATTTTTTAAACTAGATGAGGTCGGCGTTTCCTATCTGACTACTCTGAGAAGAAAGGCCGAAACAAACTCAGAGGTCACAGTCTCTTTTAAAGTCCAGACATAATCTTGGTCAGATCATGTGAAGACCATGCAGATTGGTGTCTGAAATGGTCTTTTGAGTAAAGAACCACACAGATTGAGCGGACCTGTCCAGTCAGTGCACGCATTTGTCAAAAATTGTGTAGCTCAACTCAGAACTTGAGGAGCCTTACGATTCGACGAACAATACCAATGAAAGGACATTTGGGTAGGCCGCATAAATTACTCAAACTGCCAGACCATGATTAAAACTAACTAAGAAGGAAAAAAGAAAAAAGAAATGACCCACATAGTCTTCACACTCACAATAATAATAATAAAAATAAGATACTATACAAAGTAAATATCCATGTCATTGTTTATATAAAATTCATCAATGTCAATGTGTATATAAAAATCCGGACATCATCTTTGATCTTTGAGGACCATGTAGATTGGTGTCTGAAGTGGTATTTTGAGGGAAGAACCACACAGATTGAGTGGACCTGTGCAGTCAGTGCACGCATTCGTCAGTAACCGTGCAGCTCAACTCAGAACTTAAGGAGCTCAACGATTCGACGAGCAATACCAAGGACAGAACATTTGTGTAGACCGCATAAACCACTCAAACTGCCAGACCATGATTAAAACGGAAACAATGACCCACATAGTCCTCACATTCACAATAATTAAAATAATATAAGACTTTAAACAGTAAATGTTCATGTCATGTCATAAATAGATATTAAGAAAGAAAAAAAATAACAAAAGTGTAAATCAGCAAAATAAAAAATAAACAACATTCACTGTCTAGACCTATTGGAGCAGCTCAATCCCAAGCGTTTTTGTCCTCAATATAGTCTTTTACAGTATAATAGGCTTTGTGGCATAGTTTTAGCTTTATAAAAGATTTGAATTTATTAATGCTTAGTTCTTGAATGTGGCTAGGAAGTTTATTATAAAAACGTATACATTGGCATCTAAACGAGCCACCTATTTTCTTGAGCCTTGTTGTAGGAACAACAAATTTATGTTTGTTCCTAGTATTTATATTATGGATATCACTGTATTTCTTAAACAGATTAATATTTTTATGTGCATACAAAAGATTATCATAAATGTACTGAGAAGGCACAGTCATTATATTAATCTCTTTAAATTTGTCTCTGAGGGAGTGTCTGGGACTTAATTTATAAATGGAACGAATTGCCCTTTTTTGTAAAATAAAAATTATCTGAATTTCGGCGGCATTTCCCCACAACAGAATACCGTATGACATCACACTATGAAAATAACTAAAGTAAACTAAACGGGCTGTCTCTAAATCAGTTAAGTCACGAATTTTCCTAACGGCGTATGCTGCAGAGCTAAGCTTTTTTGACAATTTATCTATATGGGGGCCCCATTGAAGCTTGGCATCCAAAGTTATGCCTAAGAATACTGTGGTATTTTCGGGTTTTAACTCTTCACCCTTTATGAGAACACTAGTTTCTACTTGTCTAACATTTGGTATCGTAAACTTAATACATTTGGTTTTTTTTTCGTTAAGAAGTAAATTATTAACATTAAACCAGTTAACTACTTTTGCGAGGGCACTATTTATACTGTCAGTAACCAGCTGTTGACGTTTGAGTTTAAATAAAAGTGAAGTGTCATCTGCAAACAAAACTATATCATGTTCATCTTTTATGAGGTAAGGCAAGTCATTGATATAAACAATAAATAAAAATGGTCCAAGTATTGAGCCCTGTGGGACCCCCATTCTTACTACAGATCCGGGTGACCTTTTCCCGTTAACATCAACTCTCTGAATCCTATCACTTAAGTAAGAAGTGAGAAGATCCAGAGAGGCGTTCCGGATTCCGTAGTGGTGAAGTTTCCTGATTAAGGTTTCATGAAGAACACAATCGAATGCCTTGGACAAATCACAAAAGATGCCCAAAGCATCGCATTTGTCCTCCCATGCATTATAAATATGTCCTAAAAGTTCAACTCCGGCATCGGTAGTTGAACGACCCCTTGTAAAACCGAACTGTTTATTATTCAGTAATTTATTGTTATTGAAAAATCTTTGCAATTGATTTAAAATAAGTTTTTCATAAATTTTACTAAAGGTGGGTAGTACGGAAATAGGTCTATAATTAGTAGGGTCTGATGTACTACCTGATTTAAACAACGGTATTATTTTACTGTGTTTCATAAGATCAGGAAACTCACCACATTGAATACAATTATTAAATATAACAGCTAAAGTAGGTGCTACAATGTTTATAATTGTCTTAGCAACATCCACAGAATTACCCCATAGATCTGCAGTCTTTTTTACATTTAACATGTGAAAAGTTTTAATTATATCTGTACAAGTGACAAATTCGAAGTGAAATTCCGAATCACAAACTGGAACGTTTTCCTTAAGTAAAGACTCTGCAGCAGTGGGTGAGGAGCTTAGAGATTTAGTGGTTGACACAGGAATCTCTGCAAAGAAATTTTCAAAGGCCGCGGCAACCTGGGAATCTGATCTAATTACATTGTCATCAATAGCAAGGCTGTAGTCACTACTTCGGTTGCATGACCTTCCTGTTTCGCTATTAATGACATTCCAAGTCATTTTAATAATGTTATTACTATTTTTAATTTTTGAACTCAAATAACGTGACTTGGCCATACTACAGACTGTTTTAAATATTTTAGAATAATTTTTAACATATAAATTAAATTCAGCAGTGTTTATACAAATTCGTTCATCATATAATTCATAAAGTCTTTTTCTACTTTTATGTATACCAATGGTGGCCCAGTCACTGAAGGAAGCGTTACTATTGACTGATAATGTCTTTGGAATGAATGTTTTATCAAATTGTGTGCAATACATATTAAAAAAATCATTATATTGTTTGTTAGGGTCATCATTAGTCAACAGAAGTGGTAATTTACTTAAGAGTTTAGTTTTAAATGTTTCTAAGCGTTTAGTTGTTTTTGGGTTAACAGTGATATCTTTTTTAATAACTTTTTTGTTTTGATTTGTAATAGTGATCAGCTGTCCGCAATGATCTGAGTCTATTAAATTAATCATTTCTTTGTGGTTTGGTATAATATCTGTATAAATGTTATCTAGGCATGTGGCACTAGTAGGAGTTATTCTAGAGGGCTCCAAAAATAGGTTAACAAGATTGTATGACTGAAACAAACTTATGATTTTAGTACTTAACCCAGAATTTTCTAACAAATTAACATTGAAATCACCGCAAGTGATGATGGACTTGTTTGTATTACAGATTTTGTGCAACACTTCATCCATAACCTTTTCAAAACAATCATACAATCCTGAAGGAGGTCTGTATACACTTAATATAATGAACTGCTCCAATTCTATACAGGCTATTTCAATTGTCCGCTCAACAGAGAGGCTCACAATGTCCTTTCGGTCCTTAAATTTAAGCTGGTTATGTACTAAAATTAATGAGCCACCATGTATAGCATTTACTCTGCTGAATGAACTACCAACCTGGTGATTACTAAAATTGAACATGAACTGGTGGCTTTTAAGCCAATGTTCTGTCATACAAAGAATATCTACATTATAACAATTCAGGAATAATTCTACTTCTAAGTCTTTGTTTAAAAAACCTTGAATGTTCTGATGCACCAGATTGATACTGTTTAATTTTTTTACACTTTCATTTGAGTTATTAATTGCCTTAGTTCCATTTTTGCTAGAGGTTGCCTCTATTGTCCTAATTTCTAATTTAAATGATGATTAATGTCATTAATTTTGAGCAAATTATTGACAGAACAGTTTAAAATATCTTTGCATTGCTCAAAAGGAGCAATTTGTTTAGCCAAAGTTTTGGCTGAAATAGAAAAAAAATATGATAGCGACATAGCTATCTGTCTTTTGAGATAGGTAGAAAGATAGTACATAACATGATTGTATCTATCTTTTGTCAAATATAAATTACTATTAATATAATAGTTTGTGTCAATTAAATGGATTAACTTATCATTGTAAGTTAAATTATGCAATGTCATGTTTATATCATATCTTAACCTATTTTCTTCCTGTGGCAAACTGTTACTATAAGGGAATGTAAATAACACAATTTTTCTTAAACTAAGGTTGCACAATGTTCTATGATATTGGAGCAATTCTCCTTTATTTAAATTTCCCCTATTTCCCATAAAAATTAATAAAGTTGTTTCCTGCTTAAAGTTACATTTAATAATTTCTTTCATAATATCAAATAAAGAACAACCAGGCATACAGTAATTTATTACAGAGTGTCCTGGATATTCATCTGTCAACAAGTGACCTAAGTCCTTTCCAATCTCATCACAAAATATTACAATATCATTGTTTACAATTTGTTTACACGGTATGAAGGAGCTATTAACAGAAGGAATTGAAGGAATTGGCAAATCAACACAGGGATCCGGTAATGTGGTATTGCATGTAGACAATGAATGCTCCGGTGTAGGCCCATGGGATGGTATTTGACAGCGATCACAGCTGTTAGTTTGTGAGTTCACCAGCTCATTCATTGCCAACACATATTCCCTCATCAGATCTTCAGAGGTATTATATTTGTTAGTCATTGATCTTAGTTTCTCCTGTAGATGGTCCAGTTGAGATTGCAAGTCCTGTGTGTCTGTGTGTATTTTATTTTTTATTTGTAACGTGCGTTTTGTTTGTGCATAATAAACGCTTTTTCTTTCTTTCTTTTCTTTTAATTTTTGAGGAAGGCAATAGGCTATGTAAATAAAGTATTTAAAAAAAGAAAAAAAATAAGAAAGAATGCTAAGTGAAACCAAAGTAATAGCGACGGGGAGTTTTATAAAATTGTGGCTGTTATTTTAGTATCATCATCTGCCTGCCACCTATTCACCTGCCAGTCTAACCGGATGCAGCTGAATACCAGTATTTTACATGGAGCGACTGCCTATCTGTCCTCCACAACCCAGTTACTGGGTAATACGATACCCCTAGGTAAGACTGGTTGTCAGACTTTCGGGCTTCTGACTACCCGTAACGACTGTCAAAGATCTACGAATGACAGCCGGGACCAACGGCTTAACGTGCTTTCCGAGGCACGGAGGGATCTCGGTATGTAAAGATGGTCACTCATCCACAGACCAACCGCGGCAAGCGTAGCTTAACCTGATCAATCGACCTGTGCGGCTGTTATTATTTAGCCACGGGCCCCTCTTATTTTAGTATAGGCATTGTATATCGTTTGACTTCTCCGCAAACGAAGTAGCGGGCATAAGGTAGTAAATATTATAAATGAGAAAGTAACTCAAGCAGAGTTACTTTCTATATATTATCTAACCGGTTCACGCCTTAACGACTGAACGGATTTCAATGAAAGGAGATTGATTTTGGACCGTACCAACTTGCGACGACGTGGGTCACAGACAAATGTAGTTCTTCTCCCACTGCAGGGCAAATGCCTTTAACACACAGAGAAGGCAAGACCATACTTTGTTTTATTTGTAATTTTATTCCATATCACACTATTTATGTACCTATATATTTGTTGCTATTTTACAAGCTTTTATTTAACACATGTTTTCTAGCTACGTAAAAGTATTACCACAGGAAAGGTCCACTCTTCTAAAACGTGTAACATTAAATGCGCAAAACCTAAAAATAATTTGATCAGAATAACGAGCAGAATTAATTGAACCACTTTTTAATATAAGTCACATTTTTCAAAAAATCTTCATCAAAAACTTTGCCGTGTCTATTTATTAATAGATCAAGCAAGCCAATATCAGCGCGGCGCAGCGGCCCGGTGACGACTCCTCCCTCGATAAAGCGTCGTCGCAGACGCAAGAAACGATCAGAATGGCCAGTAAAACTAAAACAGCACATAAAACATTTACAATTTTTTAATGACCTATTTTCTCTTTGAAATAGGTCAATTGAATTAAAAATCAGTTGGGGTGTCTGAGGTTTTGCGCATTTAACGTTACACGTTGTATAAGGTCCTGAAAAAAAATGTAATTGATAACCCTGATAGTTTTTTATAATTTTTTTCTTTGAGCACTATGCAAAGTGATTGAAAGAATAAAAATTGATAACAATTTTTGGTCGTAAAAAAAATCAACGACATTCTCAGGGTTAAAAAGTTGGGCAATGACCTTGCCCACGCCCCTATTCAATTTGATCCGTACTTCCAGGAACACTGTTTAACCCGTAGAAGTGTAGAGGCTTCTAAGAAATAGTAATGAAGCTTTGTGTATTTGCTTGTCTGTGAGCAAACCGATGGCGGACCTCAAAGGGTTCCTAGAATGACCTGTCCATTGAGATATGATGTTCCCGGTATTGAAGATTAGTTGTAGCAAACAACATTGATTGCTATTCCATGAACTTAATTGGAGTGTATATATTGGTCGTTTATTAACTTACTTCAAAAAGGAGGAGGATTTGACCTTTATCGATGAAAATGGGAAAAATGTGTTTTCTACACACGCCTAAACAACGTTGTTGCGAAACTACGAAAAAAAAATTGACTTAATGGGAAGTGTCACCCAACACTCCCCATACATGTAGATAACCCAAGGATGAACAAAAAATATCACTACACTTGAGCGTTTGTATTATTATGGTATGGATCCCATTATTAAAAGAATTATGATGTTTCTAAGTGACTTCTATAATTTAAGGCAAGTTTTGGAGACAATATTATTTTCGGGTACAACTTCAGAAATAAATTAATTTTTCATGATTAATTCATAATGGCCCGTGGCTAAATAATGACAGCCGCACAGGTCGATCGATCTGGTTAAGCTACGCTTGGCGCGGTTGGTCTGTGGATGGGTGATCATCTTTACATACGGCTTAGTCCGTGCCTCGGAAAGTACGTTAAGCCGTCTGTCATTCGTAGATCTTTGACAGTCAGAAGCCCGAAAGTCTGACAAGCAGTCTTACCTAGGGGTATCGTATTACCCAGTAGCTGGGTTGTGGAGGTCAGATAGGCAGTCGCTCCATGTAAAATACTGGTATTCAGCTGCATCTGGTTAGACTGGAAGCCGACCCCAACATAGTTGGGAAAAGGCTAGGCAGATGATGATGATAGTTTTTCGGAAAATACTACGAAATACAAACTTATTTTTGTGGCTTGTAAAATCAATGCTGTGCGTGCAATATCAATAATATTAATTGAATATGGAACCCTTCACTGTGCGTGGTCCGACATGTATTTGGCCAGTATTTTTTTAGCTTTAGCTTGGTACTAGTATACCAAAAATTCAAATCAATTTAACTTTATGAGTAACCCTAAACAGTTAAAATCTCTTAGCCTTGCAGACTGGCTAATAATTTTCACCGTAGCCTGGATCATACTTATTCAGTTCATTTCTAGAGAAAAACTCTGCAATTTTGCATAGCATTCCAAGTATTTATTTAAGTTCTGAGGCTAATATTATCATGCCAAACAGAAAAATCTTGGCCTGTCTCTTTTCACTACCTCGTACTTTCTTTCCCAGAACTAACCTAAGTAAATGGTTAGTTATTTTTTGAGCGGAATGAGCGAAAAAAGCGGGCGCTAAGATAAATGACTGTTGTCTAGTGAGACGTGGAATGCGCGCGTATTGTGTTTAGTCCAGTTCAGTTACTGTCTTACTGTTGAAAGGAGTTCATTTGATACAGGTGGTTTTGAATGGACTTGTATGCAGGGTGCGTTCTTTCTAACAGTCTACTATTTCTTTGAAAAAGATTTTACGTCCCTACGACGTAAAATCTTTTACGTCTTTATACAATAAACTAATTAGGTAAAGGAAATTTTGGAATGGCAGTGTCAATTTAAAGAGGAATGATAATTTCTTTATAGAGTCTGGCACACATGAAACTTATACAAATCGATAGCTGACATCAATGCAAACAGAAAATATAAAATGACCAAATCCCGTAAAGTGTCACGTTTCCCAGATATTAACGTTCAAATTTGATCAAGTGACATTCATATGTTTAGGGTTCCGTACCCAAAGGGGAAAACGGAACCCTATAAATCCCGCTCCACTGTCCGTCAGGCTGTATCTCATGAACCGTGATAGTTAGACAGTTGAAATTTTCACAGATGATGTATTTCTGTTGCCGCTATAACAAAAAATACTAAAAAACAGAATAAAATTAATATTTAAGGGGGCTCCTATACCACAGACATGATTTTTTGCCGTTTTAATAGACAATGTTACGGAACCCTTCGTGCGCGAATCCGACTCGCGCTTAGCCGGTTTTTTTTTTTAACTTGCTTATATCTTGTTGCTTGTTCTGAAAGGTAAAAATAATCAAACATATATGGAAAAAGATGTAAGGAAGTTCCAAAAATATGTATGTCACGTGATAAACTTTGAACGTTAATATCTCGGAGACTTGGCGCTTTACAGGTTTTGTCCTATTAAAACAAAATGGCGTGACAGTAGGTACGCCAGTTTTCATATAATTATAAAAATCTTCAATCCTCTTTCATATACAAGTACGACTACTTATTTCTTTCTTACTTATTTTTATTCCAGCTTTATTGAAGAACCAATCAGAAATAGCTACAAAACTGATGGATAAGACGTTTACCTGTAACAAGAAAATTAAAACATTAATATTATTTTCCAAACATCTCGTGTAGCATACGGTTACGAGTATCCAATAAAACTTTGCGCTTCGGGAATCTTCGTCCATATTCGGAAATACGAACGCGCAATTATGAGATTTATTACTTGCCTATTTTTTATTACCATGATCACAAAATTATAGATTAACAACTATATGCGATTCCAAACATCATAACAAACTTAGAGACTTTGTCTCTATGGCATTGAAGCACGGCGTTCGGGCCAATACGGAAACACGGAGTTAAGGAAGGCAGAAAGTAAATATATTTAAGTAACTATATAGCACAGACTAAAAGGCACACAATTCTACTATCCTACTTCCTAGTAATATTATAAACGCGAAAGTTTGTGAGGCTGGATGGATGTTTGTTACTGTTTCACGCAAAAACTGCTAAACGGATTTGTATGAAATTTGGTACACATATAGTTTATAACCGGGATTAATACATAGGATACTTTCTATCCCGATATTCCCACGGGGTTCAAACCTATGCGCGTGGAACCGCTCTGCTAGTATAACACATATAAAAAAAAAAGCTTAAAGTGCAACGTAAGAAATTAGCTAAAAATTATTGTGCTTCACTGCGCTAAGAAATGCTCACTTCAGCAAAAATGCCAAAATAATGAAAAATGAAAAAAATTCAGTCACGGTGGCCAATCTCAACGGAGATTAGCCAAGTACGCAGAAGATAATATTGTAGTGCATAATTGTGCGCGTAAACACAGTAGCACTCTCTGTTCCTTTACTCTCATAGTCCGATAGGACGGCAATCCGACACAACCGGGGAAAGATCAGGCGCAGGACCAACGTCTTTCCGTGCTTTCCGAGGCACCGCCAACTTCCAAACTCCAGACTGTTACTAAGAAATTCCTATTGGAAAACCCAATAACACATTTTCTGACCTGGAAATCGAACCCAGGACCCCACGCTCAGCAGTTTTCACTTGCAATCACGAGACGACGAAGCAGTCTTAACCAATAAACAACAGCTTAACAAATATCCCAACACGAAACTGGTCGCTTTTATCAAATTAATTAAAACACTGCCACACATTCCCAAAAGGGTCCCTAACCGACCCCACTATCAGACAGAGTGAAAGCAAGTTCTCTTAATGTCAGCCATTTTAATTATACGTGAGAACGACTCAAGGCTTTCACCTTTTTTTTTTTAATAGTGGTATATACATCGGCTACTGATTACTGAAATGCTCTCGGCTTTTTTGAGTGCAATGACCTGTGGTGCAGTATTTATATATATTTGAGGGGCCTGTGGCTAAATAATAACAGCTGCACAGGTCGATCGATCAGGTTAAGCTGCGCTTGCCGCGGTTGGTCTGTGGATGGGTGACCATCTTTACATACCGAGACCCCTCCGTGCCTCGGAAAGCACGTTAAGCCGTTGGTCCCGGCTGTCATTCGTAGGTCTTTGACAGTCGTTACGGGTAGTCAGAAGCCCGAAAGTCTGACAACCAGTCTTACCTAGGGGTATCGTATTACCCAGTAACTGGGTTGTGGAGGTCAGATAGGCAGTCGCTCCATGTAAAATACTGGTATTCAGCTGCATCCGGTTAGACTGGAAGCCGACCCCAACATAGTTGGGAAAAGGCTAGGCAGATGATGATGACCTGTGGTGCAGTAGATTTTATGGTGGTGTTACAGTTTGATACTTCAATCAACACAGCTACCGCAGTCCACTGCTAGACATAGCCCTGTCCCAGGCTGAACCACAACAACGTCCTCCGCCTTCCGCATCAAATCTAAAATTATGTATTAATATTAGGTTATTATATTAATTTTAGGTCTAATGCTAACCCGATCGCTGATTTTCTTTCTGAACAACACAGTGATTATTTTATATTTGAAAGTGCCTGTTTAGATCAAAGGTGTGCAGGTAATGAACTAGTATTAACAAAACATCAACTTAGATAATCACGCACCTACGCGTACGGCGGTCGGGTAGGAAGAGTAGCAAGCGATGCGATACCGGTCGGTCCACACGTACATATGCAGCCTTTATTCACTATACATTAGGTAGTAAGAAGTTTTTAAACTACTTATTGAAATAAAAAATAAAAATCACTGGCATACAAAGAACAGCCAACACCACTGGGAATTACACTGTCCACTAGGTTATTCGGTTTTTGGATATCGCGATTGCAGCAAGGTAACATTTCAATATTTATACTTTAATTTTTATGGAGTATCCCTTATATCATCGATTTTTTGCTGTCGAAGAAAAAATGGTGTGGTTTGTATGCCTGTGCTTATTATTATTAAATACAATGTTTATTTGGTTGTTTAATTTTCGATGTACAATAATACCGGCAATATTATTTTCAAAATACATATATAGGTATTTAGGATTGTTTAATTAATATACTTTATTGATATTTGAAAGTTTTTCTATAGTTAATGTTTTGCTTATAATTTAAAACGATTATTTTCGATTTATTCATTTGAAGCGAATACATTCGATCCCATCACTTAGTAGGTACTATAGAATGAAATTTATATTATATTATTATTAAAATTATTATATTATTATTAAATTTATATTATTATTATTTATTTTTTTATTTAATACGCACACGTACAGTATTATAATGCCTGTAAAAAGTCATAAATAAGTTAATTCAATAAGATAAGGCAGCTTAAATATTGATTTTATTACGCATTTTAAAGTAAACTTTTACGTAATCTGGAATAGTTACGTTCTAAGGCAGCTGTCAAAAACTAATAACCTAGTGGACAGAGTGTAGAAGCATGAAAGTTTGCACAAGAGTTCCTTTTATAAAGCAGATGTGCACAAAGGAAACAATTTTGAAATTTCATCCAGTCGAAGGAGTTTAGATAGGGGTGAAAGTTAGTATCAAAATTTTGTTATTTTCCATGGGAAATCCTATCGGGCACAAATAAGAGTTTTTATCTTATGGACACCGGTGCATTGTCATCGTGACTTCTGCAAAATATTGCAACTGCAATAAACAGAAGTAACAGCTTTGTATTAGGTGGACATACCTAAACAAACTCACGCCTTCTTCAGATGGCGGTAGGCAGAAAAAACAGACAGCCACCTGCTACGATTCCAACGTGCTCCTTCTGGTTTGTTTACGCTCATATAATTATATGGTGAGGAAACAAGCATGTCCTAGAACTAAAAATTCGAAGACATGTGACATCTACCAACCCGCACTGGGCCCGCGTGGTGGATTACCTTTTTTTTTTCCTTTTTTTTTTTAACTAAGTAGGTACTTACATAATATATTTTTCTCTGTAACGAACTACCCTCTCACTAGGAGCCGGGCGTTGATAGCTGCGCCACAGTTACTAACTTTTGCAGTTATCATCGTTTAACTATTTTTATGATTGTATCTGTTTTTGTTCCAAAATAAACGATTTTTATTTATTTTATTATTTTTATTAAGGCTCACTCCCTCTCACAGAGAGTAGGCCTGTATCCCAGAAGTATGAACATTACGGGCTAATTATGCAAACACATAGTAATAAACGCACGCTGGTTGCATGTACCTACTATGCACCTGACCTTTTTGAAGAACATCATCAATAAGGTCACTATATGTCCTTGCTCTTATTAGGTGAAGTCATGTGCCAACACAGAAAAAAAAAACCTGAGAAAAAAAGTGTGCTGTTTAGAGACATCATTTTATTTTTCCTGTAATTTTTACATAAACTTCTATCATATAGAAATAATTTCAGATTTTTCTATATGCATACTTTGGAGGTAGTTGACGGTTTTTTTTTTTTTTCATCAAAATGCAAAAATTTTGCGGCCTCAAATTAAGTAAAATGTTCGATAATGTGCGAACATTACTCTTTCGTATGCCCCGTATACCCTAGTAGCCCCACTACGAATTTATAAGACACCCCTTTCAGCCTCTGTTGCAAAAAATAAATATATTTATGTTTACAAAATAGGTGGGCAAACGTCATCTAAAACTATTCCAAATTTCAAATTGATAGCATTAGTAGTTATTGATATATCCAGCTGAGACATACGGACATACAGACAGACTGAGTCGCGCCATAAGGGTTCCTTTTTACCATTTTGGTACGGAACCCTAAAAAGAAAACAAATAAACAAAATTGAAACAAGTTTATATATTTGTTTACATTATATCTAAGACGGATTGTCAGTGGCGACGACAAAGAGAATCTTAGATGAAGCTTGTTGAATCCACAATAAGTGTTGACGTATTTGAATTTGTAAAGCCAATCTGTCGCCTAGATTTGGGAGGATCCCGAAATCAACAGACATCTTTCCACATACGTATGTATGCATATCCATTTGTATATAGGGTACCCGCCTTTCAAGTCGTAGCGGAGATAGTATTAAAAATGATATAATGCAAACGGAATCCCATGCTTTCTTCCCATGCGGGTAGGCAGAAATTACTGAAAGTCACTGCTACGATCCTTATACAACGTGTAACGTTAAATGCGCAAAACCTGAAAATAGTTTGATCAGAATAACGAGCAGAATCAATTGCACCACTTTTTAATATGGGTCATATTTTTTTCAAAAAATCTTCATTAAAAACATTGCCGTGTCTATTTATTAATAGGTCAAGCAAGCCAATGTCAGCGCAGCGCAGCGGCCCGATGACGACTCCTCCCTCGGTAACGCGTCGTCGCAGACGCAAGAAACGATCAGAATGCCCAGTAAAAGTAAAACAGCACATAAAACATTAACAATTTTTTAAATGACTTATTTTCTCTCTGATATAGGTCAATTGAATTGAAAATCAGTTGGGGTGTCTGAGGTTTTGCGCATTTAACGTTACACGTTGTATACTCCTTTTGCTCCGTTTACGTTGATACATCTGAAGGTAATTAGAGGTATTTTGAGAAGTTTCCTGAAAGTAATTAGAGATCACACTGTGAATTGACCTTCAGACTGTGAGCGTTTTTAAAATTACTCTTTGTTTAGTTCTGTTGTTCCGTTTCCGATGCGTATCCTCATTATAATATGACTTTTTGCCTGTCAAAATATTTTTTCTTTGGAACTATTAGGGAAGTAATACCTACTCTTCATACTAACTATTCACTATTTTTTAACATTCACAAACAAATATAGAAAGTACTCTAATAAATATTTTCATCTTTAAATTGCAACAAAACGCTCCATTAATCAACAGTACAATCTCAGAAATCCCATAAAAATTCCATCCGTGAACTGAAACAGAACTACAGAATCAGTACTAACATAGTCGGAGAGCCAGTAGATAATCCTGTTACCACAAACCAGGAGGAAGTTTTAAGAGCTGCACGCACCATCACTTAACTTGTTAGCTTAGCTCCTGTACTATAAATTTCACTACACCTAACTTAATTTAGTAGTGCTGGGACGCTGGCTGAAGCTGAACTCGAAACTTCTGAAACTTTGAGTTCGTTTTATTTATGGATTTGAAGTCCAAATGATGGATGGCTAACCATTAGATGCATGATTTCTACTTTTTAAGCAAATTTAATTTAATTAGATGTGAGATTACCTCTATAGTAAGGAAAAAAATTTTAAAAAATATATTCTTAAAAATACTTTTTTTTTTTAATGGGTTGTTGAAAATTTACATCTTTATGTAATCAGAACTAACCTACTTTCAACAAAATGTGCAGTGAAATAATAAACTCATCATGGTATTTGTTGAAACAATGATTGTTTTTGTTGAGGCAAAGGTTAACATTACATTTAGAAGAATGCATAGTTGAATATCCCTTACAATTGGGGAATTCCCGTGCTCTGTGGAAACGAAAATATAGCATTGAATTGGTTCGTGGAAATTTCCATCACAATGCATTTAAGGGCTAAAGGGCTGTCCTAAATGGGTAGGAATAATTACTAGCTATTGCAATACGGCTAATAGATCATTTAACTGATTGTAGCATATTCTTTTACCTGCGTAAAGGGTGTGTGTCATCAATAGCCTACAACAATCCATTGCCGGACATAGAGCTCTCCAATTGCACGATATTCAGCTTGATTCTCGGCAAATCTAATCCAGCTGCTACCTGCCACCCTACAAAGATCGTCGCTCCACCTACCCTGAAGGTTTCCTACCTTGCGTTTGCCGATTTGGGGTCTCCACTCAAGAACACGTCGACTACCCCAACGGTAATCGGTTCTACGGCTAAGATGGCCGGCACATTGCCACTTCAGCTTGCTTATTCTGTGAGCTATGTCAACAGCTTCGGTAAAGTGTGTAAATACGACCGGCTATTTCAAAATACGATAGGTTCAATTTGTTTTACCAACTCAGTGGTAAAAGTCTGAAAACGCCAATAAGCAGAGAGCAATTGTGGTGGTTTTTACAATGAGCATTAATCTTCACCCTGGGTTTCTAAAAGAGAATATTTTCAAGTAAGCAATTTAATACCACATAAATTACAGACAATTTAAACTAGGTAATAAATAAAAAAAAACTAAGTAACTATATAAATAATTACAAAAACAAAAGGATTTAGGCGTCGAAGTATTCGTCCGCATCGCTGTCATCCGGAAACGTGCCCAGAAGACCGGCAGCATTACCACGTTGAAAGGCAATGCTAATTCTTTGGCCGAAGAACGACCCAGCCCTCTGGACACGTGAAGTGTCGATCAGCCGAAGGAGGAGAATGAAGATGTTTTGTTTTTTAATGGGATTTTTTTAAATAAACCTCTATAAATGTTTGCTCTTGAGCTCTAATACTTTCCTTCACACCAACCACTTGACTACTTGACACTTGACAACTTGACTTAGGTCAAATTAGAACTGTGAACAACTGTGCCCGAGCCTGGCGAGGCTGGCGAGCGCTACACCCAAGTTAATCGCAGGTACGTGGCTATTTAGTATTTTGAGGACCCATAAGGATTATGTGGGCTGGCCATGTCTGTCGAAGGGCCGATGGCCGGTGGAGCAGACGAGTCCTGGAGTGGAGACCGCGTATCGGCAAGCGTAGTGTGGGACGCCCCCCAGCTAGATGGACGGACGACCTAAAGAAGGTGGCTGGGGTAGACTGGATGCGGAAGGCGGAGGACAGGATGTTGTGGCGCAGTCTGGGAGAGGCCTATGTCCAGCAGTGGACTGCGATAGGCTGAGTTGATGAAGGATTATTTGAGGTTGACAAAAAGAGGCGCAATCATGTCTATTAATACAAGACTTTATTTAATACATGCCTTTTTAATTACAGGTACTTATTAGGATCACTTACCACGATGCTCACAAGGCAGCATATTAAGTCCTTCCTACGACCGTGCGGTTTACAGCATAAATACCACAGCCCCATCGACCCAGTAAATCATAACACATAGTTTGCAACCACAAGTATTTGCCACAATACTCTAACAAGTTGTGAACGTACAAATAAGATCAATGCTTGCTGGCTTACCTGCGAATTCCTATGTAGGTAACTATGGAATGAATATTGATATTGTATTTTGTATTTAACGTTTGAGGCTCTCTGTGCGAATCTTTTCAGTATTGGGATGTCACCAGGGCTTGGAAACGGTAACAAAAGTAGAAGTTCTGTACCGATACATAGAGGTTTTTGCCAATAGTAGTACTTGGGTACCGGTTCCAGACGGGTACCGGCAAGCATAAGCATAATCAGCACTTAATTTTCCTTAATTTACACAGGCCTCCTCTCTGTGAGAGGGAGTGGGCCATAATCCACCACGCGGGCCCAGTTGGCGGATGTCACATATATTTGAAGTTTTAGTTCTAGGACATGCCAGTTTCCTTAAGATATTTTCTTTCGCCGTTTTGAGAGCAGTGTTGATTAAATAATTTACACAAAGTGCCTGCTTGGGTTTGAACCCATGACTTAGAAATCGTAAGTCACGGCTGTTACCACTGAGCCATCACTGCTCTCAAAAAACAGCTTCGGCTTACTCATTTAGACTAATACTCGTATAAATCAAATTACCATATCCCGTATTTCTGTAATCCGAAACCCTTGGGTACTCGTATACTTAGGTTCGTGAATGATCGGAATGCCGACTGGGTCCCGAAAGGGATTGAAACTCGGCATTTTTCGCAGGCCCCACCTCGTGATGTACCTGTGATTAATTTAGGCAAATATGTGGCGTATAAATAAAGACCCGTTTAGGTTTGGATTAATTTTAGGAGAGTTTAGAAATATTTCTTAAGCTTTTTACCTGACTGTCTTTAAAGAAAAGGAATGTTTTTAAGCTCACAAGAAAGAGAACAGTTATACACATACCTAAGTATTTTTCAATACGACAAATAATTCCAAAAGTGTCTTTCATCAGCTTAGACTTCAAACAATCTTTCCTACTTTTAGATCTTTTTAAAGGTAATATTTTTATTTTAGGACGATCGTAGTTTGTTCATGGCTTTAGCGTTATTTAAACACTAGCTGTTGCCCCTGACTTCGTTTGCGATCCAGGATGAAAAATAGCCTATTTTCTTATTTATAATATTAGTCAGGTAGTTAGGGGGGTGGCTAAATAATTACAGTCGCACAAGTCGATCGATCAGGTTAAGCTACGCTTGCTGCGATTGGTCTGTGGATGGGCGACCATCTATACATACCGAGGCACTTTGCGGCTCTCATTCGTGGATTTTTGACAGTCGTTACGGGTAGTCAGAAGCCCGAAAGTCTGACAACCAGTCTTACCAAGGGGTATCGTTAATACGATACCCCTTGGTAAGACTGGGTAATCCCAGTAACTGGGTTGTGGAGGTCAGGTAGGCAGTCACTCCATGTAAAATGCTGGTATTCAGCTTCATCCGGTTGGACTGGAAGCCGACCCAAACATAGTTGGGAAAAGGCAGTGTGTGATGTGTTCGCGGATGAATAGAAGAATATCTTGTCTGTATGCTTGGAGTATTGTGAGATGGATAAATAATAAATTATTTATTTTCTGTAAGTAGATTTGTACAAACACTTTTACATGTCAATCATATTTTTTTTTAACTAGATGAGGTCGGCGTTTCCTATCTGACTACTCTGAGTAGAAAGGCCGAAATAAACTCAGAGGTCAGTCTCTTTTACAGTCCAGACATAATCTTGAGTATTGCGATACATAAGTGTTTATGTTTTTAACTAATGTCCTGTGAGACCTTGGCTGTTTTATGTTAAAATAAATAAAAAAATTGACGTCATTATTATGACAAGAGCACATTACACCCGCATCGCGCCATAGCAGTTCGAATTTCCGTACAAAAAGAGATCGTAGCAACCCATCTGTATTGTTCGATTGTTGATACAAAATCAAAAGTGATGTAGAAAGATTTTTGCGTTGCGGTATGGCCAGCACAAACATGGGTCAGCTTTTAAAAGCTCTTTAAATTAACCCTTATAGTAGGGTATAATAAGGTGCAAAATAACAATAAAAAACGAAAATCTCACTATAGTGTTACAGTCGTAAAAAGAGAGGAAATAAAATGTGGAGGGACCCGCAATTTAGCTAGTATAACGCGGGATATATTAATTTTATGACGGGCAATAACAGAAGCTTTTATGTGCTATAATATGATCTACTGAGTTTTATTGACAACCTTTGTGGTTATCTAGGGCGCGAAGTTGTAGAGTAAGATGATTTCCCCTTGTTCTTATGTAATAGCCCAACGGTAATGGCCCCAAGTTATGGGTTGTAGGTTGTGGGTTCGAACTCAGGCAGGTGTTTTATCGCCACCGCTCTCAAAACTGTGAAGAAGCCGACCGTTCCACACTGGACCCACGTGGTGGATTAGGTACAGCCCACTCCTTCCCTCAGAGGAGACTTGTGTCCCCGCAGTGGGAAAATCATAGGCTGATTATTCTTATGCTTATGTTTGAAGGTTAAAATTCATCTGATAGAAAGTGGTTACTTCCGCCTGCCTATAAAACCTTTTTATTTTGGTGTGCGATGGAACTCCTCATGGACTCCCTCCATCGTTGGAGTGATAGAGGGGCATGCCGGACTCTTACCGGCTAATAGCACCGCGGTGTTCCAACTCTGCCTATGACCGGGGGGACCGGATTCGCATAAGCATTCACCATAAGCAAGCCTCAACACACTGTTCTTTAGGTACACATAGCGTCAGTATGTGCTAACCCCTCAAGTTTTAAAATGTTACACTGCTACAACATTGAATTCTTTACGAATAATCTAAAGAATACTTCAAAAAGATTTCATTGATTCGACTTGGATTCGAACCACTGCATCACCTGAAATCATCATACTCATTTTAATTCATTTTAAATTCTTTATAAATACATATTACTAAGACTCGTATTACCCAGTAACTGGGTTGTGGAGGTCAGATAGGCAGTCGCTCCATGTAAAATACTGGTATTCAGCTGCATCCGGTTAGACTGGAAGCCGACCCCAACATAGTTGGGAAAAGGCTAGGCAGATGATGACATATTACTAAGACAAAATAGAAAAATACCTTATATTAAAAAAAATATAATGCATGAAAAAAATACATCTCGTGCCTAGGATCTGAACTTTCAATCTTATGCAAGACGAGCGGTCTTAAAACCTCCAGTCTATTTAGACGTTGAATAACTCTTCTTACATGGGACGATTGCCTATCTGACCTCCACAACCCACTTACTGGGTAGCACGATACCCCTTGGTAAGACTAGCTGTCAGACTTTCGGGCTTCTGACGCTCGTAACGACTGTCAAAGATCTACCAAATGACAGCCGGGACAAACGTGGTTTCCCAGACACGGAGGGTTCTCGGTATCTAAAGCTGGACACCCATTCACGGACTAACCGCGGTAAGTGTAGCGTATCCTGATCGATCGACTCTTGTGGCTGTTATTACTTAGCCACGAGCCCCTCTTAAATAATGAGAAATTAAATCTTTACCGCTATCATCATTGACATCATCACATCTTTAATATACCTCTAATTGCATATATATAAGTCTATATTGACACAATTCGCCACAATGCATTTACTTTTATTATAGTTTTCTTTCCATAAGAACCATCCAAAATCTTCCCATGAAACTCAACAACTTTCTTCCACTATCGCTTTCAAACAGACGTAAAAACTTGTTCCTTCCGATACCAGGTTTATACCACCCTGAAACTTTATCACTGTATGGCCCATAAAACGGAGCCTATATAATTTATAACTATATTAGTATTACATTCGCGTTGAGAGTTGTGTTAAGTTTTGGATATATGTACTTGCATACGGTGTGAAGATTCAGTATGTTTTGGGCTCCTCGAGTTTTATTTTTCCAGTTTTAACTGTTCACTAGGCTACTGTTTTTTTTTTATAAGCAAAAAAGCCCTTTGTAGCTTTGTAGCTTTGTAGCTTCACCGAGTCTTCTCGTCGCGTATTCCACGAAGCCTAAAGACTAAAGTATTTTATCAGTGCAGAATGGAACTTCAAATGATTTCAACAAAGTTCTGTATCGGAGACTATTTGATAGAACATATTTTATTGTTTTTTTTTTAATATGTATATATAGAATTCAGCTGGGTTGGACAGCGTTTGGGAAGATTCATTCAAAAATGTTCCGTTTTTTACAATTTTAATGCATTTATTTTGAAAAATTAATCGTCTCAAAAACTGGCAAAGAATACGAGAGTTGCCCCTCTGATGCTTACACCTGATCTATCTAAAGAATATCACCAAAAACTGACCTTATTGGTGATTTTCTTTTTGTATACTGACGTATAAATTTAGCTATAGTTAATTATTTACACTACATAAGTATATATATTTTTTTAACTAATAAATTCCTTTTACTAATAACATCTAAGCATTCGTTACGATAACAACAAAACACACTAAAAAAGAAAAGAAAACCGTGCACAGTACATATTGTGGTAACCAGTAAAATCTCGTACCAAGAGCACAGATTAATCGAATGTCAATCAACGTGTATGCCCGGCACTCGACTACATAACCGATCTAGGAATTATTGCATGAATGTGCCCTGGAGGCGTCGAGCCAGGCGTTAGCTCGAATTATTGGTAAACACTAATGTCTTGTACGTATGTATTGGTTAATATTGTTGTAAAACTTATGAGAACAAATAATGTATTCTTTTCTTTTGTTTCTGTTTGCATAGTGGGGGATTTACACTCGGTCGATTTTCGCTGCTGGTCGCCCATTTACACAGGTCGATACAATTCGCAGATGACTAGGTAGTTCATTTTGCATCAAGAAGTCAACCTTCATGCGGCGGGCGATCGCTGCGACTGAACATATTCACGGTCGATTTTAGTCACCTGCCCCAGGTGACCTATCGCCGCACGATAAAGGAGACGGATACGCTTTCATACAATTTTGGGCCTGGATGTAAAAAGATGAAATTGGTGTCAATTGATAGCTACTATATTAACAAACAATCACTGAAAACTTTGCAGATTTTGGCAATCTGAGAGCCGAGATAAAAGAGATTTAGGAAAAGTGAGGTTACGTAACAATCTGTACTTAACAGCCGATTTTTGAAGTGGGATTGTCATTTTTTACCCGACTGCCGAAGGAGGGGCCACAATTTACACAACGATTCATGATGTCAATCAATATCTAATCGGTAGGTCGTTCGTAGAATCCAAAGTAACAAGTCCAAGTTCAACGTTTAAGCGGGGTTCTCCGTTTCCGGTATGGTAGCAAGGCAAGGGTCGTACAAGAAGGAAGATCAGAAGTCAGTAGGAAAGCAGGGGTCGAAGAAAATATCAATAAAAGTATGAGAGGAAACACTCAAAACGCACACGCACTAGACGATACGAACGAGTGTCGATGTCATGTCATGCATGTCAAGTCAGAGTTAGCACAGGTTAAAAATACAATAATCGATTAGTAAACGTGAATTGATTTATCTTAATTATGTAGATATTTAATTAGTTTAAACTCTTAATACTTTAATTCTAACAGATTTAATTATTTTAATTGAATGAATTATCTGGTGAAAGCATTTTGGTAAACAGTATGAACTTTGTAACGTTAATCGATTATAATTGAATCGATATTCCAATGACTTCGTAACCCTAATTTAACTATTGGATTTCTCATTTTCCAGATTGTAAATTGAGTTGATTTTTCACATTTTGAAATAGAAAAATATAACCTTTTTTTTAAGCCATACCTCAACTTATTACAATTAGGCCCAGGAATCCCCGTCTCCTTTCAAAATTTGGAACTTGAGATTTTAGCTACCTGCGGTCTAGCTGAATTGCCATTTAGACAGTCGATTTTCGCCATGCGGTGAAAATCGTGTGGCTAGAGTCACCTGTGTAAAGTCCTGCATGACGACCTACTTTGTTCAGTTGTTATTATCAAAGACTTAATCGTTGATATTTACGGTGAATCCGGCTATCAGACTTCAGTAGGCCAATTCCCGTAATTTAAAAATTTCAAAGTCTAATCGCAGCCTCATCTCGGCGAAAAACAAGTAAAATTATGAGTCTTCTTCCAATATGTTAATCTACTTATTTCCAGACCAGCTTCTGTCTGCTATTTCGTCCGCGTGAAATTTCTTGTTCCCCAACCCACGTCGTCGGCTGATAAGGGTCATAGCGTAATGTCATTATTTATTTATTATTATTTTATTTGTTAAGTAACCTATAAGCCTTTCTCAAGAATGCAAAAAGTTTTTTATCCGATTGGTAGTCCTAGAGATTAGCGCGTTCAAACAAACAAACAAACAAACGCTTCAGCTTTATAATTAGTGTAGTTTCTTTAACAGCCACTAAAAACAAAATCACTTTTTTTGTCTTATTTCCGCGAAACAAAAATCTTCTCCCATCATATTTTATTCCAAATCTCAGTGACGGTTTTAAAGAACACTTGTAGTATAATCCGCCTGACAGCCGACAGTACAGTAGTGGGGATTAACCATCTTCCCGACACGTTCCGACACGTTTCCCGGACGGCCCGGATTAGTTACTGGGGGGATTCTTCATTTCGGTTTGGTACTTTTACTGCGGGCGCTGACTTGAACAAAATCTTGGACGAGGATGGTGTACGGTAGGATGGTGACAGATGGTTCAGGTGGTGCGGTGTTTCAATTATTAAAAATAATAAATAAATAGGCTCCTTAAGGTGGGAGACCTAGACTAGGTGATGTGCGCGAAAATCTGCGGGGTGTTAACAGATTGATCGTTTTAGCGCTGCATAATATGTTGACGTCTTTCGCTGTTTCGTATACCAAGATGACATTTTTTTTAAAGGGGCATAACTTCACAATCTGACTTCTGTTTCTTGTAAGTTTCATCTTTTAAATGACATCCACATTTTACTGTAAATCCTAACATAAAAGTGTGGAGACTGTTGTCCAGTGGTCACTAAAGTGGAAATTATTTTTTGTTTCTTCTCTGAATAAAAAGAGGCATTTGCCACGCAGGAGAAAAACGAGATAAGACCACACGGTAAAAACCAGTTCAAAAATCTTTTTTTTACCCACTGCGTTTCCTCCATCTTAACCTTGACCCTCCATGCATTACACTGTGAGCCAGCTAAGCAGAATTTCGGACCTCAAAGCATAAGCAACCGCATAAATCTTAGTTACGTGACCTCTCGCAGCCTCCCGGAGGTACGTCGGAGGTAACGCAGGCAATTACACTGTGTAGCAGTCTCGGGGGAGTGAGATATGAGAGTTTAAGACTAACTTGTACGGAGCGTTACACGTTTTGTAAATGTTAAGGAGTGACGCTTTTTTTTGGTCGGAAGTGTAATGGATGCTGGCGCTGTAATTTATATTGTGTACATAATAAAGAGTATTCTATTCTATTCTATTCTAGTACGGACAAAAAGTTAATAATATTTAAAAAAATAACTGATAATCTTTAAAATCCCACCACAGCTTTCGTTACGTGGCAAATGTTTGCAGAAATAATTTCAATTTCAAAAAAATATTATTTTGATTCAAGTTTTCGGGGAGGTCTTTATGTTGCCAGTTTTGGAAATAAGATGGTAATTGGGACATGCTTGTTGTAAGAATTGATATGATAATTTCACGATTATTTTTTAAAACAAAACTGCATTTAAAGATTATTGAATAATTAATTATACTAAATGTAGTTAAATGCAGTTTTGAGTTTATCAGTGGATAAGAACATAATATTTAATAATTGATTAATGTATCAATTTAATTTTTAAACAAATACATCTTTAAATAAGTCTTTAAAGTATGCAATGGCAGTTCCTTTTTTATCGTTCGTATTGGTTCATAATAATTGTCACTGCCCGTCATTGTCATGCACTTGTCATATTATGTTTATTTTGTAGTTTTAACTCTGTGTATTACTTTACACAGAGTTAAAACTAACATTGAGGAGGCATTAAAAGGTATGTTTCGAAAAATTACAGTTTTATTTCTTTATACGAAAGGTCTAATATTTAAATACTCTTTAGTGCTTATATATGCCATTCGTTATGTTTGACGATCCCAATAATATTAATTATGACCGTAAGTGATTGTTGCACTGTTTCATATACACTTTTGCATATTACCTTTAGCATAAGCCAGTGTAAACAATTGTTAGTGAACCAATAAAAATAAATAACCCTTATGGTCATAAGTCATATATTTTTGGAATCGTCTCCTCGAGCCCTTTCTTTGACGTAAGTAGTAAAAACTATTTTCACGACGCTATAAAAGTCAGCCATGTTGATTTTTGTGAAAACTCACCTATTGAATTAGGAATTTCCTTCAAAATCCTTCGTATTGCAATTGAAAGTGACGTGCGCTACGCTGGGCGGTTACCACAATTCTAACGACATGTAAATCATTACAATGCATCCAGCCAGACATCGGGATGTTATGAAAGAATAAAGAATCCTACATACATAGAGCATAATTATGTACAGACGCCAGCACATCAAGCTACCCGAAACTGTCAAATTATCCCAATCAACTTTGAATCTTATTCTTTAGCGGTAAAGTTGTAAGAAATTTGACAGATTGTAGTAGCTTGATGTGCTGGCGTCTGTACCATACGAAGACATGCGCCAAAAACACAACTCTTCTTGTCAGCTGGGTTTGGTTACTTTCTGTTTTATTTATAACTCTGTGGTACCGCGTGTGACAGCATTATGAATTATTTGTTGTGACTTCTTGTGATTTGTTCAAAAATATAATTTTCTGTGTTTCTGTTTATCTTTTTTGCATTTCTGAGTGACTTCGCCTTTCTTGGACTATGGATTTTTACATTGCAGTTTACCTGCGCTACAATAGCAATCCCTATAACTCGCATCTCGGAAATCTCTGGTTTTGCCTGGTTTCCAACGGAGATCTAACTTTCTATAAACTGGGGCATAGCGAATGAATCATTTGTGATGCAGTCGTTAATATGAGTGAAATTCTATCCGTTGGAAGACAGCGGATTACTCCGTGATCAGTGACAGGTTTGAATTTAATTTTTTTGACAGGTTTGAAGTCATCAGATTTAGGAAGGGTTTTATTTATTCTCCAAGTTATACGACGAACAAAAATATACAGGGTTTTGAAACACTAATAGTGCTTCATAAATCATTATACATTTTGTTTTATTTGTGCCCATTTCTGGGCCAAGCTTATATGGGACAAAAATCCATCTCCTTTATTATGTTTAGTTAGGTTGGTAGGTAGATTATGCAGATATGGATGATTTCTGAAACTGCCGTGCTATTGCGAACTTTTGACTAAGTAGATTCCTCTAGTATTTTTTGTTTTATTTTTAATTTATTGACGCCTGTACTGGTTTAGATAATTTTGATCCTTAAGTACGCTTACTACCTAATACCGCTATTCTTCACGAAATAAAATAGGACAATAGCCGTGTTTTCCAACTTTCCAAGTGTCTTAAAACTTACTACATCACGTTAAAGTTGAGGAGAAAACGTCAAAGTTCTCCGCGGTATCAAATTTTTTTACTTTTTTGCAATTTTTTTGTAAAAAAACGTATGAAAATTTGAATTTCACAGGCTACCATAGCGCATCTTCGTTTATATCAAAAATAAAAGGAATATAAAAAATTAGTCCTTTAACTACTTTTCACTCGCAACTCAAACTCAAAGCATTTATTTCAATGAAACCATTTTCAGGCAATTTTGAATTGCAAAGGAATCGGTCAGTCGGAAAGGTGGTTACCCGTTGCAAAGCGTAGTAGTAGGCTCCTATGGAGAAGAACAGACAAGAAACTCCACGGATACTCTTTTAAATCAAAAAACCTTGTTATGAAATATTAGTTACGTCATTCATATTGAAATTATAATAATATTTGAGTAGAAATGATTTAGAACGCACGTTAAAAGCTCACCATATCAAAAGCATGACTAGCGTCCCATTAAGTGTTAAGTGATTTTATTATTGTAAGTAGGTTTGTATAAACACCGTTACACGTCATTCATATTTAAAAAAAACTTTATGAGGTGGACGTTTCCTATCTGACTACTCTGAGAAGAAAGGCTTAGAGATCAAGGTCTCTTTTAAATCCCAGCCATAATCTTGGTCAGATCATGTGAAGACCATGTAGATTGATGTCTGAAAAGAACATTCGAGGAAAGAACCACACAGATTGAGTGGACCTGTCTAGTCAGTGCACGCATTTGTTTGCAATTGCACAATTAATGTACGACCTACATTTATAATTTAATACATTAATCGCCGAAATACGATACATTTGGATCCGATTGCCATATGAAAAATATCCATTATGTTGATTATCTCAGCCCTCGATAATATCAGATCGGATATCCATGCGATTGCAATAAATTATTCAGAAGCATTTCAAATTAATATTGGTGCTGCCTGCATTTTTATTCATGTTTAATTATTCTTTTCAATTTGAGAAAACGATTCGGTCAAATATAAATATTTATGGGTAAGTAAGTCAGTTGGAAAAAAACAAAAAATTCAAAGACATGTGACATCTGTCAACCCGCACTGGGCCCGCGTGGGGTGTGTAACGGTTGATATAATAACAAAAAATCTAACGTTCACTTGACCTATTTTCAGTTAATATACTTTTGTTTAATATAACGATCAGTTGAGATAATGAATTGTTGATATAATTTCATTTTATCTAATTTCTTATGATATAATAAACATTTCCTATAATGCACATTTGACATAATATTCATGTAGTATATTATTCATTTACTATAATATTCATAATCTCTAATAACTTTTAATATAATTTAGATGCAATCTGGACTTTAGGGCACCCCGACTCGGACAGGTTAGGTTAGAAGGGGATGGCAGGGTCGTGTGAGCGAGCGAAGCGAGCGAATAGACCCCGCCATCCCCTTCGTGGTTATTTTCTTATAAACCATCCAGAAGTAGGAGCCCCGCGAAGCGGGGCTCCTTCGACCAAGCCCACCCTCGACCATGCATTGAATATTTTAAGATTTGGTTAGGTGCCATTTGAGTTAGGTTAGAACTGTGACCATTAAACATGAAAATTAGGTCAAAAGAACATTAGGTCAAATGAATGTTATATAAAAAGAATATTATACATATTGAAAATTATATAAAATGAACGTTATACTAAATGTTTTATATTAAATGAAAATTATATCATATGAAACATTAGGTCATATGAAATTAGGTTATATGATTTTATAGCATATGAAAATTATATTATATGAACGTTATTTCAAGTGAAATTAGAGCATTTGTTATTATATCATACATTACACACCCACCCGCGTGGTAGATTATAGCCCACTCCTTCTCGAAGAGAGGTAGCCTGTGTCCCAGCACTGGGAAAATTATAGGCTAATTATGCTATGCGGTTGGAAAAGATTCAAAAGTATATTTCTAGTACCTAGAGAGTATGGAGCATTTATGCTGTAACTATGATACAACTCATAAAAGTATGTGATCTTCCATTGCACAGGGTGGCAGAGACGCAAACTGTATACATTCAATTCAGCACATAATTCTAAACACCCTAGCGTAAAAAAATGTCGAAGGTTATCAAAAAAATCTGCTGTTTCATAGACAAACGCTATCTATACCTACGCGGTCAAAATGTATGGAACAGTATTTTTTTTTTTTTTTTAATAACCTTTGAAAAATTTTAAAGCAGAGTAGTCCAGTCCAGAATCATCTACTGAATGGTAACAGTTTGCACATCGATGTCCCTACCATCCTGTGTAATTGTGAGAAACTCCTCATAACTTGAAGAAACCTTGTGAAGAAAATCGGAGAATATCTCAGTCTACTTTCCTTGTCCTGAGAATAAAAACCAAACCTTACTGTGAGTAGCCCGACTTCCGACCAAAAAATCAAGAACACAGACTAAATTAAACCCCAAAACCATATCCCAATCAACTTTTAGCAGGCCTTTCATATAAACTCCGAAACAAAAGCATACAATTTGGCAATCAGACTTCCACAAAAACAGAATGATCGAGTCACATTCGTAGAGTTGCAATCGAAATAACTTTTGTTCTAGTTAGTGCACGCGCCGAACTCTAGGGAGCCTGTTGGTATTTTAAAATACATTTATATTCGTATACCATTGTGCAAACTCGATGACTTTTTGGTCATGGAGAAGTGAACAAATAGTGCTCAACTTTTGTAGTTAGGAAACAGTGTCGTGACTGAATGACAGACAGTGCACTGTCTAATCAACTGGATATTATAATACGCATTTTATACACATGCCTGTATGCACGAAAATTGTATTTCATTGCTGTGAAATGTCCCTTCTGATTGGTGTAAGCGCCAATCAGGAGCTGTTATGGCACAATGACATGGAAGCTACTGACTGTCCTACTTCTGTGTAAGTTTTTCTTACCAATGGTAGCATTTTTGATTGCCAAACTGGGCGTATAAATATTGGGTGGTTGCATTAATTCCCGCTGTTCACATATAGATGTGTTTAGCACTTCTTACGCTGAAGTATAACTACTGTGACATGTATATTTTTGAAGCTTGAACGTGTGTTAGTAAAATTCCAGTTTACTGCCGGCATTTCCATATTCATTAAGCGATATTAAATAATAAGACAATGCTCTGTATTAGGTGAGATATGGAAGGAGTTGTCTATTACGATTTGTTCCAGCCGAATGAAACAATAACCACTGAGCGTTATAAACAACAGTTGGAGAATTTGTACAAAAATTTGATGAAAAACAGACCATCAATTGCATCAAATCGACGAAAAGTGATTCTCCTTCATGATAACGCTCGACCCCATGTTGCTTTAAAGGGCAAACAAAAACTGATGGAGTTTTAATGGGAAACCTTCCCCCACCCAGCGTATTCTCCAGACCAAGCTCCATCAGACTAGGTATCTATATGTCGGCGCGAGCGTGGGCTAGCGATAACAGGGCCATCATCATAGTTTCTTGGTACGGGTTCCATGAGGAAGGTGGGTACTCGGGCAAACCAGTAAAACGTAGTTTGAAGCACAATTATTCACAGTCACGTTTATTCGGTAATTTACAATCACTTTATGAGTAGTAAGAAACAAAGGTTAGTACGGTGAACATGACAGTTCCGATGGTATGCTCTCAACCGTCCGGCGTGCGCTCCGCAAGTCGAATGCCGGCCGCTCTCCAATCGGCTCTGTCCACGTGTAGAAAATGGCGCGAAGTTATAGCGCCACCTCACGGCGTTCACTGTACTAACCGATCAACCAATGAGAATTAAGTTCCGGTTTGACCAATATTATGAAATCAACCGGAAGTAGTATTTTCATTATTTTGTCGTCTTGATATCGCTTGCGACGACATATATATACTTTCGGTCGACGTAGCATGATTTAGAAGGCAGTCATTTCAAAAATTATGATGAAGTCCAAAAATGGATTGCTGTTTTTTTTTTAAAAAAAAAACGTTGCCCCACACTAGGAATTTCTCCAGTGTTGTGGGTGCGTTACCAAACATTTGAACTCTCATACACAAACAGCCCGGAACAACTACTTGTAGGTAATATAAATATTTGTTCCGTGCGGGAACCGAACCTGTGACTGCGCAGCGGTCAATCGCTTAACCACTGCGCCAACCATGCTGTCAAAGCTGATTGGATAGCCTCAAATGATAGAGTATTCTTTCGACGCGGAATTCAATTGTTGTCAGAAAAGTGGGAGAAGGTTGTAGCTGCCGAAGGCACATATTTTGATTAAAGCCATTACGATTTTTATAATTCAAATAAACGTTAAAAAATCATAAAGAAACAGCGACTTTTAATGTAACTACCCAATATCTTCGCAAGCTAATTTTACCTATGATAGCTGGTTCAGTATGGGAGGGTCAACTACGCAAAGCTTTGAGATATTTGCTTCATTACGTCTAAAGATACAAGAGTCTTAATTTCAACCAATATCATCATCTGCCTAGCCTTTTCCACACTATGTTGGGGTCGGCTTCTAGTCTAACCGGATGCAGCTGAATACCAGTATTTTACATCGAGCGACAGCCTACCTGACCTCGAAAACCCAGTTACTGGGTAACATATTACCCAGTAACTGGGTAATACGTTACATGGTAAGAAGCGACACCCTTTCTCACCATGTACAACATTATTAACAATATTACGGCGCAAGCACTCGAAATAGCACTTTCACACACCACTGCACAAAATGCAACTAAAGTAATCTCATTACGAACTTCAATTGTTTCAGCAGCCCATAAGCTTTTACAGTCCACTTTGTTTAGTAATAGACAATCAAGCAGCTTTCAAACAGTTTAAACTATTCTATAAACTAAACAGACTCAAAGCTTTGCATAGTAGACCCTCCCATATGGAAGTAGCTATTAAAAGCTAAAAAAGCTATTAAAAGTCGCTGTTTTTTTATGTTTTAATGCAGTTTTCACTATCATTTATCACACATATATTTATCAGATTTTTTTTTCGTTTTTATTTATTCCGAAAATTCTAAGTGTACAATACATTAATATTGAACTTACAAATAATAAAGATGATGATGATGGCCGATGGCAGGTGGAGCAGACGAGTCCTGGAGTGCAGAACGCGTGATGAAGCGTAGTGTGGGACGCCCCCCAGCTAGATGGACGGACGACCTAAAGAAGGTGGCTGGGACGGACTGGATGCGGAAGGCGGAAGACAGGGTTTTGTGGTGTAGCCTGGGTGAGGCCTATGTCCAGCAGTGGACTGCGATAGGCTGAGTTGATTGATTGACATAGTAAAGAAATCTCAGTCTTATATCAACTCGTAAGGGTGCGTTTCCACTGAAGCGGAGCTGGGCGGAGCGGAGCGGAGACGTGTAGGAATCGTCCAATCACAGACGAGACGAGTGACGCGATAAGGATTTCAACCATTGTGATTAGTCGATTCACAGTCGATGACAGATATATCTATGCGCAACCTTATTGCACTTTTCTATGAAATCGCAGATATTGTTTTTATAACTGACTAGCGACCCGCCCCGGCTTCGCACGGGTGCAATGGAGAAACTGATAATTTTAGAGCCACTATTTCTCGTAAAAAGTATAGGAAAAAAATGGTTATTGTGGGTTATCCCTAAGAGATATACATATACCATCGCGGACTTTTTTGTAGACCTTTTTAAGGTGTACAATACTGTAGTACATTATTTTGATCTGTCTCGTGGGGTTCAGCCAGCGTTTACAATGTAAGCGCAAAAAAATGTGTTTCATTTACGACATCACATTAGAAACCTCTAAAATTATCAGTGTTTCTCTACTATATTATGCATGTATTATAGATATAAACCTTCCTCTTGAATCACACTATCTATTAAAAAAAAACCGCATCAAAATCCGTTACGTAGTTTTATAGATCTAAGCATATACATATAGGGACAGACAGACAGGGAAGCGACTTTGTTTTATACTATGTAGTGATGATACATTTCTACGCTAGGGCAACTCCTTATTTGACTGTCCTATTCTTCCCTTGCGGTGCTAGGGCTAACGCCCGCCTGGTTTGCGGCCACCCTCCCACTGGAGTCAAGCAGCCCGCTGTGTGCTCTGCGTGGGAGTTCCAGTGCCTTAGGCATCTTCTGGGCACGCTCGTTCCATCATAGACCTCGTCCATCGCTATCCATAAGGCGTGATCGAGGGCAAGAGCGCGCCCATTCAACAAAGAAATCTTCTATAATCATGTCCTGGTTTCATGGTAACAGTTTGCGTGTCGATGTTTCTGCTGCCTCGTGCTCTGCCTATACAGCGTGTAACGGAAGGGGGGTATCAACCCTGAAGGAGGTGAATGTGCTAATGAAACTCAACAACTTTCCCCAAAGAACATAGGTCGAAATATGAAAAAAAAATTTGGCCCTCCCTTACAAAACTGACTACCAGCTGATTGATTTACTATGGGAGGGCCAAATTTTTTTTTCATATTTCGACCTGTGTTCTTTGGCGAAAGTTGTTGAGTTTCATGAGCACATTCACCTCCTTCAGGGTTGATACCCCCTTTCCGTTACACGCTGTTTAAACATAACCTCGCTCCCAACTTGTCATAAACTACACATGCTATTAGCCGCTGATTACCGAGCTAATTGATCTAGAGGGGTTTCGTCAAAGGGCCATTGTAATGCCATCTTCAAACTAATGTTCGGATATGTACTGACAACAAAATAGATAAGTAACCGGATAACGATTTAACATCTTTAGCCACGGGCCCCCCTGCATAATAATGCTATACAAGAGGCTCGTGATTAAGTAAAAGTCTCACGGGTCGACTGAAGGTTAAGCTACGCTTGCCGAGGTTATTCCGTGGATGGGTGACCATGCGTTATATATGGAGATCATGCTTCGGAAAGCACTTTAAGCCGTAAGTCCCAGCTGTCATTTGTAGATCTTTAACAATCGTTACGGGTAGTCAGAAACCCGAAAGTCTGACCACCAGTCTTGCCAAGGGGTTTAGTGTTACCCAGTAACTAGGTAGTGGAGGTCAGATGGGCAGTTACTTCTTGTAAAACACGGTGGTATTCAGCTGCATCCGGTTGAAGATAGTGCCATCCACGAAGGCGTGCCCCACGCTTCTGTTTAATGCTTACAATACAAGTGTGAAACATTGTGCTAGTATGTTAGTTTTGTCTGTACACAGTAATTTCTCTTTTTTTTTTAATAGCCTTTATTAGCAATCTCACAAACTAGTTTAACAATTTATTTAAATTAAGAGTTTAGACATCTGAAATCTCCAGATTGCTTTGCTCATAGGCCTTCGCCAGGCTTTTCCATAGCTCCCGATCGTGAGTTTTTCTCCTCCATGTTCCTCCCGCAGTAGTTTTCAGGTCGTCTTTGAAATGGTCTTCCTCTCTCTCTCTCGTGCAACATTCTGCTAGTATGTTTCAAAGGACGTGGTTTCAAAATAAGGGATCATAGTGAATTAGGGCCCAGATGAATAATGAAATGATTTGATTACCTCTAATTCCACAAGTTGTAGTGTAAGTAAAGGTTTCGTCGCACTTCGTAAACAGCACGACTTTATGTCAAATAATATTGTTCTGCTTTTTAAAAATGCCGAAAAACACGTTTCTTATATGGAGACGCTCTTTAATTTTGTATTTTTTGTTACTTTATTATAATTTCATTATTTGTTGTTATGGCGGCATTAGAAATATACACTCTGTGAAATTTTCAACTGTCTACCTATTACGATTCATGAGATACAGCCCGCTGACAGATAGAACCCTAAAAATCGTTGTAGATAAATAGTTGGTTTACAAGTTTTGGGGACCGTACTTACATACTTGTGGTAGATTTATTGTATTGGATTGTATCACAACATGAGTCATGAAGGTGTAGAAGGGAAGACGAATTTGGCCATTCTTCTTTAGCGTCGCCACGAAGTAAGCAAGAATACCTTATGAAAAGGATGGGTAGGTAGGGAGCTTCTTTCGCACGTTATTTTGACGTGTAACACGCCGACCAGCATACTCTTAACCAGCTGAATGTCGCAGTTACAGAAACAATAGAAAGAATTAAAAAGCTATCGTGTCTCGCATGAATCATACGAAGGGTTAAAGTTTGCGTCAATTTTTTTGCGAGCAGTGGTGATGAATAATTTACACAAAGTAAAGCGTAAAGGCTCTCCAATGTCCATATAGGTAAATTAAATATCTACTTTATAACGGTGCCAAATATTCGCACTAAATATCGTCCCGCATAGTGTAGTTCATCCTAAAAATCAAAGCAAAATACAAAGCGAATGGCGCGGTTCGATGACGCGCGGCGATTGTCGATTCAACTCACGCTCGGAGTTCGAACGTCAATTTCAGTGATACCCGCATTAGCCCGATCCATGACAAAGTTGAAATCGTATTTCATTTCGTTAGTTACCTATTGTTTTACGGATGGAGCCAGTATTCATTGAGTTTTAAGTCCTGGATTTTGTATGGAAATTATTATCACGTTTATATTTTACTAGGAACCCCATCACAGTTGGAAAACGGCTAGGTAGATGATGACTTCTTGAATAATACCTAAATTAAAACGTAAAACGGCGTGTATGACGAGATATATGAACGTAAACGAAGCTAAATGAGTATTCACGTGTTAGGATCGTGGCAGGCGGCGTGCTGTACTTTCTGCCGACCGTCATGGGAAAAAGACGCGAGTTAATGTCTGTATGTATGTTAAAACGTAAACGTATTTGGTTCAAAATCTTACGAAATACATAACTTAGAAATCGCATTTTATGACACAAACTAATCATTGTATACGATACTACATTCATAAAAAATCGCACACATTTCAAGCTTCAAAGTTATCCCGATCACGAATCGCTAGAACTGTATGAATTATATATGTAGGTATAACCTACATACATATATAAGTCATACAGATATTTCAGACGCTTGAACGGATAATCGCATACAAAATAAGAATTCTTTGCACGGAATAGGTACGCAAGTTTGTACTTACCGTAAGTATTGAATACGCATAATAATCGGATGGCTTTGTCAAGGCGATCACTCAATATTCCCGATGTACTTGTGTGGTATTATTTCCGGGCTGAATGGTACTCCAATCGCAATGTCAATGGGCTATGATATTGGAGAAGGTTTTTGATCATGAATATTGTTGACCGAATAGGTTCCGTCTTTGGGATTATTTCTGTATTAGTTGTTCTTAGATTCGTCTTTGATCGACGAGGGAAAGGGCATTGAATTATTGACGGGATCTTCTCGAATGGCGATACTTTTCTACGTCTTGAAAATGCTGGATATTTAATGGTGCCATGGTCTAGCATAAGTATGAGCATAACAGCAAGTAAAACAAGCGGAAAAAACCAAAAGGGGGTAAACGAAGCCGGTCTAAAACCAAGAAGGTTTTGGTAAGACAGGGTCCAGGGAAGGACACGAGCGACAAGGATGGTTTCATCAAGGTGGAGAAGAAGAGGAAGCCTCCTTGTACGAACCAGTGCGGCACCGCGCCGGCAGGATCTAACATGCTGCTGCGTCCAGCAATCCCGACGACGCTGCTGTCCAGACTGCACCACTCCACGAAGGTTGAAGAGATCGTAGAGTACCTGTGTGTGAAGATCAACTGGACTTTGAGGGTCGAGAAGTTGGGGCTGCGTCACAATACGAACTTCAAGCCGTTCGTGGTGCGTGTTACGACACATCATCTCGAGAAGTTCCTCAAGGAAGAGCTCTGGCCGAAGGGTGTTGTGTATCGCCGGTTTCTTGTCTGGCTACATGACACCAGTCAGTGAAACACGACGCCGACACTTCCTGTGCAGTATTTTTAGCTTGTTCTGTTGTGTGTATTTTTAAATTATATTGTTATAATATATTGGGTGTACCGAAAGTTCTGTCGGTTTTTGTAAATAAAAATCGTGGTTAGTTCTTGAAGCTATTATTTATATTTTAATCAATTACATATTGTCCCTGATTTTCTACTACACGTTCAGATATTCAGATACACACTCGAGTCCAAAAGCACTACACGAATTTCTACAGCCTGTAGAAATTTGTTCCAGAAGGGAAATAACGCTGCTACCAGCGTTATTTCCCTTCTGGAACTCATAAAGTATACAATGCCTCAAATGAACTTTATCGTTGGCACTCATTTTGACACTGCGGCTACTCAGAAGTGAATGACAAATTATTGCGCAATACGTGTATTTATAGTCCGTAACCCAGAAATTATGACGCAATATTATTCAATACTTTTAACGTATTGGTATAGAGAAAAATTCGAAAAATTTCTATGTACTACCAAAACCGACAGAACTTTCCGATACACCCAATAATAATATATTGTAGTACCTATTAATATATTTTTATTATAATAATATTGTGATATTTTTTTTTGTATTAGTTTATTATTATTATTATTATGTTTGTAGTACTATGTATTGTATTTTCTATGGGCCCTAGTTGCCTGAAATAAAGGAATAAATAAATACATTAATAATCAGCCTATAATGTTCCCACTACTGGGACACAGGTCTCCTCTCTGTGAGAGGAAAAAGGCCAAAATCCACCACACGGGTCCAGTGCCGGTTGATGGATGTCACATGTCTAATTTTTTTCCATCGCAGTTTTGTAGATCAGTGGCAGTAGCTATGAGTTTTACCCTGTCCTGTGTAAATGCGCTATAAGTTTAGATGATATCACTAAAATCCTGTTAAAGAAAACTTTGAGAAGAAACCTAGGATCTATGGTCGAAATGCCCGAAAGACTTTCTTCTAAAACTACATGCATAACATTCTGCAAAGCTCATACGTTAAAAACCTGCCAAAAAACCGCTTAGCCTCGTTTTGACGTTGCGCAGTTTTTCGCAAACGTTTTTTTTTTTATGAAAACCGTCATATGGCTTCATGCATCAAATCCTAGGTTTTTATTTTAGCCTTTCAAATTGTTAAAGGGAGACGCCTATGAAAAATTGATACCAAAACATTGATTTCTCTGTGCGAATGTATTTTTAGAAATATTTTCATTTGAATATTTGAATGGTGAACTTCATAGTTTCGAATAGTGCTTTTTTATAGTTTTTGATACTAGCTGAAGTTCTGTTGACTCAACTAAGCTGTTTGTTTTACAACTGTGGGTTTTTTAAAGTTATTTCTATGGTAATTTCATAACTAAATGGAGAACTTTTATCCTGTCACCGATACTTTCTGCAAGAAAACCACGCTTGCTAACTGTATGATGGTGATTTTGTACTTTTGTACAGATTTCATCCAATGTTGTTTTATTTCACCTAATTGAATAGAACAAAAAAGAAAGTAAATCATTATTAGGTACAGACGCCAGCACATCAAGCTACCCGAAACTGTCAAATTTTCACAATCAACTTTGAACCTTATGCTGTAGCAATGAAGTTAAAAATCTAATAAAAAAATAATAGAAAATAAAAGAATGCCTAAGGCATTAGTCCACCTTTGTACAGACGCCAGCACATCAAGCTACATGAAACTGCCAGATTTTCCCAATCAACTTTGCACCGTATGCTTCAGTGATAAAGTTGAAAATCGATTAAAGAAATCTGACAGATTGTAGTAGCTTGATGTGCTGGCGTCTGTACCTTTTTGTGTGCGAAAAGATTAAATAAAGACATAAGCTAGCCTCTTCATTTATTGAAACTTCGTAATACGCTAGGCCAGTTCAAGGTAAGTGTATTACCACAGACGTCCGACGTTTGGTGTCGAACTTAGAAAGCGTTTACCGATGTATTTTATAAAAATCTCACCGTGAAAACAAAGGTGAAGTAAGCATGAAGTGAACAACGGTGAACAGTGCTATTTTGTGAAAAGATCACAAGAGAAAGAAAGATCACAGGTAAAAAGATCATAGGTGAGGTGATCTTAAAGTGAACTGTCATTCCACCTGATACTAGGGATTGACACTACTGACAGCTCACTTTAAGCTCACCTAAGTTTGTCAACCTGAAATCGCGATAAAAAAAACAGCTGTTCCCTACATTTATGTTCTCATAACTCGTGTAAATGTAGGGAACAGCTGTTTTTTTTTATTCGCAATTTCAGGTTTGATCCCAAAGTAAAAGTTGTTCATAATGATGAGTACAATGACCCCTTATGATGTTGTGTGTTATTTCAGTTACAGCTTGTAGATTATTATTAAAAGTAGACCAAACACTTTAATATTTTGTATAAATAATATAAATAACCCCACTTAAAGCACTTAAGTGGTCAGAACTAAATTAATATTAATTTTTAACCCGTGAGAAGGCGCGCTATGAGCAATTTGCTCACACAAAAATCTAATTCAAAAATTTTTTGTCTTTCCCATGCCACACCAATTCAAGCACTTAAGTACCTTCCTAAATATTAACCCCCTCTCCACTGACGCAATTCTCGATCCGCTCAGTGGCGTTGCGACCGCGCAGCAAGGCGTTTGTGGTTGCCGTGTACCAACGTGCGGCAATTTGCTCATCACGCGCCCAGCAATTACTTTGCACCGAACATGTAAAATACATGTGTTCAGTGTGTTTCGAGAGGCACATTAGTGTAGATTTAATGGATGAATAACACTTTTTAGTTTTTGTTACGGAACAGTTTTTATTGTGATTTTTATGAAACGTGCCAAAAAAATTAATTAATACTAGGTTGTTTTGTTATTTGCGTTAGAAGTTGCTATTATGTTTAATAGTTTTGATTAAAATACTTGTTTTCTTACTTACTAAACCTTGTGTTATTTATTTAAATACATTATAAGCCAATAAATATAGAAACACTAAAAATATAAACATTTATGATAGTGTGAGCAATTTGCTCGCACGCGCCTACTCGTGTAAGAAAATTAGGCGCGCCTTCTCACGGGTTAAGGGGTTTCACGTCGGTTTATTCAAATTAAGTCAATATCGTTAGAAAAGTGAGTCAATTATAGTCTTGTAATGTTAATTACTTTGCATACCTTGTATTGTATTCAGTCAAGTATTTTCTAACTGAACAGACAGCTGTGCTGCTGGGGAGTTTGTTGCGCCACTTCTTCTTCCCAACGAAAGCACTAGGAAGTGGTGAAGGGCGGTGTTTTGGGGGACTGTCTTTTGTAATTTTGACGTTCGAAAAGTGCTGATCCTCAGCCTAGTTTGAATAAATGACTTTTGATTTTGATTTTGATTTTGACTTTGATTGTGATTTTGATTTTGACTTTGATTGTGATTTTGATTGTGATTTTGATTTTGATTTTGACTTTGATTGTGATTTTTTCTATTCGAGGACTGTTGCAACTAAGGCAAATTCCGTACGGGACGTGGGACGTGACGGCGTGCGTCGATTGTTTTAATAATTAAGAAGTCACACGACTATTCGCGCCTTCCTCAGTTCAACCAGAGCTTTTAGGTGAGATTTCCATATCACACTTTGTCATTAAATACTCGCTCTTAGTTCGCTCACATTAAACAGTACAGCGGTTATTTCAAGTTGTTATCAGTATGTTAAAATAATAAAACATTAAATTTTACTAAAAATAGCAAACTGATTAAAAAAAAATATGAGTGTAAATATTGTGAGCTAAATGATACTACCGCCCTAGAGGAGGCATCTGCAAATATCTCTAACTTGAGATATTCTTTGTAAATGGATTGCACCAATGTGGCTAAATAAATAGACCACCATTGAATGTATGTGTGCAGGATTCAAAATATCTATAAGTGTTTACATCATTATTTCACTCAACCGCACCGATCGGTATAGTATGTATTTATATAGCTCTTGGTACCGTCTGAGACAATGGCGAAGTCGGAAGTGTGTGTGCGTGTCAGCGTTATGTGGTGACGCTACTCGCCTTAAGTGGCGTCAATACTTGGTTAGCACGTCAATCGGCTTCGTTATGCAAGCGCCCCTAGAGAGGATATTCAACAACATTAGTTTTAGTATGCGAAACCCGAAACACGTGTCTAGTAATTTTATTTGAAGAATCTATGTACAAAATTTCAAAGCGGTATCATGTAAAATGACAAAGTTATAAGCTTGTTATGTTACCTGCTTGTCCGTACAAAATTATGATTACCACTTACCACGCGCCGCTGCCCGACCGGCCGTGACCTGTGTTGTGCACATATGATTCCGGATATGTACTTAGTGTCTTTCGGTGTCCAACTTGTAACTTTTTTTAAATATATTTGGGACAAAATATAACATGGTGTATAAATTATTGGAATCGATTCAGTTACTTATTCTAAACAAACTATATTCAGGCTTGCAATATACTGTAGTGACACAGAGCCAGTCACTTACCTCTAGTACCAGAAACAACCCACACCGTACCACCTGCATAACCGATACCTACCCTGCGTTGTTTGACAAATCAGTTAAAGAAACAGAGAAGACCGCCTTGAAAAGGACGTACGTGACTCTGTTAAGAAATAAGAAGTTCGTTCTGAAAAGAACGGTTTGGGCTCAAGGCTGACGACATGCGTGAAGATCATCGAAGCAGCAGAGGTCACACGACGCGGACACGACGCGGTAGAAGCCACGCGGTGCGACACGGCGACACACGACGCGATGACAAGCAGAGATCTTCACGCAACGCCGGCAGCCCGAGGAAAGGACGCGCGCGGCGCGGCCGCATCTACTTATAGTCTAGCGAGGCGCGCGCGCCGCCGGCGCGCGGGACGACGTTGATTGGCTGTGCTATTATGCGCGCTCCACGCATGCGCGGCGCATCGAGCGCCCTCTGACGAATGTGGTGGTTTTGAATATTATGTAAATATCTTAGGCTAAGCAATACTTGTACCAACCTGTATGTAAATATAAATAGGACAATTTACCCAATAAACACAGATCATCCGGACACGTTTTTGAATCAACATACCTGCTTACCCCTAAATTGGTGACCCCGACGTGATACTTAAATATAGAAGAACAACCGAGATGAATACCGAATCCAAGCTCGAAGTCCTGGCTGCGATGGCCGATAAAATGATGGAGCACTTCGAACCTGCATCAGTGGCCGCAGTCTCCACAACAACCTCGCCAAGCTGCGGAAGTCATCACTCATCATCAGCCATCACGAATTTGCAAGTAGAATTCCTATCAAAGCAAATCGAGAAGTTATCCGTTGAAATCGCCGAGCTACGCACAAGTCAGCAACGACGTGCGGCGCACGCCCGCCCCTCTCGCTCCCGTTCCCGCTACACATCATGGTCGCGCCACCGCAGCACTTCGCGCCAAAACTCCCGCGGATCGAGAAAACCGGGCGACGCTGATTGGTTGTGCTACTATCATTACCGATTCGGTGACGAAGCACGCAAATGCGAATCACCTTGTTCTAAAATCAAGAAGGAAAACTAGAATATACATCGACTGTGGCGGAAGTCGATGTTAGCCAACGAAGTTACCGCCTCTGCATCATCGATATCAACAACCGAGAGAAGTTTCTCGTTGACACCGGAGCCGACATATCAGTTTTAGCAGCAAGGAACAAGACATATTCGAAACCGGCAGACAGTACCTACAAATTATTCGCAGCAAACGGCACACAAATACGTACCTACGGAGAGCGTACACTCGAGCTCAACCTAGGTTTACGTAGGACACCATCGAGGCGGTCCGGCCGGTGCTCGAGCGCTGGCTCGGGAGGAGGCACGGCTCCCTGTCGTTTCGTGCGACGCAGGTGCTCTCGGGGCATGGTTGCTTCGGGAAGTACCTGTGTCGCATAAACAGGGAGCCGGACGCCCGGTGTCACCACTGCGTCGACTGCCGGGAGGACACGGCGCGGCACACGCTGGCTGAGTGTGCCGCTTGGGAGGAGCCGCGCCGTGCCCTCATCTCAGGAGTAGGCAGTGACCTATCGCTGCCGGCCGTGGTCGAGTCTATGGTCGGCAGCGAGGAGTCCTGGGACGCGGTGGTTTCCTTCTGCGAAACAGTCGTCTCGCAGAAGGAGGCTGCGGAAAGGGAGAGGGAGATCTCATCCCCTCACCCCGCCCGCAGCAGGCGCACCGGGCGTAGGCGGAGGGCGGACAACGCCCTCTTCCAGCCCCCATAAATGGGTCCAGGGGCGACGGACTTGGGGACGTCCGTCGCCCCCCACACATCAGGACCCGAGGCGGCGGCGCGTAGTGTTCCACGCGCGCCCCTCTTAGACGTCGCGGGGGGAGTTTAACACCTCACTCCCCCCCCTGACACGAGGAGAGGCCCGCAGGAGCGGGCCAGCACCAGCCGGGGGTTGCGGAAGTATCGTTCGTTCCCGCGACCCCCGGCGTAGGTGAGAGAGGGAACACCGGGGTGGTTTTTAGTCAGTAAGAGTCTGACAGACCCCGCCGCCCGCCCCAGGGCGGCGGACATCCATGAGGATTTTCCACCCCGAAACAAAAAAAAAAAAAAAAGGTTTACGTAGGAGCTTTAAATGGACATTCGTCGTCGCCGACGTAAAGACATCAATACTGGGCGCAGATTTCCTAGTAAATCACAAATTATTAGTCGATTTACATCAACGGAAACTCATCGACCGCGTTACCGATCTTGCCGTGAACACCATAAGAATTCAAGCCACAGAAGAAGCCGTCTACTTAATCGACCGTAACCATGCATACCACGACATACTGAGGAAGTATCCAGATGTTCTGCGACCCATAACACTCAAGACTTCTGCAAAACACGACGTGAAACATCACATAGAAACAACAGGCCAACCTATTTACTCAAGGCCACGCCCACTTCCTCCGGACAAGTACAACGCAGCAAAAATTGAATTTGAGAAGATGGTGGAAATGGGTATCTGTAAACCTTCTAAAAGCCCATGGGCCAGCCCATTACACGTCGTCAAGAAAAAAGATGGCTCATTACGTGTCTGCGGCGATTACCGAAGACTTAACGCCGTGACTGTACCCGACCGCTACCCAATTCCGAGAATGCAAGACTTTACGTACCAACTACATGGAAAGAAAGTTTTTTCGAAACTCGATATGAAGATGGCCTATTATTCCATACCAATCAATGAAGAAGACGCTGCCAAGACCGCATTACAACGCCATTCGGTCTCTTCGAGTTTACATGCATGCCGTTTGGCCTACGCAACTCGGGACAAACATTTCAACGTTTCATGCACGAAGTACTGCGAGGACTCGACGATATCGTATTTTGTTTCGTCGACGATTTACTCATCTACTCAAATAATGAAGAAGAGCATCAGCGCCACCTACATCAAGTGCTCAAACGATTGAACAACTACGGCATCACACTCAAAATCGAAAAATGCGAGTTCGGCACGAACAAGATACAATTTCTCGGATATGAAGTCACACAAGATGGAATCAAACCCACACAAGACCGCATCCAAACTATAACCAACTACCCGAAACCGACAACAATTCAAGAATTACGAAGATTTTTGGGAATGCTAAACTTTTACCGCAGCTGCCTACCTCATCAAGCTGAACACCAAAACCTTCTCAACAAATACCTACATAACAGCAAAAAGAACGATAAATCACCAATCGCCTGGACGCCTGAAGCCGAAGAAGCGTTCGAGAAATGCCGCCAAAGCATACTCGACGCAACTACGCTAACGCACCCGGTACCTAGCGCACCGCTATGTTTGTTTACCGACGCATCGAACACTAGCATCGGCGCCGTTCTTCAACAAAAAGTCGACAACGTGTGGAAACCTCTCGCATTCTACTCAAAAACAATGAGCGAGACGCAGCGACGGTACAGCGTGTACGATCGCGAATTATTGGCTATGTACACCGCTGTCCAACATCTACGACGGCTAATAGAGGGCAACGACCTAATAATATACACCGATCACAAGCCTCTAACGTACGCACTCGCAAGAACGCCGAGCAGTACCGACACGCCGAGAAGGGAACGACAACTTCACTATATAAGCCAATTCTGCACAAATATCAAATATATTCACGGCGATAAAAACGAGGCAGCTGACGCATTATCACGGATAGAAGAGGTCGAACTACTAAACTCGACTATCGACTACAATCAACTTGTTGGAGAATATGAAGACGACACCGAACTACGATCGTGCCTGAACAACCCCAAGCTGAAGTTCACCCGACTGACTATGCCCGGAGTTCAACAACCCATACTATGCGAAACATCAACAAACAACGTTCGACCGTATTTACCACAAACTTATCGTTTTGCCGCCTTCAAAGCGCAACACGATTTAAGTCACCCCGGGGTACGAACATCAAGAAAAATAATGGCAACAAAATTCTTCTGGCCTTCCATGAACAAAGACGTCACTACATGGGCAAGGGCCTGCATCGGCTGTCAGCGCGCGAAAGTCCAACGACACGTGATGAGCCCGCTCGGTAAATTCAAAGAGACAACGCGCTTCGAACATATTCATGTTGACATCGTCGGACCACTACCTCCATCTAATGACTACCGATACCTCGTCACGATGATCGACCGCTGCACCAAGTGGCCCGAAGCGATCCCTACGCGTGACGTCACCGCAGAGACTGTCGCCAAAGCCGTATACGACGGGTGGATATCACGATTCGGATGCCCGTTACGACTTACAACAGACCAAGGGCGACAATTTGAGTCTGCACTATTCACATCGCTGATGAAGAAGTTCGGCATCAATCGCATTCGCACCACTGCATTCCACCCACAAGCGAATGGTCAAGTCGAGCGATGGCACCGCACACTAAAGTCAGCATTGATGGCGAGAGCAGCCGCGACACGGTGGAGCGAGGAACTACCCACAGTTCTCCTAGGATTACGTACCGCACTTTGTGAAGATACCTCCGTCAGCGCAGCCCTAATGACGTACGGTACAACACTACGCATTCCGTCCGATTTCTTCGTGCCTACAACGCCGAACATCGAAGACGCAGAATTCGTACGTCAGCTGAGTGAAACAATGTCGTCGCTATCGCCGGGGAAAAGAAACCAATCAACAAACGCGAACACATTCGTGTACAAAGATCTCGCAACATGTACGCACGTGTTTCTACGAAACGACACTGTGCGCAGCCCACTTACACCACCTTACGACGGCCCGTTCGAGATACTACAACGCAGCGAAGAAGGAAAGCTGTTTACATTGCGCCTACCTCGTCGCACCGCCATCGTGTCAGTCGACAGATTGAAGCCAGCGTATATGTACAACGTAGACGACACAGAAACAACAACGTCGAACTCGCCGTCGCCTGCGACACATTCGCCGACTCAAGGTCATCGAAACACATCAGCAGACACGCACACATCGAACGCACCGAGTAAACATACCTACGTCACAAGAACCGGCCGAACAGTGAAACCGAACGTAGGCTTCACTTAGGGGGGAGTGATGTAGTGACACAGAGCCAGTCACTTACCTCTAGTACCAGAAACAACCCACACCGTACCACCTGCATAACCGATACCTACCCTGCGTTGTTTGACAAATCAGTTAAAGAAACAGAGAAGACCGCCTTGAAAAGGACGTACGTGACTCTGTTAAGAAATAAGAAGTTCGTTCTGAAAAGAACGGTTTGGGCTCAAGGCTGACGACATGCGTGAAGATCATCGAAGCAGCAGAGGTCACACGACGCGGACACGACGCGGTAGAAGCCACGCGGTGCGACACGGCGACACACGACGCGATGACAAGCAGAGATCTTCACGCAACGCCGGCAGCCCGAGGAAAGGACGCGCGCGTTTTTTTTTTTTTTTTTTTTTTTTTTTTGAATGGCATCTCGCAGTTCAACCTATGAGGTTGTCGACTGCTTAACCGGGCTTGCCTGTGGATGCCTCAATAAATTAAGGCCTCCAGCCAGGGCTTAAAACTTAAAAACTAAGCGACTACACGCTAAGGGCACCCCCTGTGGGGTACGGACCTCGGCTTAGGGCGTCGCTGGGAGAGGGCAGCAAGGGACAGGCTGGATCGGAATTATTTAGGGGCGAATTTTGAACTACAGGCTCAGCGGCGCGGGCTGGCTCGAGCAAGGGTCGGGGCGGACATGGTATGGGGGGTCGCGACGGGCCTCGACGGCGAGGACGGAAGGACGGCTGTCGGGACTTGTGTTTTGTGAGCGTGCTGGTGGCTTTTCTACTTTCCTGTAGGAGGGTCGTAGCGTCGTCGGGGATAGTGAGAGTATGCCTTGGTCGGCGAATCCTACTTATGCGAGAGGGAGTGTATCGGGCGGCCGCTGCAATCAGGGGATTGGGGTGCTTTATGCCAGTATCAAAGAAGCGCTTGGAAAGACGTTTCATGAACTGCTGGATGGTGGGTATTCTGAGATCTAAGTGTAGACTCTCATTGCGGACATAGAAGGGGGCTCCCGTGACCTTTCTGAGGAAACGGTTCTGGAGGGTCTGCATTCTATGCAGGTGGCGAGGCTTGGCGTGTGCGAAGACTACGCAAGCATAGGTCATGATGGGACGGATGACCGCGGTGTATAGGCGCAATTTGCACTTGAGTGACAATTTGCTGCGGGCGGTCAGTAAGAAGTGGAGCCTACTGAGAGCGAAAGAGGCGCGCGAACGAGCCGTCTTTATGTGCTCTCTGAAAGTAAGGTGGTGGTCGAGGATGACACCTAAGTATTTGGCTTGCTTCTCCCAAGGGATCGGCTTGCCATACATAGTGATCGGACTGGGGAGGGGGGAGGCGAGTCGACGGGGTTTCGAGAAGAGCACTGCCTGACTCTTATCGGGGTTGACCTCTATTCTCCATTTCCGGAACCAAGCGCCTAAGACGCTTGCGGAGGTCTGGAGAGTGCGAGCAATAGAGGCCTGACAGCGACCCGTATAGTAAATGGCAGTGTCGTCGGCGAATAGAGCCAACTGAGCCTTTTTACTATTTGGAATGTCGCTGGTGAATAGGGTGAACATGAGGGGGGATAACACGGATCCCTGGGGGACTCCGGCACGGATGGGGTGAGGGGAGGAGAGTGCACCCTCGACTCGGTAGCGGAAAGTACGATCCGACAGAAAGTCTCGTAAGATGAGCACGAGACGGTCTGGCACTCCTAGTAGGTAGAGCTTATATAATAAGCCATTGTGCCAGACTTTGTCGAAAGCTTTCGCTATGTCGAAGAACAACACGCCCGTCATCGCACTGCGCTGGAAGCCGGCGCTAATGTGTTCTACGATGCGGTGGACTTGTTGGATGCACGAGTGTTTAGTTCGGAAACCGAACTGCTCGTTAGGGATAAGGCTCTTTGCTTCAGCATAGTCCTTGAGTCGCTTATAAATAAGCCTCCCATAGATTTTGCCAAAGACATTGAGCAAACTGATGGGGCGGTAGCTGGTGGGCTCAGACTGGGTTTGCCTGGCTTAGGGATGCCGATGATGGTGGCTTCTTTCCACGTTTGCGGGAAGATGTTGTTGCTCAGAGCGCCATTGAAGATGGCGGTCATAAGCAATATGAGGGGGGCGGGGAGGAGTTTGTACACCTTATTGGTGATACCGTCCGAACCGGGGGCTTTCCGTGTTTCGAGCCCTTTAATGATGTCTTGCACTTCGTCGGGAGTGACGGGAGGCAGAGGATCATCGGGGTCTTCGACTGGTGGGAGGGAGGCTCTACGTTCGACTTCAGCGTCCACCTTATTAAGGTGCACTTGGTCTACTGGTTGAGAGCTGGGAGAGCATTGGGACTCTAGGCTGTCGGCGAGGCATTCGGCTTTGTCGGGGCTGTCGAAAGCGACGCTCTTGTCGGGGCGAATGAGAGGGGGCATGGCGACCTCTTCAGGGGAGCGTAGTTTCCTCTGAAGGTGCCAGAAGGCTTGGTGAGTGGGCTCGAGTTCGCTGAGCATCTTGTCCCAACCTTCGGAACGCCACTCCACTATACGCTTCTTTACAGCACGCTGTAAATGGCGCATGTGGGCTTTGTTCGCGTCACAGGGAAAAGAGTCGTAGGCACGAATGGCCGCGTTCTTCTCGGTTATCAGTTCACGTACGTCGGCCGGTAATTTCCAGCGATGGTCTTCCATCACCGGAACTTCCCGTGAACAATCCGTCAATACGGATTGTACGTGTTCTGTAAACGAGTCGATCGCGCCCGTCGTGTCTGCGACTGAAGCTATGAGGTCAGGAATGGAGTCCAAGTGAGGCGACGTGGTGGATTTCAGTCTTTCGCTTACTTTCCTCCAGTCGGTTATCACTTTGGTCTGAGGGGGCTGGTTGGGGTCACGCAGGCCCGAATAGGGGGCTAGATGCATGATAACTGGGCGGTGATCGGAATTAAGCTCGTGTAACGTCTCAATTGATTGCAAACGGAGGTTCACATTCTTGAGCAGCGCTACATCGAGTACATCAGGAAGCTGGTTGGGATCGCCAGGGAAATGGGTAGGGTTCATCGGAGCGATGACATCGAAGTTAAGGGTGGCGCCCAGGTTGTACACGATCCTACCTCTGGTAGTAGTCGTGCTGCTGTTCCAGGCGGGATGTTTGGCATTGAGGTCCCCCGCCATGATGACGGAGTCACTCAGACCGAAGAGGGCAGTGAGGTCATTGGTGAGAGAGATGGGGTCCTCTGCACCATTACTGGGTGGGATATAGGCGGAAATTATGGTGATTGGTTGATGACCAGTCATGCCGAGCCGACAGATAGAGATCTCCAGATGGGAGAGGAGGGGGGGTGGATCTACAGGGATGCAATATAGTGCCTTCCTGTAGTAAATGAGGGTACCTCCCTTGTGACAACGGGACCTGTCATTGCGAACTAATTTATAGTTGGCAATGTTCGGGTTTCGGTGGTGGGGCTTCAGGAAGGTTTCCTGTATTAGGAGGACGTCAAGCTGATGGTCGCGGAGGAAAGTGGCGATCTCGTCGCGTTCACTAGTAATGCCATTTGCATTAAAGAAACCTAGTTTTAGGGAACGGGGTTTGGTAACACTAATTCTTTGTTGATCCATTGGAACAATTAGAATTTTAGTGTTTGAAGGACTTGCGTAACCTGGGGATACGCATTGAATATCTCGGCGATACGCCAAGCATTGCCATTGCAGGCTTTGATTTCTGCTGCCATAGCGTTGGCGGGGGCGATAAACGCTGCATATGCACCGAGTATCACCTCCATGCTATTAGGCTCACAGCCGGGGACTGGGGGTGGGGGGGACCTACTAGGACCTGCGGGAGCAGCCCTGGGAGCGGTAGGAGGTCGGGCTGATGCGGCCTCTGGGGCCGAGGGGACTACTGGGGCCGTGGGGGCTACTGATGGCGCTGGGATGGCAGTTGCGATCAGCGCTGGTATGGCCGGGGGTTGGGAGGGCACCGAAGCAGCAGGGGTTTTCTGGTGGAATAGGTTTGCCCAGGGGGAAGGCCTTTGTGGACTGAGCCGATCGGGCATTTGTGAAGATGGAATCTTCACTGAGGGACTCTCTCTTTGTTGGCGGTCGCTTGCGCGCTTTGCCAGTTTGGGAGAGGAAGCTTTAGGAGCTTTGGGGCAGCCCCGGTAGTTAGCCGGGTGCCCGGATTGGCCGCAAAGTACGCAGCTGGGGGGCTCTGTACAAAGAGTGCGGTCTTTGGGACGGGGGCAATCAGCTGTTCCGTGCTCACCTAGACACTTGACGCATCTAGGTGTCGCGTAACAGTTGGATTGGGAATGGCCATAAAGTTGGCATCGGTGGCATTGTCCAATAAGATTGGACTTACGGGGCTTCTCGATGGAGATGCCCGAAAGGGAGCAAACTGATTTCACCCTAAATATAGGGTGATGACCTTCTGTAGGGTCGCAAACTACAAGGACCATGTCGTAAACAAGGCCCTTTCTCGCTTTGTGCAAGCGATGGACAGCGGAGACGGGGATACCTTGTGAAGCAAGGTCAGAATGAATCTCCTCGGTGGAGATTTCTTTAGGGACTCGCCTAATGATGACTCGGGTTGGAGTTTCCTCCGGGAGGGAGTAAGTGTGAAAGGAATAGTTCCTCTCACGTAGCATACGGGTAAGTTCCCTGTAGTCCGAGGACGAGGGAACGGTTACCTTGATGCCTAGCTGGGTCGACCTGGCATTTGTGTAGTTGATCTTTCGATCAACACACATTTTCGAGATTTCTGTCCATTTGGACTTCTCGTGAATGTATAGAGGGGGCGGGGGTCGTTGCTTCTTTTTGATGTCCGAAGCAGGAGGACTAGCCCTAGGGCTTGAAGGACGGGTGGCCTGAGGTGCGGCGGGGGAGGGGGTGGGAGGGCAGGGGATCGAGATAGCCGCGACTGGCTTTTTGGCCTTGTTGGCGTGGGATGAGGCTCCCTTCTTCCTTTTGCCTCCCTTTCCGACGACTTCATAGTCGTCTTCAGAGGAGGACGAAGAGGTTGAGAGGGCTTCCTCTGAGTCGGACTGAGGTACGGACGTATCCATACTCTCGGGGTGTGCAGCTGCGGGACACAGCTGCGGTGCGCCTATTGTCTTAGTGACAATGGCGGCTTGCACAATGGGTGCGGAAACAGGGGCGGCGGCAACCACAATAGGTGTGGAAACAATGGCCTCGGGAGTTTCGGCGGATTCCATTGTCGGGACGGACAATGGTGCCGGAATTTTTGGGTTAATCCCTAATGAGGGATTAGTCATGGGAGTGCCTTGGTCGGCCAAAGGCGGTGAGAGCGGGCTCTCGAGGACGTCGCTGAAGTCAGCGACCGAGCCAGAAGATGGGGCGGGAGAGGGAGCTCGCTGAAATTCAGCGAGTTTACTGCCATACTTGGCGACGAAATCCGGGTCCTTCAGCAGGACCTCCCTGACGAACGCTATTAACATAGCGTCCGACATGGTTGGATCGGGGGAGTTTAAAGAAGGGGTCGCATAGGGGCGTAGAAAACCCTAACAACCTAACTCCCCGGGTGGATGGGCCCGGGGGTGTGTGACCCTCCCTGTCGGGTGTAGACAGGGAGGTGAGTACCTATTGGTGAGCCCTAAGCTTGTAAACCGTCGCCAGTCTTATTGTGCGAACGGGGCCCTGAACCAGTCTAGTGCGAAGGGTGTAGACACACCCAACCGACACTAGGTGTGTAGCTGTGGACGAAGTCAGATACTAGATTCGACTAGGAGATCCCCCAAGGCCGAGATTCTAGCTCCCGATTCCAATTGACTTCCTCACCCTGAAGGGGCTCGGCGGGTGTGATTGGGGCAACACCCCCTTGGCTTCGTTGGCACCGTTAGGTTTCCACCAAGGACCACGAAACTGTGGTTTTTCCCTGAAGGGGCCAAGAACGTTTTGACAGACGTAACTAGTTTTGGAAACAGTGATATCAATGCCGCCTTGAAAAGGCAGCTATTGATAGGAACAGGGGTGTAGTCGGAGACTACAGATTTCGTTACGACAGGCGTAACGAAACCGGGCGGCGATAGCGGTGAGACACGGTGCAGCGAGCAGGTAGCAGCGGCACGTCCGTTCACGGCGAGCGTCGAGCGGAGAGTGAGGACGCGCGCGGCGCGGCCGCATCTACTTATAGTCTAGCGAGGCGCGCGCGCCGCCGCCGGCGCGCGGGACGACGTTGATTGGCTGTGCTATTATGCGCGCTCCACGCATGCGCGGCGCATCGAGCGCCCTCTGACGAATGTGGTGGTTTTGAATATTATGTAAATATCTTAGGCTAAGCAATACTTGTACCAACCTGTATGTAAATATAAATAGGACAATTTACCCAATAAACACAGATCATCCGGACACGTCTTTGAATCAACATACCTGCTTACCCCTAAAATACTATAAAAATATATATATAAATAGTAACGTTCGCGAGGATGTTATATTATATTAATACTAGCTTCTGCCCGCGAATTCTCCCGCGTGATATTTTGGCCCCCGCGTCACATCCCATCGCCCGACAACGCAACACAATTACTTCATTCTGACTTTTTGTTTGTTTTTTCTCAGTTCCTAAGAGTTCTGGCATGATGTCGTAGCCTATAGCCTTCCTCAAGATATGGACTATCAAATACAATAAGTTTTCAATACCGACTGGTAGTCAAACAAACAAACTCTTCAGCTTCATTATTACTGTAGATTATTATAGTTATGATAATTCTCCGATAAAATGATTAATTTATAGTTTAGTTTACCAGGGCTTTAACCCATAAATGCATCGTGATGTAAATTTCCATCAACCAATCCAATGCCATATTTTCGTTTCCACAGAGCACGGCGATTCCCTAATTGTTAGAGATATTCAACTCATTTTGTTCCCAGTAGATCCGTTCTGATGACATAAAGATGTAAATTTCCACCAGGCCATTTAAAAAATAAAAAGTATTTTTATGAATATATTTTTTAATATTTTTTCCTTACTATAGAGCTAATGTTACGTCCAAATAAATTTAATTTGCTTAAAAATTAAAAAATAATGCATTTAAGGGTTAACGAGCTTTATTGAGCAGTATGGTTAGACTAGCTTTAGCCCGCGTGGTGGTCGGGAAATATCCCTCGGGCACATACTACCGGAATAAAAGTGACTTAAATATGTCCTAACCAATCCGTACCGGACTGACAAACCGATCGACAAACATACAGAGTTACTTTCACGTTTATAATATTTAAGTTGGTATTGATTATCTCCGATTTGAATGAAGCATGGAGGTCAGTCAATGCTTGTGTTGACTTTTACTAGTTTCAACCCAAAAACACACAAACCATTTTACTATCCCACATTTCTCTTCTGACTAAAGTCTGTCGAAACCCAAGTCACACAGAGTCAACTTCAAAGGTATGACACAAATTAACAACTTTCGTCCAATAATAATCAAATAGACCAATTAAAGCTCGGAGGTAGGGTTACCATTTAATTTGAAAAGTCCGGACAAAAAGCCAGACATTTGCAAACAGTTAAAGGACTGTCTCGTTGGTCTTAAGCTTTTATTTTATAATTAAATCAAAATTTAATCAAAATTAAATCAAAAGTCATTTATTCAAATTAGGCTGAGAATCAGGGCTTTCGAACGTCAAAATTACATAAGACAGCCTCTCAAAACGCCCGCCATTCAACACACCGTGTAGTGAAGAGTAAAGAAGTGGCGCAACAAACTCCCCAGCAGCACAGCTGTCTATTCAATTAGAAGAACTAAGAAAGCGGTGAACGGTCTCACAATCACAGCGGTCCAAATACAGAGCGTTTTTTGTCATCTAATTATCAAATTGTTTTTCATAACGGCCGTTACAATATGACAACCACCGCTCTTCCAGAAATCCGTAACTCAAAAGTCGCTGCTGAACATGAGTACACAGGTTCGATTTTTTGGACAAGCAAACGATCGGTAATAGCAGTGGTGGTCCAGTGAGTTCGAACCCAGACAGGCGCTTTACTTTGTGTAAATTATTTCATCATCACTGCTCTCAAAAAGGTGGAGGAAAACAACTTGAGGGAACCGGCATGTCCTTAAAACAAAAATTCGAAGACATGTGACATCTACCAACACATCATCATCTGCCTAGCCTTTTCCCAACTATTCCGGGGTCGGCTTGCAGTCTAACCGGATGCAGCTGAATACCAGTATTTTACGTGGAGCGACTGCCTATCTGACCTCCACAACCCAGTTACTGGGTAATACGGTACCCCTAGGTAAGACTGGTTGTCAGACTTTCGGGCTACTGACGACCCGTAACGACTGTCAAAGATCCACGAATGACCAACGGCTTAACGTGCTTTCCGAGGCACGGAGGGGTCTTGGTATGTGAAGATGGTCACCCATCCACGGACCAACCACGGCAAGCGTAGCTTAACCTGATCGATTCACCCGTGCGGCTGTTATTACTTAGCCACAAGCCCCTCTTAACATCTCATCTCTTAACATCTCTGACATCTACCAACACGCACAGGGTAAATTATAGTCTACTCCCTCTCGATGAAAGGAGGCCTGCGTCCCAGCAGTGGGAAAACCATAGACTGAATATGCTAAACGATTGGTAACCCTACTCGGAGGACCGTAATTTTTGGGGAGGGCCACGAACATGGCGGTAACGGTAGCACAGTAAGGGGACTGTGACAGGCCAATTAGCGTGTCGTGATTCTCCTATCGGTTTTATGAAGAGGAAAAAACTTGGTGCTAATTGAGTATCGGTATCGGTATTGGTATCGGCGTTCGTTTGATTGAGTGTTTTTTGGTAATGGTCGGTCGATAGGATCTGTGCGGTTCAAAGCGATTATCGTTTTTAACTAATAATTAATATTGTATTATCCTGGAACTATATTAATACTGGTATAATGATAGCGCAACATATCGCCTCTTTGCTATGACAACATGATATTTCAAAAACTCAATTTTTAAGAAATGTCACGTTGTCATCGCGAATGCACTGATTCTGGTAAACTACCCTTTTATGCGTTTAAAAAATGTTTTAGATGTCGTGCAATTTCTTACTTTTTATTTGCCAACCCAAGATACATTTTATACATATACAGATCAATATAATGAAGATTTCTAACTGAGGGGGTTTCAAATTAACTAAAAAAAAAAACCAAGGTCTGATTCATCTTCTAGATTATTTAAAAAAATGAACGCTGAAGAAACAAAAGAAGTGTGTAAGTATAATAGCAAGTGGCATTTTGTAATTTCTGCCTACCGCCATTCGAAAATGCGGGATGTATTTATATAAATTAATGTACAAAATGATTTACAAGATTACCGAAATTTATCCTAAAACCGGATTCACATTATTGTGTTGTGTAGTGTCGTGACACCTTCTGTCGCAGTGTCAATGTATAAAATAAGTGCAATCAAAACTTGTTGTGATGAGGGACACGTGGCTAAATAATAACAGGCGCACAGATCGATCGATCAGGTTAAGCTCCGCTTGCTGCGGTTGGCCTGTGGATGGGTGACCATCTTTACATACCGAGACCCCTCCATGCCTCGGAAAGCACGGTAAGCCGTTGGTCTCGGCTGTCATTCGTAGCTCTTTGACAGTCGTTACAGGTAGTCAGAAGCCCGACAGTCTTACAACCAGCCTTACCTAGGGGTATCGTATTACCAAAGTAACTGGGTTGTGGAGGTCAGATAGGCAGTCGCTCCATGTAAAATACTGGTATTGCTAGCTGCATTCGAATAGACTGGAAGCCGGCCCCAACATAGTTGAAAAAAGGCCGAGCAGATGATAAAAACTTGTTGTGATATGACGTAGTCCTGTGCAGATGTTGATCATTGTTTGATTTGTGTATCCCGAATCACGACACAACGCAACACAGTAATGTGTCGTTGGGTTAAAAATATTGAAACTGCTCATAAAGGTTTAAACCATAACCCCATCTCCGCCACCTTTAACGCCTCCTCTCCATAACATCTTAGATGGGCACCTTGCAAGTTGCACGTCCCAACTTAGTAACTGTGTAGTACGAGATGCTACTGCAGCGGAACTTTGAACCTAGCTCGAAATTATGGATAGATAGACTTTCATATTAGTTGTATGCCATTGTTAGACGCAGGACGGCACTATGTCAAGCACGGAATAGGTTAGGAATTTCTCCTATTATTATTGGTTGTATAGACATGTATAGCTAGGGCACTTAATCTAATTGACACTGACCTATGTTTATAATGGCTTTTTTGTATTGTTTTTAACCGACTTCGAAAAGGAGAAGGTTATCAATTCGGATATTTATATTTTTTTTTAAATGTATTTTCGGACATAACGCCGTCATGTGGACGGATTAGCAATTTTTTTTTTTTGTTTGATAGAAGTTTATTCCGAAATGGTTCCATTTAAATTTCGTAAAGATCTGGTGATGAGTTTCGGAGACAGGCAACGGAACTCTTCAATAAATAACAGTAAAACAACCGCGATTGCTACTATCACATATTTATGCATTGTTTACGCAATCGCACAACATAACATCACGTCTGTACCCTATCAACGCAGATGCACCTTCCTGTCACTGATATTTACATAGCAAGTAGCGTTATATGAATTTGTTTGGGGTAGGTATAACTAAAAAGTGAAAAATATAAACTTTTTTATAAAAAAAAAACAACCGACTTCTAAAAAACACTACAAAGTGAAAAATAACTCTAATTGAAAAATAAAAAATAAATAACAAAGTGAAAAAAGTGATTGCTCTTTATCCAGCCCTCGAATCGGACTACTCGCTTTTTACATAATAATGATGAACGATACTAAAGTTTTTTACACAATAAATGCGAAGTAATAATATTTTTTTTCCGTTAACCTATATTGTCCCACAGCTGGGCAAATGGGTCCCCCATAATTTGCCATTTTTCTTTCTTCTGTGCCTTTAAAGTAATCAATACGAAGACAAAAAAAAATACAAAGAAAATCCATCTTTTAAAATCATACTTTTATTACATACGAAATTTTCTGTTCTCAGAAACTTTTTCAACAAAATATTCGTATTACGCAAGTATCAATATCCAGTTTCCTAGAAAGCTAGTTTTTTTTTTTATTATTGCGGGATGGGCCTGGTATTGCTGGCTCGCTCTGCTTAAAATGCCATAATTTTCAAATTGTTCACAAATAACAATGTTACCCGACGAAAACGTTAACTTTGTTACCTTATCACCAGCATATGCCTATTAAAGTTTACTCTCTAAAAACCTTTTAAAATAAAACTAAAACCGAACACAACCGATAACAATCTCTAAACCGATGACAAGCAATATTAAAACAAACACAAAAACGAAATTCGCATAACTAGTCGATGCTCTCGATTAGCATTCGCACCGCGTATCGAATATTCATGTATTTAATATAATATTCAAAACTAGCTTGGCCAACGAAAAGTGGGTATTTTCACGATACTAAAGGTCGGGGTCGTGACCCGAATTGTCACTTTTTGTACTCGTTTTAATCGCATTAGTTTTATATACGTGATAAGTTAGTGAAAGGGAGTTTTATTATCGATTCTGTATATAAGGCAATTGCTGTTGTTTCGTTTAATGTTCTGATTTTGAGTTTTATCTGTTTTGGACCGACTTCAAAAAGGAGGACGGAATTCCATAGACAAGTTTAGACGTGATTAAAAAATTGACTACTAAAAATAAGTCAATTTACGTCAGGCGCTGACTAATTTGACAGGACTAAACTAATATTTATCTTCTGACCTTTTCTCAATGAAATAGAAAGAAAAAGATGCACTGAACTCAAATTTAGTTTAATTTGTGAACAAGAGAATCGGCGCCTTTGTAAATTAAATACAAAAAACCACAACTAAAGAATCAGTCACACACAAACACACACAAAATCCTATTGACAAAATCCTTCTCTACAGGCTAATCATATTAATAATGACAACAACCAAACCACCAATTAAGAAAAACCGATCCCAATTAACCAGAAAATACGTACCACATCCATATTTAATATCAAACAGTCACGGTCAAAAATAACGATGAAAACATAAATATTTATCAGCTCTCGTGAAATGACACTGACACATCCCAGAACACAAAGGTCAATCGTCAACCCTGACCCAAATCGATTCTCGCCTAATCGAATACTCGAATAAAATGGAATCGATGTGCGATACCAAGAGGAATCGATAAAAGTCAGACGGACGACACGATTTCTCGATGTAGAATTGACAAAGAGCCGCATAATCGTTGATGTGAAAATCTATTTTAATTTCTTTTACAACAGATCTGTTTAATAGAAGAAGTTTTTTGTTAGTTGAGTTATGATTTTAAGGGCTTGTGTTTTTTGTGAAGGTGAACGAATTGGGTTGCTGAAGAGTTTTTGTAAAGTTGAAGAATCAAGCTCTTAAAAATAAAGTGTTTCTTATTTAAACAACTAAAGGTTCTCTGCTGAATACGATCCCGTCAATGTAACTTATAATACCTTTACCTTTTAAAGGTCAAATTATATTACCACATATTTTGATAAATAAGTCCGTTACTTGCTTAAACGCAACTCACTGGTGTGCTGGTACCAAAGGGAGGCCTTTTGTTTCTAAAAAGTCTAATACAAAATTAAGAAATAATGCGTATTAGCTAACTGACCAAAATATCCCTGATATTGTCTTTTTTTTATTTGTTTTGGCCTTAAATATATGTCTATGAATGAAATCTATACCAATAATTTTTTAGAAAATGCAATATTTTATAATAAAACTTTGTTAACTACATTATAAATAACCCAGAACGACACTGCCTACCCACTTCACCGACCCTTTATACCATGAATATCCTATACAGCCCATCGCAACCAATATACAGCCCTACAAGATAACTGCGCGTCAATACATTCAAAATAAATGACCTGTAAACAAATAAGCGTTACCGCTGCCCTAACGCGCGTCGCACGCACGTCTGGTGCACCCCTAACTCTGGCTAAATGACACGTGAAGGACGCGGCCAGTTAAATAAAAGTTAATTGGGTTAGTTTATCCTGATGATAAGGGAGGTCGTGATAGCACGGTGGTTGAGGGGTTCGGGGATGAAGTTGCTGGTTCAAACCTGGCCATCAACAACTAGCTCCCGCTCGTGGCTTCACTCGTGTCGTAGCTTTAAGCCAACCAAAAACAACCAACTGGACTCTGAGGGTCGAAAGGTTGGAATCACGCCACAAGATCAACTTTAAGTCATTCGTGGTACGAGTTCTAACCCACCATCTACAAACCTTGCCTGAAAGCGGACTTTTGGCCGAAAGGTGTCGTATATCGACGTTTCCGAGGACGGTTACGGGACACCACGCAGCGAAACACGTCGACAACGTTACGTGTATAGTCATAGTTTTAAGGTTTTTATTATGTATTAGTTTATTTTTGTATAAGATTATTTTATATATGGACCTTAGTTGCCTGATAATAAAATGATTATTATTATTATTATTATTTTGTCGTTTCCCAGGGTTAAAAGTATCCCCATACCAAATTTCATCAAAATCAGTCCTGCCGCTTCGGAGATTAGGCGTAGAAAACAGACAGGCAACAGACAACATTTTGAAACATATTGTATAATACATTTAATATTTTACAGATACTTTATAGTACATTATGATATAAGTGCGGTAAGTTGAAAATTACAGCTGAGGCGATATTTCTAGCCCGAGCCGTAGGTGAGGGCTATAAGAAAGCAGAGGCTGTAATTGTCAAACCGCACGTATGTCATACGACGTTTTATAACACATTTGTGAGGAAATAAATAATACTCGGACTTTCTTAAACGAATTAAACGAATTATTTTTACTTTTTTACAAATTAGCGATGCGCGCACATCAGCTTCTTTTGTTTATGGCAAAGACACAAAAAACAGCCAGTATTACTAACAAAGTAAATTAATACTTTTGTGTTTTTGTTACAGATAAATGGTTGTAATTAATTGTCAAAATTAATTAAATTAAATAATTAAATGTTTATTTATTATATTTTATCTCCCAAAGTTAATTTTATTCATAAAATGTTGACCACTTTTCTGACATAAAAACTCTTTGCTAAGATTTAAAAAAGTACCGTTCGTTTTAGACGGAGCATCTTGATAAACCGTGCGCTTTACATTACAATTACGCACAAGTACGTAATGAGATACATTACGATATTAAAATTGGTGCAGTAAGAGACCTTTTACGAGCAAATGTGTTATAAATACCATTTACTTGTATATAAATATGTATAAATTTTCCCACTGCAGGCTAAATGCCTCTTTTTAGTGAAAAAATAAATGAACAAGAAACACCATGCTTGCTTATTGTGTGTTTATGATTGTAGACTATCATAGTCAAGGAAAACATAGTAAGGAAATGGTCAATCGAATTAGTATAAAAATTAAATATTATTAAAATCTCGATTATGATTGTAAATGTATGCTTGGTCAATCCCTAGCATCAGTGGGATGACACTGACAGCTGACTCCACGCAAATTTTCACTGTGAGACTTTAAAGAATCGACTTGCAGCCGTGCGATTCTGTAACCATCTCACCGTGAAAGCTTGGGTGAAGTGAACGTGGAGTGAGCTGTCATTCGCTAGGGATTCACACTATTAAGTGCTCACTTCACTTATGATTTCACGGTGAGATTTTTACAGACCGGCAGGAGGGGTCCGTGGCTAAATAATAACAGCCGCACAGATCGATCGATCAGATTAAGCTACGCTTGCCGCGGTTGGTCTGTAGATGGGTGACCATCTTTATATACCGAGACCCCTCCGTGCCTCGGAACGCACGTTAAGCCGTTGGTCCCGGCTGTCATTCGTAGATCTATGACAGTCGTTACGGGTAGTCAGAAGCCCGAAAGTCTGACAACCAGTCTTACCTAGGGGTATCGTATTACCCAGTAACTGGATTGTGGAGGTCAGATAGGCAGTCGCTCCATGTAAAATACTGGTATTCAGCTGCATCCGGTTAGACTGGAAGCCGACCCCAACATAGTTGGGAAAAGGCAGGCAGATGATGACCGGCAGCGCATGGAATTCGCTGGATGCGAGAAGCACGGAGCTTGGGGTGGCCTACGTCCAGCAGTGGACCTCTCTAGGCTGAAATGATGATCATACTAGGCTAAGCCAATAATTTTGTGGAATTTACCCAAGAAAGCACAAACAAATGACATTTAAAAACCACAGCTTAGTATACTTAGTATATTTTTGACAGGCCTGTTGGTCTAGTGGTCAGTGGCCCTGACTGCTATGCCCAAGGTCGTGGGTTCGATTCCCACCTAGGACAAATGTTTGTGTGATGAGCACGATCATTTGTTCTTTGTCTGGGTGTAATTTATCTATAATATGTATGTATTTAGAAATAAATATGTATGTTTATCAGTTGCCTAGTACTCATAGCACAAGCTCTGCTTAGTTTGGGACTAGATGGCGTTGTGTGAAAGTTGTGGAATATTATATAATAGATATATATTATACTGGGTGTCCGGAAAGTCATGGATTACCTTTTACCTGCTGATGGGCCACATTGGGATCTACCAATAAAAAAAAAATGACCACGGTAAAAGTCTTATGGTTTCCGAGTTTTTTTTTATGTTTAATGAAATTTTGGAAAATCTTTACCTTTGATCAGTTTTTTCCATGCCATTTCTACGAATGAAAACTTTTTCGAGTACAGGTTTTTTTTTATTTTCATCTTGAATCATCCTACTATCGATTGAATACAAGAAAGTTACAGATATCATCTTTTAAATACCTAAAATGTAGGTTAGGTTAGGTTAGGTTCAAACTTATCCACCAAAAAAATTTTACCTTATTTTTGATCGGCCCTGGTGAAAAAAAAAATTATTGGTAGGTCATTTTTTTTTATTGGTGGATCTCAATGTGGCCCATCATCAGGTAAAAGGTAATCCGTGACTTTCTGGACACCCCGTATAGCTACAAAACCCACAAAATCCTTCTTACCTTGAAACTTTATTCTAAAACTCTAAACTAAATAGAAAATGTAAACAGAACGGTTTATTTATGACGGCCGTCAAACGTCGACCTGAATAAAAGTTAATTGGAATACCAAATACAGCCCGTGTGGATGACACCCCAATAATTATCGCGCTCTTGTTTCCAAATATTGCTCTTGAATTTTCTAAAATGATTTGAATATTTAGAAAATGAAAATTGCGTGTTTCGTTGAGGCTTCAAGGTAAAGGTATATAATTATTTTATTATTTACTTACTTCCATTGTGTGTTAAATTAAAACATGACTTATTAAAAATGTTTGTTTTTTAACGCCTATTCTAATGTAGGAAAAAATTTATAACACTTTTCTTCAACGATTCCGTGCTACGCCGTAGCTGATGCTGCTACGGCATATCTTAAACACCTAAACTATTGACAGAATTAATAAAATATATTATTGGATGATTCAAGTGATAAAGTTTATTTAAACTTTTCGGACACGAAAAGGTACAAAGGCGGACTTAATGCCTTAGGGCCAACAACTAAAACTATTTTACTGAATTATTTTAATGAATCCATTAAAAAAAAAAAAAATCTGCTCACATAATTACAGTGACACTTTATTCGCTGTCCAATAGCCGCTCAAAGACAGCAACGATTTTTCATAGCATCCATTCAGCACCAAGCCAACATGGCCTGCAAAGTAGCCAAAAAGACAAACAGTTCCCTTTGGAATAACAATTATTATTATAATAAGGAAGAAACATAACAAGCATTTTCACTCCCCAAAGTGTCTTTATGTTTAATTAATTTAATAAACTAATTTCATTTTCGACCCTCCGAGGCGGTATTCGCATTTTAATTCTACTCTTACTTAAACTTTTTGTAACGAAAATTATTATCTGGAAATGGTTTTAGAGCACAATGGTTTCTAAAATGCAAATCAAATCATCTTTATTGTGGACTACGTCATAAATACAGGTCTTAAAAAATTAAAATAAGTTCAGCTATGTCCCGCCGTTGAGGCATACAATAATCAAATACAAATCAGAAGTTAAAACACAATTAGTCATATTAGTCTCGATACATTATTAAAATATTCCAAATTATAAATACATACAAATTCAATTCCAAGTCAAATTAGTCATAATTCATTATGATACTTATTTTTCCTTTCTTGTCATTGGAATACAATATTTTTGTCACACAAGTAATCTGGGTATTCTGCAGTGAATTATAATCAACATCATGTATTTTAACAAAAATATAGTTTTTTGTGCTCTGCTAATACTGTGTTCCTGTACAAATGCCTCTAGTAAAATCAATCAACTCAGCCTTCCGCAGTCCACCGTTGGACATAGGCCTCTCCCAGGCTGCGCCACAAAACCCTGTCCTCCGCCTTCTGCAACCAGTCTGTCCCAGCCACCTTCTTAAAGTCGTCAGTTCATCTAGCTGGGGAGCATCCCCCACTACGCTTGCCTACACGCGGTCTCCACTTCAGGACTTGTCCGCTCCAGCAGAGCCTACTTCAGTAAAACAGCATTCTTCTACAGTTGAGAAATAGGAATTGTAATAAACTATAAGTGTCATCGACAAAATAATGTCTTCTAGACGATTTTAATTTATCATCAGTTAGAAATTACTTTTCTTGTCATGAACTTTCACGTCACATTTTTGAGCAATGGCGTCGCTTTTCAAATATTTGAAGTTCCCACAGTCTTATTACACGTTTCAAAAATTAATTTCGTCTTCAAAAAGAAATTATAATTAAAAATATTGAGGGAGGATAATTCTGAAGTACCTAATACATTTTGTAAAAAAAAAAAAATTACCCTTATTTGAATCATATGCATATTCCAGAAACTTTGGATTTAATACACATACTCGTACAACGCACGCACATACTATAATAATTAAATCACTATCTGTATTTCTCATTTTTCTGTGTAGGTACTTCGTTATTAGCGTAAGGTTTAGCATTATTTATTTAACTCTACCAACGTTCGTATACACTACAGAAATTACAGGAAACAACAGTAAATACAGAAAAATGAGCGCACTGAAATTATTATTACCTGCGACTGCGAGACAAATGATCGAGACGTTTATATCGAAACCGACCAAGTGAACCCATATGTACAGACGCCAGCACATCAAGCTACCCGAAACTATTAAATTTTCCCAATTAACTTTGAACCTAATATAAAGTAAGATAAAGCTGAAAATCTATTAAAGAAATTTGACAGATTGTAGTAGCTTGATGTGCTGGCGTCTGTACATCTACGAGATCACTGCACTCGTTCATGAGTCTTCACATTTTTGGCAGAGGGGAATTTGCTCCGTACGGTTCTTCGGCGCGGGGGATAGAAAGGGGTTATAATAATAACTAAGTTATACTCAATTGTGAGCTGTGAAACTACCTCATACAACATCGTCTCCTTTTCCCAACTATGTTCGGGTCGATCTCTCTTCCAGTCATCTATCTTCCAGTCTAACCAGATGCAGCTGAATACCAGTATTTCACATGGAACGACTGCCTATCTGACCTCCACAGCCGAATTACTGGATAATACGATACACGTTGGTAAGACTGGTTGTCAGACTTTCGGGCTACTGACGAGCCGTAACGACTGTCAAAGGCCCACAAATGACAGCCGGGACCAACGGCTTAACGTGCTTTCCGAGGCATGGAGGGTCTTGGTATGTGAAGATGGTCACCCATCCAGGGACCAACCGCGGCAAGCGTAGCTTAACCTGGTCGATCGACTCGTGCGGCTGTTATTACTTAGCCACAATCCCCTCATACAACATGTAATATATTATAATTAACGCAAGTCTTCATACATCCCAATTAGTGTATTGAGTTAAAAGCATAACACAATGCCTAGAACTTATTTTTTAAAGCTAACTATTAAATATTACTAACAAAATCATGTTGACCCTAGCATTACTTTATGCATTTAAAATTAAGTCTTATTGCCTTGATATAAGATTTAATTTTGTTTTGCTCAGTCGGAGGTCAGTATAGCAAACTACGTAACTAACCTCTCAAACGTCGAATGTATACCATGTGTACAGATAACAATACAATTTCTATTGTGTCTGCTAATTGGCACGCGACGGGTTAAAAAAAAAACCTATATTAAAAGTTACCGAAATCGATTCAGTAGTCAATTATGAACCAACTAGGCCTGCGTTTACTCTGTTACACCTTGTATAAAATAAATAAATAAGACGACGTATTTAACAAAGAGAGAAAAAACACTCAATCAAAATCGCTTAAGTCAAAACTCTAACACTAAAAACGTGTTTCATTCCAAAATCTCTAAGACGCATAGTAAGCCAAAGTCAATGACCCAGCCTCTTTTCTCAGCCAACACTTCTTTTTTACCCCCAATTGCTCAGCTTTAAGATAACAAGCTCCGAGCTATTTTGTCCATCGCCTTAAATGGGGTCTTCTATAAAATCTACTTACATGGAAAAAATACTTTTCTAAGGTTAAGGTCATCGAAACCGTCCTCTGGGCTCCCTAAGCCTCTTTGTATGCAACCATCGAAGCAAAATGATTGATAAAGATAAGAGACAACGTTCAAGAAAAAAGTGCTCTCAATGCAGGCCTGTTGGTGTAGTGGCCCTGACTGCTATGCCCAAGGTCGTGGGTTCGATTCCCACCTAGGACAAATTGTGTGATGAGCGCGATCATTTGTTCTATGTCTGGATGTAATTTATCTATAATATGTATGTATTTAGAAACATATATGTATGTTTATCAGTTGTCTAGTACTCACAGCACAAGCTCTGCTTAGTTTGGGACTAGATGGCGTTGTGTGAAAGTTGTGGAATATTATTATTATTATTTAATAAAAATTGGTCAAGTTCACCTTTGTGTCGGCATTGGGTTCTGTAGACGTGATTGATTAATTTTAATACTGTAATCAATTTTGAAGGTCTCGTGGTTTAATAATAACAGCCACACGGGTCGGTCAGAGGGTGAGCTTCGCTTGCCGCGGTCAGCTCATGGACAAGTGACCATTCATTACATTTGGAGACCCTTCCGTGACTCAGAAAGCACGTTAAGCCATTGGTCACGGCTTTCATTCAGTAGATATTTGACAATCGTTAAGGGTAGTCAGAAGCCCAAAAGACTGACAACCAGTTTTACCAAGGGGTATCGTGTTACCCAGTTATTCTCTTAGGCAGTCGGTACGGGTATTCAGAAGACCAAAATTCTCACAACCAGTCTTGCCAGGGGGTACCGAGATAGAATAGAATAGAATACTCTTCATTCTGTACACCATAAAATTACAGACATAAAAAAATTATTACAGACATAGATTTTGCAAAGGGTGACACAATGGGCGGTCTTATCGCCAAGAGCGTTCTTAGTAACTGCGTTGTGGAGGGTAGACAGGCAGTCACTCCATGTAAAATATTGGTATCCAGCCGCCCCCAACATAGTTGGGAGAAGGCTGGGCAGATTGAATCTTTTTTAAATGAATGGAAAACCAAAACTTACCCGGGCAAAATTTAAACAACTTTCACCGATCCCTTCTCTCGTGTCGATACGAGTTACATGAAAATTGCTCAGGCCATCGTGAAAAGTAGCAACGCTGACTGGCCAAAATGCTCCGGACGTATCGAGTATTTGAATATTTGAATGTATTCCAGACTACTAGAAGTGCATAAAATGTAGGAGATTTAGAGTTGGCATAATCGTATACCTATACAATGTGTACGAGCACGCTCGACAGTTTTATGCTGACGCCAGCGATCACATGTACAGACGCCAGCACTTCAAGCTACTACAATCTATCAAATTTCTTTAATAGATTTTCAACTTTATCACTAAATCTTAAGGTTCAAAGTTGATTGGGAAAATCTGACAGTTTCGGGTAGCTTGATGTGCTGGCGTCTGTACTTACGTTTTCACATTATTACATGCAAATTACTGTAATTAATTCAGTTCAATAAAGATGCTTGGACACATGTCGGTGTTTTCTTACACATTACTCATTAGTGTTGCGTAACTGAATCTCTGATTCTGTCATTTATAATACCTATAGGTAGTTTTTTATCCCAAAAATTATTAAAACTACGTAAATTGCTGTCACACTTCCGTTGTACTGTCAAAACAAACCAAAATGGATGAAGAACCCACTTACGCTAGACCCTTATAATAATAATAGTAAAACCATTTATTTTCAGGTAACAAAAACTTAAGTATACATATAACAATATAACAATTGTGTTAGTAAATAAAACTTAAAAACTATGTTAGTATCACTTAGTTGCACTAAGTCTTTGTGCGCTCCGGTGGCACTTGTCCGCGAAAGCGGCCGAATACCACATCCTGTGGCCAAAAGCTCTCGTCCATCACCTGATGCAGGTAGCAAGTTGGCATGAGCGACACAAACGCCTTAAAACTTACGTTGCGATGCGACTTCAGCAGCTGCACTCTCGGCGCGTACTTCAGCCTTTGGTACACGTACTTCACGATGTCTTCCGCGTCGGTGGTGTAGTGGAGACGGGAAATATACACTGGGGTATTCGGCTACGCAGCATGCAGTTTTTGTGCGTTTATGTGTGTGTTTGTGTGCTTATGTGTGCGACAGTGTGCTTGCGTAGAATTTTAATGTGACCACTATCTTTTCCCACTATTAGTATAACAAATTTAATTTAAAAAAAACAATGTTTTATATATAATAGTAACAATTCAATGAATGCATAATAATTATAACATAATATTCTAATTGGGTTACTTGGTGCTGACATGTTGTAAACGAGTCAGTATCTTCACACCGGGAATGGCTCGAAGCTAAGTAATAATAGCCGGACGGGTCGATCGATCAAGCTTAGCTTCGGTTGTCGTAGTAGATATGTTTATTCTCATAGTATTGTTTAGTTTTATTAAGTGAATAATTGATTACGATTTTATGTATTTTTTTGTCTCCTTTACTCTTTCACACGCTGTCTAGGTACATCTCTGTATCTAATGTCCTATCGCAGGTATGCGGGAAGAGATTTCTTATGAAATAAGCATCACCTTTGTACCTATTTTTCTGCTCTGTTTTTTGTGTCTATTAATATAATATGTGTGTACATAAATGGTAAAATAAAAACAAATAAATAGATCCGTAGATCGGTGACAAGTTTTACATACCGAGACCCCTCCGTGTCTTGGAAAGCACGTTAAGCCGTTGGTCCCGGCTGTCATTCGTGGATATTTGACAGCCGTTACGGGTAGTTAGTAGCCGGAAATTCGGACAACCAGTCTTACGAAAATGTATCGTATTACCCAGTAACTGGATTGTGAAGGTCAGATAGAGAGTCGCTCCATGTAAAATATTGGTATTCAGCTGCATGGAAGTCGACCGCAATATACTTGGGAAAATGGTAGGCAGTTTGATGATCGGTTAAAACACCGGTAAATAATATAGTTGTGAAGTTTAAAATCGTTTTTTTTTATCGTTTATTTACTGCTTAAGCAGTACGGTTATGGAATGACTTGCCCGTAAGGCGTCGGTAAGGCGTGCTCAATCTTTCTCCACTTTTAAAATTATGATAAGAAAGCACTTCCTCTCTCCTTAAACATCATTATTATATTTTCTTTACTCCTGTTTCAAGTCTATTACTATTATGTATATATTTATTTAGATTAGTATATTATACTTTATGTATGTATTCATTTTATCGTGTAAACGGTACACCACAGACTACCTACAGTATTTGTCTCTCCTTTTCTTTTCAATACATCAAAAGGTTGTCTTTAAAAGATCGCTCGCGGCGATAAGACCGACCATTGTGTCACCCTTTGTAGAATTTCTATATTTATGTCTGTTATTCATATGGTGTACATAATAAAGACTATTATATATTTTTTTTAGTTTTAATGTAGCGAACTGTATTCTCAAATGACTTACTGCATATTTACAGTTTCTATTGAATTTTGGGAAGCGTACTTTAAACCATAATTTAATTCAAAGAATAAAAAAAAAAAATAAGCCGATTGTTGAAAATTCAGTGCGGATTAAAAAAATATTCGTGCGAACGTGGGGTAACTAGCAGAAAATCGCCACTTATAGAACGATCGTTATAGGATCGATCGTTTATAAGACATAAAGGATTAAGTATTTTAACATAGCTTGTTGAAAATAGCCTAAGGAGAGGTCACCTTTCAACGAAAACGGGAAATAACATAATTAAGAACCTTTCCTATTTGAATACGGAACCCTTAAACAATATTCGGAGGAACCGACTTATTTTTATCGCCTTTGTGACATAAATGAGGAATAAATATTTAAGACAGTTCCTTTTGTCTGTTTTCTGTTTCCGTGACATAATGAACTTGCTATTGAACAAAATAATAATTATTTATTGATGTTCTTCGTTCGCGATTTTCAATTATAGGCCTTTGTATTGTCAATTTGTTTGGCATGTCTTTTCTTTTGACTTACACAATACCGATCGATTCTGTAACCATCTCACCGTGAAAACTCGGGTGAAGTGAGCGTGGAGTGAGCTGTCATTAGGGTTTAACACTATTGACACTGCTCACTTCAAGCTCACTTCACTTATGTTTTCACGGTGAGATTTTTACAGAATCGACCGGCTAGTGTGCCAGAGTAGACGGAATTTGTGGGATTTTCCTGAATGCCGATTTCCGTAATTTAAAACGTTCAAAATCTTGTCGCAGTCTCATATCGGCGACAAACAAATGTCAAAAACTTGTCAAAATGTAGGGAAATTACAGGTATTTTTGACAGATTGAAACTGAGATCAGACTATGAACGTTCTTAAAATTACAAGAATGGTCCCTCTGGTGTTTTCCTTATTTTTGTGCTATGTAATGTTTGCCCAGTTGTATTGGCCGTGACTTACGAGTTGTATAGGTCGTAGGTTCAAACCCAGGCAGACGCTTTACTTTGTATAAATTATTTCATCACCCCTGCTCTAAAAACGGTAAAGGAAAACATCGTGACGAAACTGGCTACCAGCATGAACCTAGAACCACAAATTCGACATATACCAACCCGCACTGGGCTCGCGTGGGGTCCATGGCTAAATAATAACAGCCGCACAGGTCGATCGATCAGGTTAAGCTACGCTTGCCGCGGTTGGTCTGTGGATGGGTGACCATCTTTACATACCGAGACTCCTCCGTGCCTCGGAAAGCACGTTAAGCCGTTGGTCCCGACTGTCATTCGTAGATCTTTGACAGTCGTTGCGGGTAGTCAGAAGCCCGAAAGTCTGACAACCAGTCTTACCTAGGAGTATCCTATTACCCAGTAACTGGGTTGTGGAGGTCAGATAGGCAGTCGCTCCATGTAAAATACTGGTATTCAGCTGCATCCGGTTAGACTGGAAGCCGACCCCAACATAGTTGGGAAAAGGCTAGGCAGATGATGACTGGGCTCGCGTGGAAATTGCGACTAACGTTGAACGTTTTTAATAAATACGGGAATCGGCCTTCTGATACTTAAAAAAATGAAGCAGAAATCGTTTGAACTAAAAAAGAAATAGGCGAGGCTAACGAGCCTATCCAGATGTGGAAACACAGACCATTAGTGTTACTGTCAGAAAATTCTCATTACCAACCTCGAAATTAAACAGAAATTATCCGACGATCTTAGAATGTCCAGATTAATGTATAATGAAAAACATTACGCACGACTATCCCGATTTCCAATCAATCCTACCTCCGACTCACGTTATCTGGTTAATCTAGGAAACGGTTTTATTGCCCTGACTAAGTTAAGCACAATTTATCGTGATCTCATTATAAATGAACACATAAATAAAGGAGCAATATACTGAATTAAAACATAATTCTATGAACCATGACTGATTTCATCAATTTATTGTATTAGAATATCCATTTTGTAATAACAATCAGCAATATGTATCTGATGTATCTAAAAGAATGCTGCAAGGTTTTCATGATTCAATTGAAGCAATAATAATTTAATACCATAATTTGATTTATGAACAAAAATAATACGAGCCTTCAATTGTTTTACCGCAGGTCAAAGACCTTTTCTCATACAGAGAAGGAAAGATACTTGATCACCAAGCGTGCGCACTGAGTTTTGTCAGTCAAAATGAGTTTTGTCAGTCAAGCCAGCCTATCACAGTCCACTGCTCGACATAGGCCTCTACTAGACTGCACCACAACACCCTGTCCTCCGCCTTCCACATGCATTCTGTCCCAGCCACCTTCTTAGGGTCGTCGGTCCATCTAGCTGGGGGTCCGACACTACGCTTACCGATACGCGGTCTTCACTCTAGAACTCGTCTGCTAATCCGGCCATCGGTCATTCGATAAACATGGTCTGGTCAGCCCATTGTCACTTCAGTTTGCTTATTGTGCAAGCTATGTTGGTTATTCTGGTTCTTTTCCGGATAAGATTCCTGATTTTATGCTTCAAAGAAACTCCTAGCATAGCCCGCTGCATAGCGCGCAGAGCGACCTGGAATTTTGTGGACCGACCCGAGTGTCAGTCTCCACAGTGTCTTCACCTTGGTGGTTAAAAATGTGCTTAATAATTCGACACTTCGCGTGACCAGAGGGCTAGCTCATTCTTTGGACAAAGAATTTGATTTGCCAGTCAATGTGGACTGCGATTTGACGGAGTACTTTGACACCAAAGTGCCCTTTTATTTTTGTATTTATGTATAGTTTGTCATTTTTTAATTGTTAAACAATAAAATATATAATTTCAATCTATTGTGCTTGTAATTATGGGTAAACACTAAAGCACACTTACCTAAACGTCTCACACACACATACACTTAAATGCCACATGCATTAAGTCCGCATTTGTACAGTATTTTTTTACTTGTGCATAAAGTTTTAATAAATAAATAAAGGTACAGTCCAGTGAACCCTTGAACGTTAGCTCCACTACCACATTTCTGGTTAATATTGTTCTGTGACATGAGCTATTATAATCTAAGGTCTATGCCAAGACGAGAACAGACTGAACCTTACGCTGTTTCACCAGATCAAGTTCGAATATTTTAGAGAACTGTGTTTTTTTTTTTTTTGGGACATGAAGCCGATTTCTTCCAGACAGGCTAGCGCTCAAAAGTGTTCCTTTTTTAAAGGCTGATTTTCCCATCGCCAGATAAGTTTATTGGAGGAATAAAATTGAAGTTTGACAGTTTTTGTATGAAATAACTGTCCAAATTTCAAAATTATTCCTAGAATAAAATTATCACATGATTGAAAAATTAGCCCTTTGTCGAGTAAAAATATTTCTGATAAAGAGTGCGTACGCCAGATGAAGCGATTTTAAACCATGTCTAAAAAGTTAATTCGACATCCTTGCTTTACTTCAGGTTTTAGCTTGACGGAATGTGTGATATTCAAGCTGAATTTTTCGTAATTCCTGTTCATACAGAAGGGAATTTTATCATGCTTTTTATTTCATTAGTTCTTTTCTATTTCGAAGCGCTAAGGTAAGAGGATTCTGAGTTATAGGCTAGAAATGACGCTATAGGACAACCAGTTAACTGAGACGTTGCCTGAGGTAGCAGCGCGGTGTGGGAGGGGTGTGGTGACGTGATGCGAGAGCTCAGTGATCAGTCTATTTGTGACAACTATCACCCCTCCCGCACCGCGCAGCTACCTCAGGCAACGTCTCAGTTAACTGGTTGTCCTATAGCATCATTTCTTTTTATACCTGAGGTTGACTAACCTCTTTGACTTTTACAAATGATTTTTTTTTTTATTGTATATTGGGACCTTGTATTATCTTTATGCATTCTTTATTTCCGGCGAGCAATGGTAGCCCAGTGGAAATGGCCGCGACATACGAGTTGTAGGTCGTAGGTTCGAACCCTGACAGGCGCTTTAGTTTGTGAAAATTATTTCATTACCACTCCTCTCAAAATGGAGAAGGAAAAAATCGTGAGGCAATCGGCATATACTAGAAACAAAATCTCCAAGACATGTCATTGTGACATCGACCAATCCGCACTGGGCCCGTGTGGTGGATGTGGGAACATTACAGACTGATCCACTATACAGTATGGAAATCAGCTGCTCCCTACATTTATGTTCACATAACTCGTCAAAATGTTTTGAATAATAAAAAAAAAAGGGAACAGCTGATTTTTTTCGCGGCCGATTTCGTTATTTTTTATATATCGTCAGAAAAGGCGATAACAAGTATTTGGTATAATTTATTGCACATACATATGTGGTTTCCATACTTTATATTAATTACTTTTTATCATTTATTATAATTGTGATTTTGTGTGTTGTGCCATTTATTTTATATGGACAAAATTTCTCTATCTATATAAAATCATGATGAGTTTTACTCAAAAACCTTGACTCTTGCATACGCTCCATTAATCAAATGACACGAAAACAAAAGCTATATTATCAAGAACCTTCCGAGCAAGTGCTTGTTCCTTATCAACAGTTATTGCTCCGAGCGGCGCATGTCGTCTTAGGAAATCCGTCGGAGCATTGCGTTCCCTTAAGCTGCGAGTACACTATACGAAATCAGCTACGGGAAAGGGGATAGAAGATTTTATGTGGAGGCTGGTATACCTACTGTCGCGCCATTTTGATTTTTTTTTTTTCAAAATGGCGGCTACGCATGAAATCTATACAACTTGCTTACATCTTGTTACATCTATGTTTGATTACTTTAAACTTTCAGAGTGATTATTTCTAACATTATACAACAAGATGTAAGGTAGCTAAAAAAATATGGATGCGGCGTGATAAACTTTGAACGTTAATATCTCGGAAACGTGACCCTCTACAGGGTTTGGTATAGGTATCAATTTATTAAGTTTCATGCGTGGCCGAAATTATGAAAGCAAAGAAAATAAAAATAAAAGAAAATGGTGGGCCGGTAGCTATACCACGGATCTTCAAATCCCTCTGCAACACTCGATTTTATATTACAGCTGCTTATTTTTTGTGATAGAAAGATTGTGCCAAAGTAAAAGTACCTACTTTCTGTTCCTGTCATCGAAGGATGACAGGAACAGAAAGTAGGTACTTTTAGGATAGCTGCTCCGATGTCGCGAAATCTCCTAAAGATCGGTAACTATAGAACAAGTAATTTTGTCTCATTAGTGACAGTTGAGCTACTACGTAGGTAATTCCAGTTTATTGTAGCAGACAATACATTAAATGTTAATGTTCAACAGTAATGCAAAATAGTGGATACTTACAGACATAGAAAGCTGGTTGATCTTGTTTATGGTGTGTCCATAATGATCTCATAAAATTTTAAGTTATAATGTAAGTACAGACGCCAGGACATCAAGCTACTACAATCTGTCAAATTTCTTTATAAGAGATTCAACTTTATTGCTAAAGTATAAGGTTCAAAGTTGATTGGGAAAATTTGGTAGTTTCGGGTAGCTTGATGTGCTGGCGTCTGTACACATTGTGGAATGCAATAACTGATTAAGTTTCAGGAATTAAGTTTTTTTTTTTTTCTATAAGGAGATTGTAGAAAAATTAGAATTTAGAATCGTATATAAAGAGCAGTAACACAATGTGATTTGGGATCAATCAAAACACTTCTGACAAAAACTACTCATTTAAACAAGCATCGATAAATATCCTTTATTGAAACCACCGTGCACCGTCGGAAATTAAAAGTTGCAGATTGCCTTTAGTGAGCAAGACGCCTTATACTACGCTTCACGGAAGAAAGCACCGATAAAGTCTTTTTTTCGCAAAAAAAAAATGCAAGCCCGCCATTTTTTCGAAATAAGATTACAGACGAATGGAAATAATAAATCTTTGAACGTTGAATTGTAAAAACAGGTGGGCATCGACGCTTTATAGGTAGATATTTTTTTACAGTTGTGATGAAAGATTAAATATTGTGGATTTTTATGTTTTGTTTTTATCGAAATTAAACAGGTTCATTTTGGCTCTTTGACTATTCTACGATCGTTGTGTTTCCAAAAATGTAATCGGAGAAATAACTTTACTGACTTTTTGACGTGTAAAAGTGTTTGACCTACTTACAGAAATAAAATCATTTATCAATTTTGACGAATAATGTTCAGTTTGCGCTAATTCAATTTTTTAAATGATTTTTTTAATAATAGGTATTAGTCATAGTGATATTAAACTTAATTTACATTAGTTTAAAATTATAATTATAATATTATGATAAGACATTTGGAATTTGCGAAAAAGCAATGGAGCGCAGCATTTTAGGCGTTAAAGGAACTGACAGAATACGTAACACCACGCTGCGCTCCAAAACGGGATCGCAGACGTAGGCAAAAAGGCTGCCAAGCTGCAATGGTCACCTTAGCCACATGCACAGTGACCGCTGGGCAAAGGACTCCACACGGTGGGTGCCTGCGGATGAAGAGGTGTCGAGACGACCTTGACGCATACCGCAAATGTTGGATCGAGGTGGCTCTAGAAAAGGTTGCTTGGAAGAATTTGGGGGAGACCTTTGCTCAGAATTGGGACAGTGTAAGCGAATTTTAAAAAAAGACGTTTCGTCTTCGACTCTTCAGTGGCAACGCACTTGCAAAGCCTCACCAGTAGAGTGTGATGCCCTCCATCTAGATGGACCGACTACATTAAGAAAGTGGGTGGGACAAACTGGATGCGGAAGTCAGGGTGTTGTGGAGTTGTGTACCAATGTAGGTATGGTAGGCGTGTGTGAGAGTGTACGAAGGGATGAAGAAAAGTCTGAAGTACGCAAGAAGAAGAATGAAAGTTTATTGCACAGACACAGGTTTCAGTTCACACAGAAGAGTTCACTTATTGTTAGTTAAGAAGGAGTGATAGGAAAGTAGATAGCGAAGAACAGCACGGATAGATGCAGCCTAGGAGAGGCTTATATCCATCATTAGACTGCGATACACTGATTTGTTTGTTTGACTTACCGTCAGATGAACCACCATGTTTGCCATCAAACAGCATAAAACAAAAACAGATTTTAAGATCTCAACAGATTTAAATCTCTGCTTACCAACAAAGAAGTCTGTTACTAACAGACTGAATGGAAATAAATCCTTCATTCCTATAGGAAGGATATCGTAAGACATATTCGTACAGTTTAAATCCAAAGCCGGCTTAATGTAGACTCGGATGCCTGGATGGCTTCCAAAGATTTGTTCCACAGAAAAGTTAAAAGATTTGGGCGTTTTTTTTTTTCTCCCAATTGCATGAAGTAATTGGATTTTTGAAACAAAGTTGTGCAGTGATGCCAGATGAAAATGGGAAGAAAAGCTTGGTTCATGGCTTTAGTCTTACAATGTTTATTCTATTATCTTGAAATCCATATCTATACTAATAATAATATATACTAACATCAACATCTCCCGAGGCTCCCGTTAGGCGGTTGGATATAGCCTGATTCAGAAGACAGTACTCCTTGATACGAGTAGGTTCCTGTCTCTGGAGCCTTAACCACCAGTAGCTTGGACCCTGCTCCCGATACCGGCGGACTACTATTTTTTATGTTTTTTTTTTTAATAAAAATATTTAACAATGTACTTAATAAGTACATCCACATTTTGCTATTTATGTACAAGTCCCAAGTAATACATATCTAGGTCATTTAAACCAAGAATATTAGTAAATAGTATTTATATATTATAGGTTTTTAACCTTTTTATGTATTTGTGTCCGTTTTTTATTTATAATTAAATAATTTTAATAGTTTTTTTTTTAATTTTATTGTTTATCATTGTTCGGCTCAACCAAAGCACCTGCCATCTAATCTCTTCACTACCCTTGGTTGACTGGTAGAGAATGCCTAAGGCATTAAGTCCGCCTTTGTACCTTTTTGTGTACGAAAAGATTAAATAAAAAATAAATATTACGCCGAAGAAACCTGAAAACGTCTCTTATTTCGATACAACAGATGCCTCTGTTGGGTGTCACAGCCGTACGAACAAATTAAAAAGTATCCCATCAAAGGGACGTTCTCAAGGTGTCGGTAACAGTGCCTTCTACTTTACAAAGTCCAATTAACTCGACTCCAAAGTACAGAACCGTTCTATAATTACTTAGGACAGACCCAGACAGTAGTATAAACGCAACGTTATTTACGCCACTAAAAATGAGCTGCTGAAATTGCGCATGCATTTATCATCATCTGCCTAGCCTTTTCCCAACTATGTTGGGGTCGGCTTCCAGTCTAACCGGATGCAACTGAATACCAGTATTTTACATGGAGTGACTGCCTATCTGACCTCCGCAACCCAGTTACTGGGTAATACGATACCCCTTGGTAAGACTGGTAACGACTGTCAAAGATCCACGAATGACAGCCGGGACCAACGGCTTAACGTGCTTTACGAGGCACGGAGGGGTTTTGGTATGTGAAGATGGTCACCCATCCACGGACCAACCGCGGCAAGCGTAGCTTAACCTGAGCGATCGACCCGTGCGGCTGTTATTACTTAGCCATAAGCCCCTCCATGCGGACATGCATATACTTATACAACGTATAACGTTAAATGCGCAAAACCTGAAAATAGTTTGATCAGAATAACGAGCAGAATTAATTGAACCACTTTTTAATACCTATATACCACATTTTTCAAAAAATCTTCATTAAAAACGTTTCCGTGTCTATTTATTAATAGGTCAAGCAAGCCAATGTCAGCGCGGCGCAGCGGTCCGGTGACGACTCCTCCCTCGATAAAGCGTCGTCGCAGACGCAAGAAACGATCAGAATGGCCAGTAAAACTAAAATAGCACATAAAACCTTTACAATTTTTTTAATGACTTATCTTCTCTCTGAAATGGGTTAATTGAATTAAAAATCAGTTGGGGTGTCTGAGGTTTTGCGCATTTAACGTTATACGTTGTATACTTACTGCATTGCGGCTCATCACGTTATTTCTGTTTTGTTACGCTCCTACTCACGTTTTTTATTACATGATTATTATATAGTTTTAAGACTGAAAAGAACTTACTCACCTAAATACTTTGACTCACATTCATACATAGCATAGCATAATCAGCATATAATGTTCACACTGCTGGGACACAGGCCACCTCTCTGTGAGAGCGAGTGGGCCGTAATCCACCACGCGGGCCCAGTGCGGGTTCGTAGATGTCACATGTCTTCGAATTTTTGGTTCTAGGACATGCCGGTTTCCTCACGATGTCTCCCTTCACCGTTTTGCAGTGAGATTAAATAATTTCACCAAGTAAAGTGCCTGCTTGGGTTCGAACTCACGTTACGCAACGCAAATTAAGTTCAATTACGCCCATCTGGTGTGTCATTACCTATCTTAACTCTAAACTCAGTACGACATATCAAAGGAGGAAGAATCTTTTGAACCTCTTTGAACTCAGTTGATTTCGTTCGAGACTTATTGTCTTTGCCCGGCCACAGAGGCTGCTTCCATTTTTGAAAGGGACTTTGATTCAATATGGCCGACAATGGAGTCTAGATTTGAAATAGTGCGGCGAGAAAAGCTGAGGCTGTTGTCTGAGAGGTCGAGATAGTGTGGGCTTAAAACAAAACCCGATGTCGATGGTTATAATTCCTTGAAATATTGAGAATATTTATTATAGTGTTATTAAATTAACAGAACAGTAGGCTTGCTCACCGGGGTGGTATTAGTGAGGTAAGAGTCCCACACTATCTGGTCTTTTTCCCCAAAGTCCTTTTGAAGGTTTCCCCCCGTAAACAAAAAAAAAAAAAAGCTTGCCTGGTAGCAGCGGCAACTTTTTCTTATAAAAAGTAAGACACAACAACGCCAACGTACCATTTTTTGAAATTGTTTCCTATAAACAATTTTTTTTTAAAAATTGCTTTCCTGTAGATATTTTTCTTAAAAGTGGGAATGAAAGGTGTGATTTGATACTTCTAGTATAAAGTTTGAATTTGTATTTTCGTTTCAGTTTTAATTTGTATAAGATCGTTAGGGTAATTTCGTTATCAATAGCCGTACCTTTCATATTGCCAATTTAACAACATTAATTGCGTTATTTACGCTGTCGAGCAAACGAATTTTTCAAACCTATGAAGCAATGGATTAGGATTTTTTTTTAATCCATTCCGGTTGGTAATGAAATTGTGATGTGTGAATGTAATTAGGGTGCTCGTTTGTTTATTTCTTTAATTAAAACGGTTTAAAACCAGTTACAGGAATTAAAAACACAGTTTCATAAAAGATAAAACATAAAATGATCAAGTAAAAAGTTAACAGCACTTTCAGCATCTTTCACAGTACTTCTGACATGTGGACAAAATTTTCATAATTTCTTTCTAGTTTTTTCTGCCTGTCCGACCCCTTGACAATTCAAAAGTACCCTGTAATTGGTTTACTTGAAACAATTGCTTTGAGTTAGTCTCCAATAATAGCTTAAGCAATATCAGTTAAAAAAATTATTGATACTTTGATTTTTTAATAAATAAAATAAAAGTAGTATATATTTATTTATTATTTATTTATTTATTTAATACTTCAAGCACATAAATGTACAGAGGCGGACTTAATGCCATAGGCATTTTCTTTATTTCACTGCGCCGGTGATGCGCCCTGGATGGAGACCTTAATTTATTGAAGCATCCACAGGCAAGCCCGGTTAAGCAGACGACCACCTCATAGGTTGAACTGCGAGAAGCCATTTATAAACAAAATAAAAAAAAAGATGCGCGCTCAGTACCGAAATGTAACAGGGCTCTTAACCGGGTGCCGCATTCGGCCGAATGTCATTATAATAATAATAATAAAATTTATTCAATAATATAAGGACTAACGCTAAATACAGTTTTTCTGAAATATATGTCAAGTTCATCATTTTTTTTTGTGCCTGAACTAGGTAATCCTGTGTTTCACGCGATTGGAGGTAACAATAATTTATTAAATAATCACATAATTATCATATTACTATCTTATTGGTACACATCTAAAAGGTTTATAAAACTATATATTACGAACAATATTTACTTTAGTACAACTAATAACTTCTCTGTATCTTCATAGGACATAGTTTGAAGAGTCTGCATAAGGATTTTATTGCTGTTACTCTGATTTAAGGAGTAGATGTTTCCTTTATCATTTAGCCTATTAAAGAGAAGCGGTCCGAGGTATATATAAAATTTGGCCTTGCCAAGCGTTTAGAGGAATTAAATTCCATCTGTCTTCCAGCTGTTCACTGGCCTTGTCAAGGCATATAAAAGCTAATTTGTCAAGTCTATTAAAGATTACGTAACATAAGAGCATTTTTTGTTTTCCCGAAGCATTTGCTAGAGGTGTACCTATAATACACCCATCGATATGATTATGTTCGATATTTCGCTAGTTATGTGTAAGTCCCATGTATTAGGGGGCGAGCCTATTGTCATCAAAGGGGCACACAATCAAAAAGTCATTTATTCAAACTAGGCTGAGAATCAGCACTTTTCGAACGTCAAAATTACAAAAGACAGTCCCCCGACACGCCCGCCCTTCACCACTTCCTAGTACTTTCGCTGGGAAGAAGAAGTGGCGCAACAAACTCCCCAGCAGCACAGCTGTCTGTTCAGTTAGAAAATACTTGATTGAATACAAAACAAGGTGTGCAAAGTAATTAACAGTACAAGACACAGAACACTAAATTAAATTATTTGCCATATGTCAGTTTGCAACGCCAATATACCAACAAATACAATAAAAAAGTATACGTACTCAAGCAAAAAAAAAAAAAAATACAATTCCGTACTCCGGGCTGCTACTGAGAAACTCAAGGTAGAAAAACCCTATAACAATTTGTCCGACTTGGGAATCAATCCCAGGACCTCATGCTCGGCTGTAGCGCTTAAGACCACTAGACCAAACGAAAGCTATCTTTTCAGTTTACAGTCGGGACCAAAAAACAAGTGTCAATAAACCCAGTTTGCTTACATCCAAAAACTTAATATAAGTGGTCCTATTTCTATAGTCTAAAACACAATAAAGTACTTTGGGTCCGACACCCGTGTTTCGGAATATTAAAGGTTTGGAACTTTTAGGTTTCACTTGAAATTCATTTTCTTTTAAAATACAAACTCTTTAGGATCTGTAATTAATTTCCCTTTATGTTTTAATTTTAGAAGTAAAATAGTGGCCAGCATTTTTTTAAATTTAGGTATTACGAGTATACAATGTGTAACGTTAAATGCGCAAAACCTCAGACACCCCAACTGATTTTTAATTCAATTGACCTATGTCAGAGAGAAAATAAGTCATTAAAAAAATTGTAAAGGTTTTATATGCTGTTTTAGTTTTACTGGCAATTCTCATCGTTTCTTGCGTCTGCGACGACGCTTTCGACATTGGCTTGCTTGACCTATTAATAAATAGACACGGCAACGTTTTTAATGAAGATTTTTTGAAAAATATGACCTATATTAAAAAGTGGTTCAATTGATTCTGCCCGTTATTCTGATCAAACTATTTTCAGGTTTTGCGCATTTAACGTTACACGTTATATGCAGCCCAGTGCGAGCTGTTATATGTAAATCTTGACAAATTAAAAACATCTTAAAAGTCTATTTTACCACTGAAAAGTTTAGAATGGGGGAAGGGCCTGCGTGTGGGTCTACTAACGGACAAATAACTGTGAGCGAGTAACACCCAAACCCAAACCGATAGCGCACATAATCGTCTCAAAGAGATTGAGCGTTATTCTCATGTAATTAATTGTTTGATGAATGCATGTTGAAATAAATAGTTAGTTTTTTTTTTTTACATGCATTCGAATTTTTGGGTTTAGGAAATGCTGGATCCCGTATGATGTTTTTCTTCACAGTTTTGTGACGACTGGAGTGTGTCCGCATGTAGGTGTTCAACCTTCATACAATTTAGTTAACGCAATCAGTGTGAGCGAATATCATTTCGCATAGCGCGTAATCCGCTTATCAGTTTGGTCAGAGCTTTATATAGCGTGGCACTTTAATGGCGACATTAATTTAACACACGTATACTTTTTTCGTTTTACGAATATATTTTAATTTCATTAAACATTATTGGCGCCGATCCCCATGTTCAAAAACTAAACTTTTAATTTTAGTGCATCTTTTTCTTTCTATTTCATTAAGAAAAGGACAGAAGATAAATATTAGTTTAGTCCCGTCAAATTAAGATACTCCATAGACAAGTTTAGACGTGATTAAAAAATTAAGACATTAAGTCCGCCTTTGTACCTTTTTTGTGTGCGAGAAGTTTAAATAAATAAATAAATAAATTTACGTCAGGCGCTGACTTATTTGACAGGCTCTAACTCAAACTCTGTCTTTTTCTTAATGAAATAGAAAGAAAAAGTTGCACTGAACTTAAATTTAGTTTAGTTTGTGACCAAAAGAATCGGCGCTATCACCCAACATAGTTGGGAAAAGGCCAAGCAGATTGGCCTTTTCCCAACTATGTTGGGGTCGGCTTCCAGTCTAACCGGATGCAGCTGAATACCAGTATTTTACATGGAGCGACTGCCTATCTGACCTCCACAACCCAGTTACTGGGCAATACGATACCCCTAGGTAAGACTGGTTGTCAGACTTTCGGGCTTCTGACTACCCGTAACGACTGTCAAAGATCTAGGAATGACAGCAGGGATCAACGACTTAACGTGCTTTCCGAGGCACGGAAAGAAATCGGAATCGGAATTGGAATCGACGGCATTATCTATTTATATATTTACAATTTTCCAAAATAGCATCTTGGAGCAACCTGTACGTAAATAACGCGCAGGGCTCATTTGATCATAACATCGCACCAATGAAATTAAAACGAATAACGTGCACAGTGTAGGCGAATTGAAGGAAAGAGAGAGAGAGCTGTACGTTAGCGAGCGCCGCCAGGCGGTAGTTGTCAAATTACGAATTATTTTATGTTGTTGTAATGCTTATGATTACTAGCCACTAGCCCTACTCGTGTGTTAACTGTATGTCGCAAGTGTAGCGGCACGTTGTATGAAAACTTGTGTAGAGATCGTCTACGAAAACATGGCATGCACCTCCAAAAATAGCATAGTTAATAATGTGTGAGTACTTTGTGAAACAAAGCGACGGAGACACCAAAGACTGACTGACTCGCACGGCTGCTCGTGCGCTACTGATCCCTGGATCTTACCAGCATATGTAAAACTTGCCGTAAGGATAATGCTACACACATTCAAATAGGATTTTGGAGGGCCATGCCATGTTGTCGTAGATGATCTCTCTAGGTGTTTAATCAAAACTTTTAAATACTTCGGTAACCCAGGTACCTTACGTGAGACGGTCAGTAACATCAAGGCGTTACTGGCCTTCCTTGAGGAGCTGGGGTGGATCGAATGATCGATTTTCCCACCCGTACGCAAAATACGCGCATTGACGTGGAGTTGCGGACACCAGCCCGTATTACCTACCTAATCAAAACTTTTCAGACGTTTCTATTATCTGCATTTATGTAAACACGCGAGTGCAATTATATGTACCCACTTGTTGACGAATCCCATTAAAAACTAGATTTAAAGCTGTACTCTTGAACTTTACTTAAACAAATAAGTGTTTATCTTGAAGACTTTAACACGTTCACTTGGATATATTTACAGGGTTTAAAATAATAAGTCAAAGTTAGCTCATAAGCTAGATTTGCTTACTGTAGTGCAGACAATTGCATAAATTGGACAACACGACGAGTTCAAGTACCTTAGAATACAGTATGGTAAAAAATAAATCCTCAGATATTTTTAGTAACTATGATGATGTCGCCAGGAAAGTTTTGAGTATGAACGTCGATAGTTATAGCAGTATGGGCAAGCAGACCTTTAAAACGGTCTATACCTATTTATCGTACACGGTTCCAAACATCAACAGACAGACCTTTAAAAAATTCAATAAGTGTTTGCACAACCAGGAAATTGAGCCCGTTCCTCAAGACGTACTTATCAAAAATATGAAGCAGCTACTCAACATTATTTTGTGTTAAGAAAACAACAATATTCCCTTCAAATTTCTTTCAAATTCAAACATTTATGAGAGCTTTCCTTATTCATGCCTTTGAATGAACATAATCTATGGCGCTTTTAAAATTGCACTCCGATGGCGAATTTATCAAGAAGAAATTAAATTCAAAAATAATGATTAATTTATTCGAAAGAAAACTCAGTGAATATGCTGCTTGAGAATTTTCTTGAATGAAGAATGAATAAAGGTAAATACTAATTACTATGAGTATTGAAGGGTACTGAATGGTCAACCGTCTAGAGTGCGCGCAAAATAAGTCTGCGCGCGGCTAAAATCAAAAATAGGCGTTTGCCGCCATCTGGACGTTTATTTCAGGTGTCAAAAGAAAAAAAAAATGCGAAACCAAATGAGGGAATGCACATTCTATTTATTTAGTATCTCTAACAAAAGATAATAATACACAATACAAGACACATAAATAATGGGCAACATCAGCGGGGTAATTGAGGAGGGAACATAGAAACAGGCTTAAATTTTCAGAATACTGAAAAAATCTGTAGAGATTAAGATTCTCTACAGATTTTTTTAGTATTCTGAAAATTTACATTATTGTGACTTAAGCATGTTTGCATGTTACCTCCTCAATTACGTAAAACACTATCAGTTGGCACTATCAGTGGGTTTCATTTTGACAGTTCAACAACATTCATGGCGTTATTTGTGTTATTGAGCAGACAAAACGTTCGAAAGAAAGCAATGGATTAGCAATATCCTTCAAAATGATTGGTGTAATAATTAATTTTATTAGTTGGTATATTACGGGGTGTAAAAAGACCCATCACATAGCCTTCAATTACGCATTCTGTCAAGCGTAGTGTGGGACGCCCCTAGATGGACGGACGACCTAAAGAAGGTAGCTGGGGTAGACTTCATGCGGAAGGCAGAGGACAGGGTGTTGTGGCGCAGTCTGGGAGAGGCCTATGTCCAGCAGTGGACTGCGATAGGCTGAGTTGATTGTTGATTGACGCATTCCGTACATCAAAATAAGTAACATTGCACAACAATAATTGCTGGGAAACGACTTTTATTTTTGGTGAGAAAATTTGCTGTTTGCAACATTGCGCTGTTATTTGTAACATTAAATACTTGTTTTCGTAATAAAACGTCAGTAAAAGTTGGAATTTTGACCTTCAATATCGCCGTAAACAGAAGGTTCCCAGGTATGGTCCAGTACAAAAAAATGATTACAATGGCGAGGAGTGGCTCTCGGCTTCGTTAAGTGTCTTTTTACACTCGTTATCTAACATTATTCGTAGCAACGTGTTTGTTGATTTCTTATTGTATTATTAAGAGGGTTCATCCCTTAGAGCCATGTTGGAGATTCAAAATTGATGATTTCCGACGGACAATAAAACCATAATGTGTTTAATTTATAGATGAGATATTGACGTCATATTATTGGGAATTTTATAATCTAGTGCATGGCTGAAAAACATTTTCAATTTTTTGTATAGTTTTCTCATCAGAACCGTTTTTATGCAAGCCTTTTTTCAAACTAGCGATCGAGGGTCTAAGCAGATGCGAGATATTAGTAAAACCGTATACGACAAACTTATAACAACATTACTTTATAAAAAATAATAACATTTATTAGTGCATGGCTGAAAAAAAAACACGATTACTGTAAGTTTTCATTCAAGAAAAGTATATTCAAAAGTGTCAATTGTAGCCACTTTTCGAGATATTAAACGTGTTAGTTTATGATGAAATCTCAAATATTTATATTTTCTTTTAGACCTAGTAAATTAAGACATTTATGTTCTAAAACATGGTTCAAATATTTTTTTAATAACTTATATGTTTATTTTACTATGAATTATTTAGTATTGCTATATAATCGGCGCGGATTCACGCCACCGCTCAGCGCGCCGCTCTAGCAATACTAAATAATTCATAGTAAAATAAACATATAAGTTATCAAAAAAATATTTAAACCATGTTTTAGAACATAAATGTCTGAATTGACTAGGTCTAAAAGAAAATATAAATATTTGAGATTTCATCCTAAACTAACACGTTTAATATCTCGAAAAGTGGCTACAATTGACACTTTTGAATATACTTTTCTTGAATGAAAACTTACAGTAATCGTGTTTTTTTTTTCAGCCATGCACTAATAAATGTTATTATTTTTTATAAAGTAATGTTGTTATAAGTTTGTCGTATATGGTTTTACTAATATCTCGCATCTGCTTAGACCGTCGATCGCTAGTTTAAAAAAAGGCTTGCATAAAAACGGTTCTGATGAGAAAACTATACGAAAAATTGAAAATGTTTTTCAGCCATGCACTAGATTATAAAATTCGCAATAATATGACGTCAATATCTCATCTATAAATTAAACGCATTATGGTTTTATTGTCCGTCGGAAATCATCAATTTTGAATCTCCAACATGGCTCTAAGGGATAAACCCTCTTAAGTCAACAGGTTGTCAAGGAGTATGATACATGCGATGCTCATAATTGTGATGGATTTGCAAAAGATAATATGAACGTGTAGTGTAACGCATTGCAGGGAACGGCACAGATGACGGGATAAATAATTAAGGTTTGTCCGTAATAGGGACAGAAGTCGCGATAGGGCGGTGCTTCATCATCATCCGTCTAGCCTTTTCCCAACTATGTTAGGGTCACCTTCCAGTCTAACCGGGTGCAGTTGAATACCAGCATGTTACATGGAGCGATTGCCTATCTGACCTCCACAACCCAGTTACTGGGTAATACGATACCACTAGGTAAGACTGGTTGTCAGACTTTCGGGCTCAACGGCTATTTGTAATGGGTACAGATATAGACGAGGTAAAATTTTTTATAGACGTTAGAAGAAAATGTGTCACTCCTATTCCAGAAAGGTGATACTAAAGTACCACACGAGATCACACTGAAGCAAACTACGCCTTGTGTAAAACGTGTAACTACCATGTAACAAACGCCCTTTGCTACAAATAAAAGGCAGCTCAGAAACACAAACACTACCGATGTTTCTTTCCCTTAGGTTAGTAAAGGGTTTTACACACAACAGAAAGAAAACAGAAAATCTAGTCAATCAAGACTAGACATAAACGAAGAGAAACATCGCCATAAAGTTTGAGTTGACGATGTGTGTGTGTGCGATGGCTATTGTACGAAGGATCACCAACCAAAGGAACCGAAAGTTCCTGGAATAGCGGTCACGAACTTGAAATGGAGCGCAACTTCAACAAAAAGGGACTATTCGACCTGCGGTGTAATAGCGTTAACACACTAACAGTAGCAGTAGCCTTCAGTTTGACAGTTCAACAACATAAAAATGTCAAAAAGAAAGCGATTGTGCTTACAAGTGGGTTACGTAATAAGGTGCTGGTGAAGGTAGCCATTAATTACAGTTCACCAGCAGCCCATCACTGACCATTGAGGACCCTAATGGTCTGATCAATATCTGTCAAGGTTTCGTTACCCTGCAATGAAAGAAGGAAGTAAAAATGTGTTTATTGGCATTACAGCAAAAAAAAAAATATAGTAAACAGTTATCAATGATTATAATGCCAAAAGGGCTTCGACTCAGCATAGTGACAGATGACAATACAAGGTGACACCACCTGATACTGAATTTTAGCTGCAACCAACGAGTGCCAAATGCTAGAATAATAAATATATAAGGAATAGTGTGTGTCTGTTATAATAAATTAAGAGAACAAATTAAATGAAGCTCATACAAAATCAAATAAAATGGACAACTAACGAAGAAGAAAGGACCTTCTGTCTTCTCCTGTTTAGTGAGTTACATCAATCACGTTTGATTGACGTTTCTCTTGTACATACATCATGGAGCCGTATATATAAATGTTTTGTTCACACGCTTTCCTTCAGCGGATCAAATGATACATGTTCGTAGAACTTCAATCTGATATAAGCGTTGGATCAAATCTGATCTTGGAGCTTGAAAGGATGTTTTAAAGATATGGGTATTGACTTTGTTTGAGGTGAAAAATATAGTTTTTACTATTCAGTCAAAGGCCAGTTAGTAGAAACGTTAAATATTAGGTCATCCCACTTCCAGTGTCATATTTTTTATTTCCAATATTTATGTATTGCACAATGGTATGCAATAGTTAATACATGTGTGTTGTCTTGTACAATCATGTTAGTTTAATTTGGTGTGTTGTATTGTCAAGACGTGCATTGATTTAAAATGGAAGATTTAAAAAAATCTATTAATGTAGTGGAGCAACGTATATTTCTAAAGTTTTGTGCTTTACTCAACTACTCTGGAGGAGTTGCGCATGACTTACTGGTAAAGTGTGTTGGTCGTAACGCCTTAAATAAGAGAACCGTACAGCGATGACTTGAAATATACAAACAAGGAAGAACCACAGCTGAAGATGAGCCGCGAGCACCTCGATCATTATCATCGACTAGATTAGAAGCAAGGGACAAAATCAAGGAAGCACTTCGTCAGTCACGTAGGGTCAGTGTCAGTGATCTCTCCACTCAACTTAACATTCCTCATTCCACTATACATAGAGTACTCACGGAGGATTTATGTCTGGTCAATAAAAGTGCAGTGTGGGTGCCCCACACTCTGAACACGGATCAGAAGGAGTTTCGTTATGAAACTGCGCGTAGCCATTTATCGTGGTATCGCCGTAAGAAAAATATACTTAATAGATTCATATGCCTTGATGAAACTTGGGTCGAATTTTATACTCCTCGTCAAAGACATCAGTCACGATGTTGGGTGAAACCGGGCACTTCAGCTGAACATTTACCACGTGCAGAGCTACATGAACGAAAAATACTACTAATAGTAACTATGGATGTCAGAGGCATTGCTTTTTGGAGAACTTATGATGAAAATACAACTATGACTGGAGAGCGATATAAGTCATTTTTAGAAGTAAATATTCCTATTTGGGCAGACAAACATCATATAACGAGTCCTATAATTTTACATGATAACGCCAGACCGCACAAATCAAAAATAGTTCAGAATTTAATTGAAGATAAAGGATGGATTGAAATTATTCAGCCGCCATATTCCCCGGATATGAATCCTTGTGATTTCAATTGTTTTGGCCATGTGAAGAGGAAATTGTCGGGTACTCGATACAATAGCAAAAAGGAGTTAGATATTAAACTAAAGAGCATTATTGATGAATTAAATGAAAGTGGTACTTTAAATGGTATTCAAGATTTGCCAGCAGTCTGGGAGCGAGTGATTAATAGTGGTGGAGATTATTGATTAGTGTCACAAGGTTATATAGTATAGTAGTCAGTTTTTGTAAAATAATAATAATAAAAAAATATGACAATGGGAGTGGGATGACCTAATAAAAACTTTTTTATAAAAAAAACAACAGACTTCCAAAAAACACTATGAACTGAAAAATAACTTTGATTTTGGAAGTCGGTGTCGTTGGTTCCGCGTTTTCGTTTTTTGACACCGACTTCCGAAATTAAAGTTATTTTTCACTTTGTAGTGTTTTTTTGGAAGTCGGAGGTTTTTTTTTATAAAAAGTTTTTATTTTTCACTTTTTAGTTATACAAAAAAAATCATATAACACTACTTGCTATGTAAATATCAGTGACAGGAAGCTGCATTTGCGTTTAGGGTACAGACATGATGTTATGTTGTGCGATTGCGTAAACCATGCATACATGTGCGATAGCAGCAATCCCGGTTGTTTTACTGGTATTTATTGAAGAGTTCCGTTGTCTGTCTCCGAAACTCATCACCCGCCGTGCGATTCTGTAACCATGTCACCGTGAAAGCTTGGGTGAAGTGAGCGTGAAGTGTCATTCGCTAGAGATTTCACGGTGAGATTTTTACAGAATCGACCGGCAGATCTTTACGAAATTTAAATGGGACCATTTCGGAGTAAACTTCTATCGAACAAAAAAAGAATGTTGCAAATCCGTCGACATATGACGGAGTTACGCCCGAAAATCATAAAAAAAATATATATATATAAACATCCGAATTGATAACCTCCTCCTTTTGAAGTCGGTTAAAAATATTGCAAAATATATACAGTATGACAGGGACATCGACGCGCAAACTGTAACCATGAATTCAGCACATGATTGTAAACAGCGTAGAAATCTTTCGTCGTCTATTTAAAAAAAAAAGTGTTGTTTCAGTGGAAAGTGGTAAAACCTACGCGGTCAAAATGTATGGAACCGGTTTTTTTTTTTAATAACCATTTTTTTAATGCGCCCGTTTATTGAGAAAATTCGTCAGTTTATTTTTTTTTTGTATAAGTATATGGTGTAGGATTTATCTTCGCACAAATCTGAAGAGCCTTTTTTTAATAAAATACAATCGTTATTATTGAAAAAGAACTAAAACGTTTTCATACACTGCAATTCAATAGTTAAGAAACGATTAAAGTCACAGAGTTCAGCAGGCTTATGTAAGATATTCTACTCTACACTTGGTGCTAAAAAGCGGCCAACAAACCTCGGTATTAAAACCTATTTTAAGTCTAATAGTCGTAATTTCCTGAGACTAAAAGCAAGTGTATTTTCACCAAAAAAAAAAACTCATTATTTTGTGCATAAAGGATTTTTTCCTCGCTGACTAATGAATGCTTAATCAGTTCCCTCCATCAAAACAGACCTTGGCAATAATCCCGCGAAATGCCAAAGAAGTAGAAAAAGTGAAAAATTTTCATACAATTACTTTTTCCGTACTTTTCACGTTTTCGTCGTCAGCACAATTTTTAATTTTCTTTAGTCGATTCACCCCTCAACTTCATTTTGCATTAAATTATTCAATTAGATACTTAAAAGAGAATAGGAGGGTATTCGAGATTAAATCAAGCCTCTTTTTACATTAACGTTTAGGTAGAAATTGATACGAAGTTCTTAGAAAATATATGATGCTTTGATTGACGCAAAATAATGGTACGATGACGTTTTCTTGAAAGATTGAATAGAATTTACACTTTGATCTCAATTTTGTAATAGAAAAAAGAAATAAATACAACTAAACAAAACGAATCATCTGTGTAGCCATTTCCCAATATAGTTGGGGTTGGCTTCCAGTCTAAACGGATGGAGCTGAATACCAGTATTTTATATAGAGCGACTGCCTATCTGACCTCCAGAACCCGGTTACTGGGTAATACGGTACCTCTTGGTAAGACTGGTTGGCAGACTTTCGGACTTCTCACGACCGGTAACGACTGTAAAAGACAAACATAAAGAATACGACGGATTTCTAAATAAATTTTATAGTTCATAGCATCTGCCCGCGACTACGTTCGTGTGAAATTTCTTGTTCCCCCGACGCACACCGTCACATCACCTCGACTGCCCGCGCTATTACTTCGTTTTAGCTTCGCATTCTTTCTCTTTTCTTTTCTTTTTGTTCAGCCCCTAAGGGCCCTAGCGTGATGTTAAATGGCTTATAAGAATTTTTCAAATCTGTTGTCACTTCGAAGACAGATATACATATTTACTTATAAAATAAGTTATTTTGATTGATGATTTAATTATTAACTGACCAACAGCGCCCTGCGGTTTTATCCGCGTAAGTTTCGATTCCGTGGGAATATCGGGATAAAAGTTTTTTATGTGTTAATCCTGGCTATAAACTATCTGTGTACCAAATTTTATCTAAATCCGTTCAGTAGTTTTCGCATGATTGAGTAAAAACATCCAAACATCTTCACAAACTTTCACATTTATAATATTAGCATTTATTTATTATTATTTGTTAAAAATCATATTTAAATAATAGCCTTTCAAGGCCTACTTAAAATTAAATACATTTATCTATTTAAAATTAATATTTAGGCTGGCAGCACTGGTTTCGCGTCATTATTTTACCGTTGCGAATTTCCGGAGCAATGGTGGGGCGACACTTGCTATGATACGAATATTGGAAGGAGTGATTGGCAGTTGGTCGTGGATACAGTGCGAGTAACATCTCCAGAACTGTTATAAAATAGTGTAATGCTAGAAAATAAGGTTATAATTATTGTCTAAGTGTGCAGTTTGATTAGTCTGCTACAAATCCGACTGCTAGTTCCAAAGATAAGTGCGTTCAAACAAACAAACAAACTTTATTTTGATTATTAGTATAGATTACATTCTCTCTCTATTAAACAAATTTGACAGATTGTAGTAGCTTGATGTGCTGGTGTCTGTACCTACTACCCTTTGAAATAGGCAACAACTAGCTTCATCGTTCTGACTGACTGACCCCTTGACAATTCTATGTCCCGAATTCCATCCAAATCCGTTCAATAGTTTTTGCGTGAAAGACTAACATACCTCCATCCGTCTTCACAAACTTTCGCGTTTATAATATTAGTAGGAAGTAGGATATGATATATTCACTGACAAAAAAAAAATCTATCAAAAGTCTTTCATTCTTTCTTTCAACATACGATACATAACTAATTCTTATTAACTTTCTTTGTGTCACTCAATCCTCACATTCCTTTTTAACGAATTCTCGTAACAATCTTCATTTCCTTTCTAGTCAAAAGCTTTTTTCGTGTCAACTGTTTGAAAAGAAAGATGTGTGTATATATGGGTTGGGGAAAAAGTTTTTCGTATTTTATAGGCATAAAGTTGTAGTAAAATCTCTTTGGCTGTACTGTTTGTATCTGGCTGGTTTTGATACCATCAAATATGTATGACATTTTTAAAAAGAAAAATATAAAGTAAGAACGATTTCCCGCCACTTTTCAACTGTTTTTATTTCCGTTAAAATGGGTTAATTTAACGAAAAAATTCGATACATTTTGAAGTTTTAATACAAAAAATGGAAAAATGCTCCCGCGCCGCCGCCGCCGCCCGCGCCGTCCCGCGCCCGCTGACTTCGTGTCCGTAGCCTTACGGAAAAAGTCAATGCCATTTTTGAAAAAGTGGAACAAAATCGGCATATTAGTAGTAAAAATATAGCTAAAGAGTTAGGGGTCGTTGACAAAACAGTTTTGACCCATTTGAAAAGGTATACAAAGTATACAAAAAAAATTTTATATGTAAAAAAAACAACCGACTTCCAAAAAAACACTACAAAGTGAAAAATAATTTTAATTTTGGAAGTCGGTGTCGTTGGTTCCGCATTTTGGGTTTTTGACACCGACTTCCGAAATTAAAATTATTTTTCACTTTGTAGTGTTTTTTTGGAAGTCGGTTGTTTTTTTTACATATAAAATTTTTTATTTTTCACTTTTTAGTTATATCTACCCCAATCAAATTCATATAAACACTACTTGCTATGTAAATATCAGTGACAGGAAGCTGCATCTGCGTTTATAGGGTACAGACGTGATGTTATGTTGTGCGATTGCGTAATTATTATTATCATAAAAAAAAATTATAACCTTTGTAGTGAGTACAGGCGTGATATTATGTTGTGTGATGGTGTAAACAATGCTTAGATATGCTATAGCAACAATCGCGGTTAATCTGCTGTTATTTATTGAAGAGTTCCCCCGATTTCTACAAGATCCCATCATCAGATATTGAAATGGTGACAATGGGACCACACGGGAAGCACCAGCTTTCAAATAAAAAAAGAATCATGAAAATCGGTTCACCCAGTCGGTTATTATGAGGTAACAAACAAAAAAAAAAAAAAAAAAAAAAAAAAAATACAGTCGAATTGATAACCTCCTCCTTTTTTTGAAGTCGGTTAAAAAACTCGACATTTGGGTGCCTCACGAGCTCAATGAAAGAAACTTAATGAATCGTGTACTCATTTGCGATTCTCTATTGAAACGTAATGAAACTGAACCATTTGTGAAAAAATTGATCACTGGTGATGAAAAGTGGATCACCTACGACAAGAACGTGCAAAAAGTTCATGGTCAAAGGGCAATCAAGCTCCACAGACTATAGCGAAACCCGGATTAATTCGCAATAAGGTGCTGGAAGGTGCTGTGTCTATGGTGGGATTGGATGGGTATCGTTCATTATGAGCTTTTACCGCCGGGCAAATCCATCGATTCGGATCTCTACTGGCAACAGCTGATGAGACTCAAGCAAGAAATTGAGAAAAACGGCTGGAAACGATCAATAGAAAGGGTGTCTTTCATCATGATAACGCCAGACCCCTCACGTTTTTAGCCACTCTGCAAAAACTTAGAGCTTGCTTGGGAAGTGTTAATGAATCCACCATATAGTCCTGACCTTGCACCCTCAGATTTCCACCTGTTTCAGTCTCTTTAGATTCTTTAGGTAGTATTAGGTTAAAATCAAGAAAGGACTATCAAAACTACTTGTCACAGTTTTTTGATCAGAAGTCCCAAAATTCCTACTGTATTGAGATTTTGTCACTACTTACAAAATAGCAACAAATTATCGAAAAAAATGGCACATATGTATTATAGTCAAATGTATATAAACTACCAAAAATAATGTCTTGAATTTGTACAAAAAATACGAATAAACTTATCCCGACCTATTATTATATAGATTTTCTGATAAATTGGAGGAGCTCATTCTGCTTGCTCTCGTCTCTTGTATCGTGAATTTATTAGCAGTACTATACTAAACGTGCTTTATTGAATCTTAACTAATAACCATATATTACTACGCGTGACTTTGTACGCGTGAAATGTCTTGGATTTCTGAAAACGCAGATAGTGTTTGAACCTTTAAATAGAAATTGGGTGATTGCGTAGTGATTGAGGCAGGACATTTGTTAGCAGTATACGATATAATCTTCTTCACCGTATCAATGACATAAGAGTTTTGACTAGATCTCAGCCACGTCGACAGCGTTAGCTGTTCCCTTGCAAAGGTCTTTCATAGAACAGGTGTTATTGCATAGCGAACACGACAAGAGAGGAGGCGTCGTTTGAGTTGCATTGTGGCTCATTGGAGTACCCTCATCTGAGTAAGTTGTGCCTCCAGTGGCCCCCCTGGCTTCGTAGTCCATAGCAGTACGATATGGATCGCTTGCCATGTGTGATTGAGGTCAAGATCACGCCCATGCCGCAATAAAAAAAATAATAAAAAAAAGTGACGAAAAACCTCAACTGTTTATCTAATAATACAGATAACTCACTAAAATAAATCACTTCAGAGCCACAATTATTATGCTATGGCGCCTTAAAAAAGAGACAGATACGTAGAAAGAACATTCAATGTTTTATGCATCCCTATTTCTATCATCATCTGCCTAGTCTTTCCCAACTATGTTGGGGTCGGCTTCCAGTCTAACCGGATGCAACTGAATACCAGTATCTTACATGGAGTGACTGCCTATCTGACCTCCACAACCCAGTGACTGGGTAATACGATACTCCTTGGTAAGACTGGTTATCAGACTTTCGAGCTACTGAAGACCCGTAACGACTGTCAAAGACGTACGAATGACAGCCGGGACCAACGGCTTAACGTGCTTTCCGAGGCACGGAGGGATCTTGGTATGTGAACATGGTCACCCATCCACGGACCAACCGCGGCAAGCATAACTGAACCTGATCGATCGACCCGTGTGGTTGTTATTACTTAGCCACAAGCCCCAACATCCCTATTTCTATCGAATGGCACTTAATAACCCCATGCAAGTTGTGATAAGATCTAGCAAAGAGACTGCACCTCCCCCTATATGGACGAACATGTCAATACCTCCACAGTCGTCCATTGTGAACTTTAAACTCAACACTTACAAAACTTACTTTAGTTTTGAAACGTTTCCAAGTATCGTTGTGTTGTTCTTTAGAGAATAAACAACTTTCTGTACTGTTATTCTTTCCGGGAGTAAAAAAAGTGCGGTTTCTTTTGTTTGTGGCCCAAACAAGATACAAATACATGGTCGCTCAAGAGAAAAGGACACTCGAGACGTCGAAGAGTGCTAGGTCGTTCTTTGCCCAAAGAATTAGCATTGCCATTCAATGTGGAAATGTTGCCAGTCTTCTGGGCACGTTTCCGGATGACAGCGACGCGGAAGAGAACTTCAAAGCCGAAGTGTCCTTTTGTTTTTGTACTTAATTGTATAGTTAGTTATGTCAAATATTATAAATATGTTGTAAGTCAACCAATAAAAGTTACTATTTTTGTGCAACAGCCTGAATGCTATTGACCCAGTAGGCCCCCCGTTAAAGTCAAAATTGTTAATACGAGTACTACTTCCAGCTAAAAACTATAGTTACAGAAATAAAATAATGTCACAAAAACACAAAGCTTTCACGTACTTTCAGTGAGCACGTATTTAGTAAGACGTGACGAATCCTATTCCTATTATATCCTACCATTTGAGAAGCCTATTTTTACTATGGACGTGAAAGTAATACCTACCTAGTACCTCCAGCTGTGTACAGGGTGAGAGTGGCACGAAGATCCAGGGAGCATTCCATGCTTGGCATAAGGGAGTTTATTTAAAAACGTAGGTTAGTGTTAAGAGACGTTTAAACGTCAAAATGTATGGTTAAACAGTCGCTAATCGTTACGTAACTTTAAACAATGTTTATAATTAACGTGGTATGTTTTTTGGACCGAGTCTCAAACGTCGAGATTTACAGACGTACGAAGGTTTCCGATGTCGAAAAACATGTTATGGAACTCAAATGGAGTTGGGCAGGACACCTGGCATGGCACATGTAGATTAAGACAGTGACCGAGTGGCGTGCTGGGAGATGAAGATAAGTGTCGGACAATATTTATGTTTTTTTTTTTTCTGTATTATGTTCTATTACGCTAACTGATAGTACCGTGCTTTATAATTTAGATATATGCGAGATATATTTACATATACTTATATATTACTTCAAAGACGTTGAGTTAATGCTGTGTATGTATGTGTTTAGTTGGTAACACAAAAATAATAAAAAATTGTTATCATAGTTCTTGTCTTCGAAAAGTAGATACTTTTGTATCAATGAAATAAATGATTTTATTTTGACATTTGTATTTATTAACCACAAGCAGCGTTGCGTTGGTCGTATACATGAACACACACACTGTTGTCACGCAATCCGATAAATAACAGGCGCGACGCGACGGTAAGACGCAATTCTGGTCAAACCATGAAGTATTCTTAGAAATTGTTCTAAATGATAAATGATAAATGATTTATTTTCTGTAAGTAGGTTTGTACAAACACTTTTACATGTCATTCTGCTACAGTTGCATCGCGCCTGTCTGCGGGAGCCTAGAAAATAATGACGACAAGTCGTGTATGCGTCTATTTATACATATTTTTTATTTTTTCAGCTATCAAAAGTTCATGATATATCATTACGATTTTACGATATTTTTTTTTTCGGTTTATTGGACGGTACCTGCATCTGATAAGCAAATAATCAAGAGAGAATTAAATATTTTGATACACCAATAAAGTTTTCAAGTGTCAAACGTAAAATGGAGCAATGATGACGATAAAAAAAGACATGTTTTAATGCTTTCGTTTCGATGTGATGAAAGCACAGCCATTGAATAAAACAAAAGCAAAATAACAAAAATACACGTAGTGAAGCTCTATAATGTTTTAATGGGACATAATAATGACCATTAACTAATATTTGTTATGATCTAACAAATAAGAGGTAATTGGCACATTAAAACATTATAAGTACCAACAAATCACTTAAAAATTCAATCAAATTCGGATTTAGGATTTAGAAAAGAGCTAGCATAATATGTAGGTATTTTTGTAAAATAAGTATCACGTCAGCTATTCCCATACATATGAAAAATTGCCTACTGAACGGGACCTAAAAATACGCTTTCCAATTTTCTAGCTTTATATGGCAGCTCATGCTCCCGCATCAACGAAAATAGGCAAAACATTAATGCACGACCACACCAGTTCCAAAGACCCATAGACAAACTATGATTACAGGCCTGTTTGAATTGGACCAGTCAACTTGGCTGTACGCGTCTACTCCTTTGTTATCCAAAATGGCTGACACCTCTGAATGGCATTGGCGCCATTTCAATTGATTACTAAAAGCAGGAAAATCACGTCGTACTCATTGTAATATTACAAAATGGTATTGGCAAATCAATTTACGTTAAATATCGTTCATTGTTGCGTAGTGTTTTTGCGAATAATATTATATTTAAAATTTTAGAGAGAGTCCTAGAAGGTTTGCTTGCGTCGAAATGCGTGGCTTACATTTATAAACGTATAACTTACCTATTCCGTCTAGGCAGTTGCTCCATGTAAAATACTGGTATTCAGCTGCATCCGGTTAGACTGGAAGCCGACCCCAACATACTCGAGAAAAGGCTAGGCAGATGATAATGATGAACTTACCTATAACAAATTAATCTTATTTTTAGAATTCCGCATCCAAAGGGTGCAAACGGAACCCTGACTGTCAGCGGGCTGTATCTCATGATCCGTAATAGGTTGACAGTTGAAATTTTCACAGAGTGTGTATTACCTCTATTACAACAAATAATAAAAGTGGGTAATATATAGATTTCAGGCTTAGCTACAAACGATATTTTTAAAATGCAGAAGTACTGATACTAAGAAGCTTTTCCTTAGGTATTGCTAGAGCTTCTGCATTTATAAGGCTTTTGCAAGCGCCTTATCACGAGAATCCATTTCCAGCTAGATTTTTAACCGCTAGATTTTTGTAGCTAGATTTTTTGTAGTCAACGGCTTTAGGTAGCGTATTACCTTCCTACTTGAAATATCAGTTCAGTTTTGAAAACCAGTTTCTTTTTAACCGACTTCAAAAAAAGGAGGAGGTTATCAATTCGACTGTATTTTTTTTTTTTTTTTTTTTTTTTATGTTTGTTACCTCATAATAACCGACTGGGTGAACCGATTTTCATGATTCTTTTTTTATTTGAAAGCTGGTGCTTCCCGTGTGGTCCCATTGTCACCATTTCAATATCTGATGATGGGATCTTGTAGAAATCGGGGGAACTCTTCAATAAATAACAGCAGATTAACCGCGATTGTTGCTATAGCATATCTAAGCATTGTTTACACCATCACACAACATAATATCACGCCTGTACTCACTACAAAGGTTATAATTTTTTTTTATTATAATAATAATTAATACCAGTAAAACAACCGCGACTGCTGCTATCGCATATGTGTGCATTGTTTACGCAATCGCACAACATAACATCACGTCTGTACCCTATAAACGCAGATGCAGCTTCCTGTCACTGATATTTACATAGCAAGTAGTGTTTATATGAATTTGATTGGGGTAGATATAACTAAAAAGTGAAAAATAAAAAATTTTATATAAAAAAAAATACAACCGACTTCCAAAAAAACACTAAAAATTGTGAAAAATAATTTTAATTTCGGAAGTCGGTGTCAAAAAACCAAAATGCGGAACCAACGACACCGACTTCCAAAATTAAAATTATTTTTCACAATTTTTAGTGTTTTTTTGGAAGTCGGTTGTATTTTTTTTTATATAAAATTTTTTTACAAGCTGTGGAACGAGTTGTACTTTTTCCAAAACATATGGTATATTGGGTGTACCGGAAAGTTCTGTTGGTTTTAGTAGTACATAGAAATTTTCCGAATTTTTCTCTATACCAATACGTTAAAAGTATTGAATAATATTGCGTCATAATTTCTGGGTTACGGACTATAAATACACGTATTGCGCAATAATTTGTCATTCACTTCCGAGTAGCCGCAGTGTCATAATGAGTGCCAACGATACAGTTCATTTGAGGCAATGTATACTTTATGAGTTCCAGAAGGGAAATAACGCTGCTACAGCCTGTAGAAATTTGTGTAGTGTTTTTGGACTCGAGTGTGTATCTCAACGTGTAGTAGAAAATCAGGGACAATATGTAATTGATTAAAATATAAATAATAGCTTTAAGAACTAACCACGAGTTTTATTTACAAAAACCGACAGAACTTTCCGGTACACCCAATAGATTTTGAAAAGCAAATATGCTTACAATGGTCTAGTTCGCAAACGAGACTGTTGAGCGTGGGTTCATGGATTCAATTTCCAAGTCGGGCAAAGTGTTGTTGAGTTTGTCCATCTATAATTTCTCATTAGCAGACCATAGTCTGCATTTGTGCTCGATTTAGGGCAACAAGCTTGCCCCTAATTGCATAGGACTTCAACATAACTGGTAAAAGGTATGTAGTACCTTAACACCTCTACCTAACCCTTACGAATATAGTAGAGTAATTGCGTAACACACTATCAGTAACAATAGTCTAGGAAAAGAAACAACATTGAGATTCTGACTGAGTTTCTGTTTTCATATTTTATTTTAAAACCCCACAAATTAGTAATATTTTGTCAACTAAAATACTAGCGTTGAAATTATTTAAAATAATAAATAGAATTAGGATAAAAATATTATTAAAATCTCGATTATGATTGTAAATGTATGCTTGGTCAATCCCTAGTATCAGGTGGGATGACACTGACAGCTCACTCCGCGCTCACTTCTCGTAAGTTTTCACGGTGAGATGGTTACAGAATCGCATAAATACTTTTTCTGTCTTTCTTTCTTGACATCACAATATTATCCTAGCACCTAATGCCACATTTTCCAATACCTACACACATCGAAATCAAAGATAATTCCACCATCAATACTAAGTAAGTATACAACCATATTTTACTGCACAACACGAACTAACAACCACATTGGTACTACAACATACATACTAACGATACATCAGTACTTTCAGTTGAAAGCTAGACAAAAGAGCAAACAGGCAGTGACACCTTCACGCCATGTCGCCGACACAAACGGCGCTAGCAGATACACAAGTCAATGTACGCAAGTAGGTCACGGGTGTCTGGCAAAGTTATACAAGATAATATTGTAAAACACTTTAAAAGAGAAGCTATGGAGATGGCGGGACGAGCTCGCGAAGGGGGAAGGAGTGGGTGAAGGCCTTTGCGCAGGAGTGGGACAGCGTAGGTTAATAAAATAAAATAAAAACTATGGTATTTCTTACCTCTTTTTCTTTATATGAAAATACCAGGAGCAAGTATGTAGTATCGATTCTCATTTTTTTGTACATTTTGAATCGTCAAAATGTACAAAAAAATGAGAATTGCATTTAAATGGCACCTTTGAACGCAAAGGTGCCATCTAATTGGCTATAATTTATTTCAAATAAATTATTTTAATTTTATATTATTATTGTAGTTTTAATTTTACAGAATCGACATGCTAGATCAAGTTGAATGGCGTGCGATCAAGTCCTCAAGCTGCTTCAGCTAATCTCAATTTTTGTTTCCAAAATGATTGTTATTTTTATTGATTACTTGCTGCTCGTGTTATTAAATCAAAATTTCTAACATAATATATTACAATTTATATGTATATTTATGTATTTTATTTTTTTATGTATTTCCTTCATCTTCTTTTCGTGTTGATGATGAGCCCATTAGTTGGCCACGTTGATTGCGGCATAAGTGGCATTCTTTAGGTCAGGAGGTGCAGGTGAGGACACTCCTAGGTACAATTCCTAGAATAATATTGTTTTATTAACAAATCGAGTTTGGTTGATTGAGTGCAGCCTAGAAACAGCATTGCTCGAATACCTACGGTCTATTCATACAATTTTTCAAGTTGATTAATTATATTAATAGCTACTACAGAAACTATTAGATCATTCGAGCGAAACGAACGGAAAGGCCAGAGGTTATATAAATAATCGGCGCGTTGTGTTCCACGCGCGCCTCAAAGAGATGTCAGCAGTAACTGACGGGGTCCGCTGGGGCCGATGCTTGCCAGGGTCGCGGGTTGTTCGAAAGAGTTGCCGTGGCCCTTGGCACAGGCAACTGAAAGAACACGGGTGGGTTTTAATCAGTAAAAGTCTGACACACGCTCCGCCCAGCGCGGGAGCATTTCCCACCAAAAAAAAAAAGGTATATAAATAATTATGAAGAAAATGAACGTTCTATTACTCTAGTTTCCAAGCGACGATCATTATCGATGTAATAGGTACATAAGTCCAATTTATAACGGAACTATAGTCTATTTTTCTTCATATGTCCACTTCTGGAAACAAAAAGAAAAGGCAGGCAGATGAAATTTGTTAAAATGCACTCCGACATTTTCCAACTGTAGACACTATTACGTTATATCCTGACAGATTAATTATTCATCCAATAAATTGTCATACAGTATATCATAGAAGACGCTTTTCAATGGTTATAAGGATATTTAATAAACTACCAAAATCGTATAGGGAACTGCCAATCAATCGATTTAAAACAGCGCTATTCAAATGGCTTATAGAAAAATCATTATATTCGGTGAAGGTGTACGAGTATTTAGACTTTAAAGATTCACACTGACATGTTACTATTATAATTGACATTTAAATTTAATAACTATGATTTATGTACCAGTTTTATTAGCTTCATTTATTTAATTCACGTAATCAATAATTGTGCATTAATTAGGGTGGTCCTTATTTTTCGACTCTTAAATTATCCCCGGGGCACTTTCTCATTTGATTATATACTTCTAAATATGAAATAAGTTTTTTTTGTTTTTTTTTTGTTAAGATTTAGAGGTCGCTACCAGCTGTCAAAATTTTTACAAAAAGCATTGAAAAACATCTTAAATGATGGCTTCATTAATGTTTCATTTAGGTGTTTATATCATATTTTCCGTGCAAGTAAAACTCGCATAGACAATCGCTTTTTATCCCTTCTTCCTCTCGACCTCTCTTCTGTACCGACGTGTCGAGATTTAGACCGTTCACACAATCAAAAAGATAAGACGTACGCGTGCGCACTAACATCATAATACGTTAAAAATTGGTTTGTGCACATGCGTAATTGCGTATGTTCCAAATTGTACGTCTTACTTCACTTCTTACACTTCAGGTCTAATACGTCATTAACGAGAGCGTACGTGTTTTAAGCATACGTGAATCTGCGACTTTGACGGCTTGCGGAGTTATAAATTTGTGGGAAAAAGCTAGTATACCAATACAATTAAAAAAACATGTCATCAGTAAAATTGAAAAAGTATTCAAAGAATGGCAGAATCTAAAAAAAAATAAAGAAAACATGAAACAATTCGAGTTTTTATTTAAAATTCAAACCTGGGTAGCGACCTCTAAATGTCATTTAAAAAATTCAAAAAAAATACTGAAATACTTTCTTATGGTATATAATCAAATTACGTGGTGCCCCGCGAAATTAAAGAAAAAATTTTTTTTTCTTAGGAATAAGGACCACCCTATTGTGCATGCTAGTTTTAGCTAATGGTTTTAGAAACTGTTTAAAAAAAACCCGACCATCTGTAATGTACTACAATTCTTGCAAATATTATAAATTTCATTTCATTTCTTCACAGGTACCTACTACGCTTTAGAATGACAATTAGCTTCATCTTTCTGAATGTAAATGTTTTAATTGAAATTCTTTGAGTTTTATATGGATATAGTAGCAAAACTAATGAGCTTTTACATCAATCATACTTTTTTAATTAGGCTCTTTTATTATAATTTTTTAATACATGTTAGTTTCTTTCTTCAAAAACGGCTTCAAATTAACCATAAAAGTATAGTATCTGTCAGTCTAGGAATCTCAGCACCATATTTGCTTACATAATGGGACAAGTAAAGAAAAATACACTTTATAGGTTACTGGCTATGTTTTCTTTTATCGACGCTCTTGATAAATTATGTACATTTATTTCGAAGAAGCGCCTTTCTTACATCGCGGGTATAAGACGGTTTCTTCACGTTATTTATATTTTTACCGACTTACAATAAGTATGGCTCACAGTTGCAAGACGGCGTAGTTATATTTACATAATATGGTAGGTAAAATGTTTCAAAGTTGTTTGCCTTGTTCAAAATTATTTAGTAACCTCTCTCTTAAAACGCCGAGTCTTTCACGCACTCGCAGATAGTAAAACATAGTTTCCTATCCAAGTGCGTAAAGCATGTTTGAGAACTGCCTTTTTTGGCCAAGTGTAAACGACCGCGACTTAGAGAATTGTAGGCCGTAGGTTCGAACCCAGGCAGAGATATTGCTTTGTGTAAATTATTTAATCACCACAGCCGTGCGATTCTGTAACCATCTCACCGAGAAAGCTTGGGTGAAGTGAGCGTGGAGTGAGCTGTCATTCGCTAGGGATTAACACTATTAAGTGCTCACTTCTCTTTTGATTTCACGTTGAGATTTTTACAGAATCGATCGGCTGCTCTCAAAACGGTGAAAGAAACGGGCATGTCCTAGAACCAAAAGAGTCGAAGTCGAAGAGTCGAAGACATGTGACATGTCACTGGGCCCGCGTGGTGAATTACGGCCCACTCCCTCTCACAGAGAGGAGGCCTGTGTCCCAGCAGTGGGAACATTATAGCCTGATTATGGTAAGGCATTTTTTATAATTTAGACACGTTAGCAAAAGACTTAGTAATGCGTTTCGAAAAGATACGATTTAAGCAACAAATTTTTAAAATAATTTCGGCAGGGTGATTGCGTAACACACTATCAGTAGCAATGGGTTTCATTTTGACAGTTCAAAAACATTCATTGCGTTATTCACGTTGTTGAGCAAACACATTTTTCGAATATATGGAGCAATAGATTAGTAATATGCTGAGAGGGGCCCGTGGCTAAATAATAACAGCCGCACAGGTCGATCGATCAGGTTAAGCTACGCTTGCCGCGGTTGGTCTGTGGATGGGTGACCATCTTTAGATCCCTCCGTGCCTCGGAAAGCACGTTAAGCCGTTGGTCCCGGCTGTCATTCGTGGATCTTTGACAGTCGTTACGGGTAGTCAGAAGCCCGAAAGTCTGACAACCAGTCTTACCTAGGGGTATCGTATAACCCAGTAACTGGGTTGTGGAGGTCAGATAGGCAGTCGCTCCATGTAAAATACTGGTATTCAGCTGCATCCGGTTAGACTGGAAGCCGACCCCAACATAGTTGGGAAAAGGCTAGGCAGATGATGAGATTAGTAATATGCTTCTAAATGATTCAGATTGAGGGTAATAGTGCGTTACTCTATTAGGATGCCGGTCCTTAGCGAGTCCACCATAATATTATTTCGCAGCGTATACATGTGTAAAGTGATTAACTAAGACGTGTCTTTCAAACGTACAAATTTTGAGACTTTCATTTAAAATTGCATTGTCTATCGTAACTAATGTATTTTGAAGTCGCTTGGTCACCGTGACCCGAACGACTTCATTGTCGCAGGGTCGTGATACTAAAAGTCACCTTGGTGAGGCAGGTTAAAGCTTTAATAGTAACCACTAAATTTGTGCTTATGATGCAGCTAATTAGGTAGGCACTATTCAGGCAGTAGGCAGTTGGAACCAATGAAGTCTCGAAAAAAAAACCGGTCAAGAGCGAGTTAGACTCCCGCACCGAGGGATCCGTAACATCATATATTAAAAATTTTCATCGGCAAAGCCTATGTTCGTAGAAGAATTTTAACAATGCGGTGTAGAATATTGCAGTTTTAGGTCAGCGCCATCTCTTGACAGATATTGGAACTAATGTAATTTTTTTGATGATTTCTGAGAAAAATGTGCTATTTAGAGCCATCGTTTTATTTTTCCTGTAATCTTTACATAAACTTCTATCACATAAAATAATTTCAGATTTTTCTCTATGCAAACTTTGAAGATAAGGGGGGAACGGATTTTTTTTTTACATTTTTTTTTACATTTTTCATCAAAAGTCTAAAACCATGCAGCCTAAAAAAAAAAACTAAAATTATGTTTGAGAATTTGCAAACAGCGCTCTTTCATATGATATCCCACATGCCCCAGTAGCCCCCACTTCGAATTTTAAACACCCCTATCAGTCCCTGTTGCAAAAAAAAATATTTATACATTTTATTTTTTCTTATTTGCAAAATAGTTAGGCAAACGTCATCTAAAACCATTCCAAATTTCATGATGATAGCATAAGTAGTTCTTGAGATATCCAGCTGTGACAGACGGGCAGACAGACCGAGTTGCACCACAAGGGTTCCTTTTTATCATTTTGGTACGGAACCCTAATAACTATTGTGGGTTTTACATGATAGGTAACTATACAGTGGATATCTATATACACGCAAGATTTTCGCCGCATAGTGAAAATTGACAGTATAAATGGAAAGTTCCAAAGTAGGTTTCGACATTTGTAGTGCGGCAACAGGTCACATGCGGCGGGTGATTAAAATCGACTGTGAACATGCTCAGTTGCTCAGTCGCCCGTCGCATGAAGGCCGACATTTTGATGCAATTTGAACTATAGGCAAACCGCTTAATTGAGTTCTCTCCTGCGGGGCAATGGGCGCGGAGGTAGGACGAGAACGGGGTTCGGGAGAGGTGCGGGCGGCGGGCGCTCGTAGCGTGATACACAAGAAACGAATTGTACACTGGGCAGCTCTTAAGATATCTGACGTCACAGTGGCTAACAGTGGTGAACAGGTAGTGATCTTTTATTACAAAATTAATTGATGACTTTACAAAATTATGTGAAATAACTATGTGTAGGTAATAATACTCGTAAGCTTATGTACTATTTAGTATATGCAAGATTTATCAAAATTGTAAATCAATCACTTGTGTCCATGTTATATATATTATATATTTATCATATATTTTTATCACTGGAACTTGATTCTTCACTTTTGAAGCAGCCATCATCAGAATCATCTCAATCGTGCTGCACATTAACAATAAAATCAACAACCTGTCATGTTTGCAGTATTTGTCCTCGACTTGGTAACACAATGCTCCCACTTCTCTACGGAATACGGAATATCCAGCAACCTCCAACTCTCCAGGTCCCCATTCTCGTCCTATACAGAGGACTCAATTAAGCGGTTTAGGAACACTTACCTGGGATTTTTATCTTACCTGTGTAAATGAGGTGGCGTTTCGAGTTGTGACGCGATTTAGTAAGCAACCGGCCGCAAGGCGAGAATCGACCTAGTGTAAATCCCCCATTAGTGATCGGAAAATAGTTACACTTATTCATCCACTGCAAGACTAAAACTTTTTATTGATGTTTAGCCGTTTACGCTTTCAATTAAAATTAATTCTTCTCCAATCTTACTGACAAGCTTAATAATAATTATGAAGAAGTAAGATATCAATTTATTTATAGAAAATTAGGCATTGCAGGACACAAATGTGCCAAATATCAGACGACTATTTGGCTAAAGACAAAAATGGGAAAAACGCGGCAAAATGGCGGAACAAACAAAATGGTAGTCTTTTAGCTGCAATGAACAGAAAGAATTAGAAGGCTAGTGAAGACCGGATATCCAGAAGCGCAGGCTTTTAAAAAAATTAAATAAAAAACTATCAAATTAATTTGTATAAAACAGTTCTGTTGATGTAATACTCGTTTCAAACCGGTGTGTCGTCACTGTGACCCGACTCTAAATGGCGTCGAGTCACGTAACTAAAGAATAGCCCAAAGTAAAATCGATACTTTAATACTTACTTATCGTCCTACATATTTAATGTAGTAAACTGGTTAACAATCGTTTATTTGACTTGAATATTTAACCTTTTAGTACTATTAAGTGGTCGCTAACTATACAACGTGTAACGTTAAATGCGCAAAACCTCAGACACCCCAACTGATTTTTAATTCAATTGACCTATTTCAGAGAGAAAATAAGACAGTAAAAAATTCTAAAGGTTTTATGTGCTGTTTTAGTTTTACTGGCCATTCTGATCGTTTCTTGCGTCTTCGACGACGCTTTATCGAGGGAGGAGTCGTCACCGGGCCGCTGCGCCGCGCTGCCATTGGCTTGCTTGACCTATTAACAAATAGACACGGCAACGTTTTTAATGAAGATTTTTTTATAAACGTGACCTATATTAAAAAATGGTTCAATTAATTCTGCTCGTTATTCTGATCAAACTGTTTTCACGTTTTGCGCATTTAACGTTACACGTTGTTTAAGTAGTAATATAATCAGTGTATAATGTTCCCACTGCTGGGACACAGGCTTCCTTTCTGTGAAAGGGAGTGGTCCGTAATCCACCACGCGTGCCCAGTGCGGGTTGGTAGATGTCACATGTCTTCGAATTTTTTGTTCAAGAACATGCCGCGGTTCCTCGCGATGTTTTCCTTCACAATTTCAATGTTTACGTGCCTTTTTGAAATAAATTCTTTGACTTTGTCTATTCACTGGCACCCCTTTTCTCCACTTTGAATACAACACAACTGCTTGGCGGTAAAAATAGGCAAGGTGGTTAGTATTTGCCAGCACCTTAATTGCGTAGCACACTTTGCGTTTGCGTTTGCGTAGCATTTTGAAGTACTTCGAATTGCTAGTCCATTCCTTTATATGTTCGACTTTGTCTGCTCAACAACGTAAATAATGCAATGTTGAACTAAAATGAAAGCCATTCCTACTTTTAGTGTGTTAGGAAATTGCTTCGCTGGTATAAGTCCTTCACAAAGAGATCTAACTCATACTGCAGCTTTTCATCATCTGCCTAGCCTTTTCCCAACTATGTTGGGGTCGGCTTCCAGTCTAACCGGATGCAGCTGAATACCAGTATTTTATATGGAGCGACTGCCTATCTGACCTCCACAACCCAGTTACTGGGTAATACGATACCCCTTGGTAAGACTGGTCGTCAGACTTTCGGGTTCCTGACTACCCGTAATGACTGTCAAAGATCCACGAATGACAGTCGGGACCAACGGCTTAACGTGCTTTCCGAGGCCGGAGGAATCTCGGTATGTATAGGTGGTCACCCATCTACAGACGAACCGCGGCAAGCGTAGCTTAACCTGATCGATCGCCCTGTGCGGCTGTTGTTATTTAGCCACGATTCCCTCAACTCATACTGCAGTTTTTATTACAAACAAATAGTTTACGATATGTTTCGGAAATATGTTATTATACTCGTACAACGTACATTTTAACGTTTTAAAGGCAGCGCGCCACCCCTACCGTCGGCGTCGCCATGACCCGGACGACTTTGAACAGCGCGGAGTCACGACACTGTAAAGAATCGCCTTCACTCAAATCAATACTCAAATAAAAATATACACAACTACTACGTTTTGAACTATTTTCATGCAGAGATTTGTAATAAAAGAGTTCTTGTAGTATACTTCTATGATATTGAGTGCCAAATAAACAAGAGAACATCCAACAGTTAGGTAATAACAGCCACGTCATGGGTCGATCGAACGTTAAGCTACGCTTGTTGAGGCCAGTTTGTGGATGGGTGACCATCCATTCGTGCCTCGGAAAGCACGTTAAGCCTTTTTTTGACATTAATAGCGGGTAGTCAAGAGTCCGAAAGTAACTGTCTGTTACCCAGTATCTGGGTCATGAAGTTCAAATAGGCAGTCTCTTTATGTAAAACAAACAAACAAAAATAAAAACAACAATCAAAACAAGCACAACAAATATTTTTCTTTCGTTCTTTTTCTTTAAAACCTTGGTATTCAACTGCATCTGATTAATCTGAAAGCCGACCCCAACATAGTTGGAAAAAGGCAGATGATGAGTTGCAAACGAGCAGGCCTATAACCTGATGGTTAGTGGTCACCGTCACCCAGAGACATCTGCAATAATAGTCCTCCAGACTGAATTTCGGCCATGGCAGCCAATCTCAACGGAGACTTCCCTTTTACGTGGAACCTATTATAGTGCACACGTGTGTGCGCAGACACAGATGCACTCACTCTTCCCTCACTCTCATAGTCATGGGACGGCAATCCGACACGACCGGAGAGAGATGAGGCGCAGGACCAATGGCTTAACGTGCTTTCCGAGGCACGGAGGTATCACACGCCAACTTCTAAACTCCGGGCTGTTAGCGAGAAATTACTAATTGGCATTTTCAATACCAGAGGCTTCACAGGTACGTCGCCAAACTAGACACAAAGGCAGGAATGTGTCATGTGACTGTAATTACACTGGCACCAATTTCCTTCAAACCAGCCGTGCGATTCTGTAACCATCTCACCGTGAAAGCTTGGGTGAAGTGAGCGTGGAGTGAGCTGTAATTCACTAGGGATTAACTCTATTAAGTGCTCACTTCACTTATGATTTCACGCGATTTAATTGCGAAACACACTATCAATATCAGTTTGAATCACTTTGAAGGATATTGCTAATCATTGTTTCATATGCTCGAAGATTTGTCTGCTCAACAACGTAAATAACGCAATGAATATTACTTAACTGTCAAAATGAAAGTCATTGCTACTGACAGCATGTTACGACATTAACCCACAGAACACAGCAACGCTGCTGTGAGGAACACATAGGATATAGGCACATGTGAATTTGCAACTTTGTACGTTATTCTGGCAACGCATCACTCAACCTCTTGGTTAGACCCTTTGTCGTTACACAAGTCAACAATAGGCAATGGTTATCACATCTCTTTAGATAGTCTGTCGGCCTGTTTGCTAAACTAAATGAAAATTGTGAACCAAATATTTGCACCACAGATAACCCTATTTCATGCCCAAGTTATCACTGTCTATACTAAAGATGCCTGAAAGAAATTGAATTTTGAAATACGTACTAATGTTTTTTATTTATATAGTATATACAGATACAATAAACTCACGCCTTCTGCCCATGGGGGTAGGCAGAAACTACAGAACGTCACCTACTACGATCCTTTCATACTCCTTTTGCCTCATTTACGTTTATACATCTGGTCATACACGCACGCCGATGACAAGTACTACGCACGTGACCCTTCTGAAGAACATCTCTAATAAGGTCACTATATGTCCTGTGTATCTTAATTTACAGCGCACCTTCATAATGGTATTTAAGTAGACCTCTGTTACCATCTAGCTGACTAGCCAATATTTTTACTACAACATAACGACGGCGAAGTGCCAATACCTCCTAACTGACAAAGTCAAAAATTTACACAAACTGAAACAAAACATTCAAAATAGACACGTTTGTTTAGTTGGGAGGTACATATTTACACATTTTAATTTAATGCTGTTGCAACTAAAAATACACTTAGGCGATGCGAATAACGCCTTTAAATTCAAAACGAAAAAAAAAGTGAATTTCTAAAAAAACAGAATATTCTCGTACTGGGGCTTGTGGCTAAGTAATAACAGCCGCACGGGTCGATCGATCAAGTTAAGCTACGCTTGCCGCAGTTAGTCCGTGGATGGGTGACTATCTTCACATACCAAGGCCCCCTCTGTGCCTCGGGAAGCACCTTAAGCCGTTGGTCCCGGCCGTCATTCGTGGATCTTTGACAGCCGTTACGGATTGTCAGTAGCCCGAAAGTCTGACATCCAGTCTTACCAAGGGGTATCGTATTACCCAGTAACTGTGTTGTGGAGGTCAGATAGGCAGTCGCTCCATGTAAACTACTGGTATTCAGCTGTATCCGGTTAGACTGGAAGCCAACCCCAACATAGTTGGGAAAAGGCTAGGCAGATGATGATGAGACAGACTATTCTCGTACATTGAGAGAAGAAAATAAAATGCATATGTTTAACCTAACAGAAATGACCCATTTTCAGTTATAGTTCCTCAATAAGTGTTGTCCATTTTATTGATAAGATCGTATATCCATAATAGACTGTCTTCCTTATGACGCATAATGTTTTACGGTCTTTCCCTGTGCTAAACTTTATGTCCATGTTATGACCTATTGACCAGTTTTATCATTTGGGTTATAATATTCATAATTTATTTGAGGATAAGTGTACTTTCCATGACCCAACTGCTGGCATTTACCTTGGCCAGAGGCTGAGCATTGCCGTACAACGTGGCAATGCCTCCAATCTCTTGGGTACATTACTACTAGACAACGATGCGGAGGAACTTTTCGAAGCCATATTTTAATTAGGTTGCGTTGTTATATTTTCACTGTAATCGTTTTTTAGTTAAATCAGTTTAAGAAGGTTATCCAGTGTTATATTATATTTTTATGCTCTTTAAAAAAATATTTAATTATTCGGTTCAAGTTAAGATCATAGTGTGTATGAATTAACTTTTAGTAATAGCTTTTTATTTTTGAAGCCTTGTCATTTTTCCAAGATCTTGTCGAACAATATCCTTTCAAGAAGAGGACGAACTTCGCAGAAAATATCATAATCACCATATTTGGCAAACAAATTGGTGATTTAGTTAAAGCATGACGGCGCCTCAACGTCGAAATCAAAATGTCAACGTCAAGAGTGACTTTATGGTCGCTGTCCAAGTCACTCTAGCGGAGCGTCGTGTCGATGGTAACGGGGCAGCCATCTTATTAAACAAACAGTTTGACGGAAAGGCACCACGCACCATTTCTGCAACGAATCGCTTTCCATTGCCCCAACTAAATTGATTTTAATAAGATTTCTGAAGATTATAAGACTAGAGACTATTGTTTTAATATTAGAAGGTTAATTTTAGTCGCATTGTAATTATTGAAGAAAAGCATTATAACAGTTGATTTTTGGAGGTATTCGGTTTTATTCAACGCCTTAAATCCACGCCCTGCGAGATGAGTTCTGATGATGGGCCCCCTGCGCCTTCAAACATATTACTGACGTGACTACCGAGATGACGAGTAATATGGAAGTCTGGTATAAAAATACATGTTGCGCCGAGCCCAAATGAATTGGAATAAAGGCAGGAAAATTATGACTATGATATTAGCGGGAAAAAGGCTGCTGAATGCCCAAGTACACTCGGGCAGACTCGAGAGAGTCTACCATTTAGATAGATAGATATCTGTCTATAATGTAAATGGTAGACTGACCAGTGTATCTATCTAGATAGAGATAAGGATAATTCGTAGAAGTTCTGATCCGATTACAAAAATTCTTGCACTGATAGAAAGCTACATTATTGCCAAGTGACGTAGGATAAAATCAGGAATGAAATTATCCGGAAAAGAACCGGAGTAACCGACATAGCTTGCAGAGTAAGCAAACTGAAGTGCCAGTGGGCTGGCCATGTCTGTTGAAGGGCCGATGGCCGGTGGAGCAGACGAGTCCTGGAGTGGAGACTGCGTATCGGCAAGCGTAGTGTGGGACGCCCCCCAGCTTGATGGACGGACGACCTAAAGAAGGTGGCTGGGGTAGACTGGATGCGGAAGGCGGAGGACAGGGAGTTGTGGCGCGGCCTGGGAGAGGCCTATGTCCAGCAGTGGACTGCGATAGGCTGAGTTGATTGACGTAGGATATGTTTTATGGTATGGTTGACTTACAAAACAAATGACGAACAAATTCGCGGAGAGCAGTTGGTGTGCTATGAAACCAACCGTAAAGACTTCTAGATGATCTATCCTCTTTAATCATCCCCTTTATCGAATCTTACATCACAAATGTGGTGAACTTAAATTTAGTTTGTGAACAAGGAAATCGGTGCCAATAATTTACCAAAAATAAGTAATTTAAAAACAAATGACTCTCCTTAATACAGAATTCGGATCGGTATTAATCATAAAACTGCACCGAATCGATAAACATGAGAGAGTTCTGATAATATTTGCCAAAGATTTTAAGTTTACAGTAGGTACTCGAGTTTTATTGCATTGCCCTGATTCAGCATTTGCTCTGGTTTCAGAAAATTCAGTACTTATTATTATAATTTGGGGGAAAACTTGGCTCTTTTATCTTGAATTGGATCAAAAGGAAAAGTCAAATGAAGTACAAAAGTACAATTTCTTGGTAATATAAAGCTACTTAGCTTTTTATGCCATTAAATAGAACCAGAGTTCATAAGAAAATCTTACATGATTGCCCTAATGAAAAGGTAATTCTGAAGTACTTTGTGACAACGTGATCTTAAGTAAATAGAACAAACTAAATACAGGATTAAATTAAGTCAACGATAGTCGAAAATGATCAACAATATCTTATGTCTCATAACTAACAAAGCTCTAAAAACAAACGGCTAAATCTCAACCCTTAAAACTGAAACGTAAACCCAAAACGCCAAAACGCAGACTTGAAAACGTGAACGCAATAAAAAATAATCAGAAGCCAAATTCAAATGAATGAGAAGCCGAGGCGAGGTCTCACGGGCAGCGAGTAGAGGGAAGCATAATTGAATTATTTCGTTAACGTAATGAAACTGGATCCTGAGACGATTCCGAGGGTAGATGCACAAAGAATTTTATCGCAACCGACGCGGGCCACGGATCTGTTTGAATCACATTACTGGATGTGACTTGGTAGAAAGGGTTAGTTTTGGGATATTTTTGTTTGGCATTTTTTAGAAACGAATTCCTTGTTTTGCTGTTACTCGTGTATGCGTGGTGAATATTGTGTGTAAGTTTCACAGGGTAAATTAATTGGTTTGTGAATTATTTGATTCCGTGATACACATTTTTTGAGTTTTTTACGTAAGTTTTTAGTCTTTAGACAGTTTTTAGAGAGGGGCCTGAGGCTAAATAATAACAGCCGCACAGGTCGATCGATCAGGTTAAGCTACGCTTGCCGCGGTTGCTCTGTGGATGGGTGACCATCTTTACATACCGAGACCCCTCCGTGAGTTGGAAAGCACGTTAAGCCGTTGGTCCCGGCTGTCATTCGCCTTGTACGGACACCAGCACATCAAGCTCCCACAATCTGTCAAATTTCTTTAATAGATTTTCAACTTTATCACTAAAGCATTAGGTTCAAACTTGATTGGGAAAATTTGACAGTTTCGAGTAGCTTGATATACTGGCGTCTGTAAATCTTTAAAAATAAAAATCTATAGAAAACAGTCCATTAGCCACAACAAATAAATAGTATTTTATACAAATAACCAGCTGTGCCCGCTACTTCGTTCAAGTGCATGTCGGAAAACAAATTGTATTTCATATGTTTTAATTTTTTTGCGCGGGACCCAAATTCTTTTTCTATAACATCAGCTATCTGTCGGTGAAAGTCCCATCAAAATCGGTCCAGCCGTTTCGGAGATTAGCCGGAATAAACAGACTGACTAACAAAAAATAAAAAAAATGTTTTTTTTGCTATAAGTACCATATATACTTTCATACGCATTTAGAAAAGGCTGTTATTTTGATATTACAAACGCACACTTCAACTTTATTTATTTGTATAGATGACAATATATTGCCACGAACAAACATCAAAATAAAGTAAGCAGAATAAAATGAAAGTAAAAAAACAAGCTTTTATTTAAATAAAAACGTAACCTAAAAAGAAAGCGTAACGCAAACTAAACAGAAAAACACAAAATTAAGTAACATTTTGGGTGTAATTTATCTATAATATGTATGTATTTAGAAATATATATGTATGTTTATCAGTTGTCTAGTATTCATAGCACAAGCTCTGCTTAGTTTGGGACTAGATGGCGTTGTGTGAAAGTTGTGGAATATTATTATTATTATTATTTTTCATACACAGGGTATATCGCCCACACAAAATGACCAAGCAGCTGACCTTGTTTTGTATTTAAAGTTCAAAAATTTAATGTCTATATTGGAAAAGTCTTAGAACAAATATTGTTCAGTGTTGTATAGAGGTGTCAAGGGAATAAGCGAAGGGATACAAACGATCAACAATACATCCCGCAGGCTAATTGCGTAACACACTATTAGTAGCAATGGGTCTCATTTTGACAGTTCAACAACATTCATTGCGTTATTTATGTTGTTGAGCAGACACATTTTTCGAACATATGGAGCAATGGATTAGCAATATGCTTCAAAACGATTCAAATTGAGAGTAATAGTGTGTTACGCAATTAGGGTGCTGTATATAGTTGATATATATTATATACTCAAAATAACTCCTCTTTTAGTAATTCTTCAGCATAATTATAGGCGTACGTAGATAGGTAGGTTCTAGGGAGGTATAATATACGTACAGATCTTTTCAAAATGTAAGTTATATATACATTTTAAACGCTTGAGGGACTAATATTGTGTAGTACACCTGTATAACGGATATCGTACATCAGTGCCTCAAGCTTTTATTAAAAGTGTTGAAAAAAAAATCCGCCATCTTGGAGCGCCGGCCATATTGAATTTAGTGTAATATTATTAACTTTATCGTTTTCTACACTTCAAGCCTTTTCATTTGATACTCATATTAAGGGGGTTGAGAAAAAATATGTAATCCGCCATCTTGGAGTAGCGGCCATATTTAAATTATTACAATATTGAGTATTGCGCGTTGTATTGTCACTAGAACTAAAGGTGTATGCAAAATTTCATCTCAATCGGACTCCAACAAATGGTCGAAAAATGGTTTGCAAATTTTGACGGACAACTATAATACAAACATACATTCGAACAGTGCTAGTTAAATAAAAGCTTGTAAAAATGACTTTTACCGACCCTGGTTACATCAACTAAGGCTTAAAATTGTTGCGACAAATACGATATGTACAGACGCCAGCACATCAAGCTACCCGAAACTGACAGATTTTCCCAATCAACTTTGAACCTTATGCTCTAGCGCTAAAGTTGAAAATCTATTAAAGAAATCTGACACATAGTAGTAGCTTGATGTGCTGGCGTCTGTACAATATTTGCGGGGTCTAGCCTTTCTTCAGATCAGACGGTTTTACAAATACTGTTAATATATCAGATCTCTCTGCTACAATTTACTTGTCAAACCCCTTGGGTGATATTGAGCGACCGTATTGTGTTTGATCCAGTTTACAACTTCTTTGTAACATGTCATGTAGTTTGATTTTCATAAATCTGATAGAATATAATAGAAATACTCTTTATTATGTACACCATAAAAATTATAGATAAATATTATAGAGATTTTACAAAAGGTGACAAAATGGGCCGTCTTATTGCCGAAAGTAATCTTTTAAAGACAACCTTTCGATAAATTTAGAAACAAAGGAGAAAAAATGACAGTTCAGGTAGCACAACATCATGCTGAGTGGAAGCTTTCTTGACACAGCCATGACATGAATCATTTTTTTTTTTTTAATCAAATGGTGTACAGACACATCAAGCTACTACAATCTGTCAGATTTCTTTAATAGATTTTCAACTTTATCGCTATAGCATAAGGTTCAAAGCTGATTGGGAAAATCTGACAGTTTCGGGTAGCTTGATATGCTGGCGTCTGTACATCCTCAAGTACATTCCATGTGTTGCAGCAGTTGGGATAACTTACTTTCTCCATGAGAAAATGTATAACTTTGCCGATGGATAGTGTCCAGACCTTAATCTTAGAGCTAACTTCACATAACTTGCTACTGTCAAACCAGGTCACTTGAGGGAGCTTATTTTGAACTGTTTTGTAGCATATTCCTTTGTCTACTGACTTTTGTTGTGAGATTAAAGATCAGCGCCCGAAATGCGTAACACACCAATCTCAATCTGAATAATTTTGAAGGATATTGCTAAGCCGACACCAACATAGTTGGGAAAAAGCTAGGCAGATTTATTGCTACTCCATTGCTTCATATGTTCGAACAATTTGTTAGCTCAACCGCGTAAATAACGCAATGAATGTTGTTGAACTGTCAAAATGAAAGGCATTGCTAGTGATAGTGTGTTACGCAACTACCCCGCTGTTCTGTTTTTTATTCCAATTATCTCACTAATCTTTAAAAAAAAATGATTGACATGTAAAAGTGTTTGTACAAACCTACTTACAGAAAATAAATCTTTATCATAAGAGCATGTGTTTGTGTAACAAATAAACATATTTTTCTTTCTTTATTTTCTTTCTTTCTTAGTTACTCCCAGAACTAAGATTTATTTCTAGTCTATTAAGAAGAAGTCAGAATATTTTATCCAGTATTTTTTTTTTCTTAAATATAAGTATTAATATGGAGGCGAAGGAAAAGACTTCTAGGAAAGACTCGGGGCTCCCCCAAATCTTCAAGTCTTTTGCCCAGCAGTGGGAAAGTAAAGGCTGAAAAAAAAAATTTTTGCTTGTTTGTTTCTTAATTTCATACCCTTGTTTTGTATAAAGCTTTATTACTCAATATTACAGGCACTTTTGAACTGTCAAGGAGTTAGTCAGTCAAAAAGATGAAACTATTTGTCCATTCCAAAGCGTAGTAGGTTCCTATGGAGAAAAACGGGCATATAATTCCACAGACATTCTTTAATCACAGGCCTATGAAGTACACACGTGAACATAGGATCATCATCATATTATGTTCCTACTTCTGGGACACAGTCCCCCTCTCGTTGACAGGGCGTGGGACATAATCCATCATGCGGGCTCAGTGCGGGTTCGTGAATGTCACATGTCTTCGAATTTTTGGTTGGTATGTTTTCCTTTACCGTTTTGAGAACAATTAAGCCAATATGTAATTTCTCCGAAACACGAAAGCGGTTCCAAACAATATTACATGACAATATAAACCTCAGAGCTGTTTCATTTCGACATTATTAATTAAACTACCTTTGATTAACATTAATTACTGGAATCAAAGGTATGGAATCCATCCCCAAATTAATAATGGTGAATATTAATGTGTGTATTGTGGTTTCGATACTATAACAAAGGAGTATTCGTGTAATTACGCCTCCATATTTGAGACTAGCTTTTACTAGCCTTCAACTAGCCTGCGACGTCGTGCGCGTGGAACTCGTAAAATACTATCTTTTCAACACGCTTTTATTAATTTCACCTGTACCTATGTTTGTTTGTTTGTTTGTATGTAACTGACTCGTTTGGGCTCGATTTTGCCCCCACTTTAAGCGATCAGATTTACTTTAAACGTTGTAGACTTATCAACGACCGACGACAATACAATATTTTGATAAAAAAAGTTGAAAAAAAAATGTTTTAAAAAAGACTAAAAAAAAACACGCTTTAATAGCAAATCGAGCTAAAAATTAGAAAACAACTTTTTATTTAAAATTCTAAAATAAAAATAAAGTTATGAAAAGAAAATTAATTTCATTGTAAAAAAGCGTGGGGTGCTCGGTATTCATTGTTGTAAATATATAAGGTCCCATTAAAATAGGTGGACAAACTTTTACAAATCATTCAGACCACCAAAATAAGGACAATGGTAAAAAAAAAAATAAGAAAAATGCATTAGATACTTTAAAAAAAAAAAAAATCAGTTAGCGAAAATGCACTAAACATTTTGGTTACCCAATGCATAAACACATCCATGTCTGCTATCTCATAAATTCTGATTCTACGAAATAATGGTCCAGGCGCACGTGGCCATGTCACCACCCGCCGGTTTCATTGTTCAACTCATGCCATCTCACTCTAACATAGCCCTTCACCGCGGGGATGCCCGGGGCGAAGGGCCGCTGACGTAAAATATGACAAATTGACAATGAAGCCATTTCAGTTTTCGTCGCGCAACCGAGCCAACAGAACATGTTACATGAAAGTCTGCGTGTGTGTTGTTACGTAGTTATCACAATCGACAACAATGCCTTATTACGCGTACAGCAACCAAGAATACTTGGAAATGGTCCTGTGTTATCGTGAGTGCAACGAAAGCTTACGACAAGCCCAAATCCTTTATCAAGAAAGATTTGGAAGGCGGCCGAGCCTCACCATAATCCTGAGAGCAGTACAGCGCCATCGTGAATGTGGCACCTTCATGCCACCAGCGGTTGACGCAGGAAGACCGCGCTATCCGGTGCGCCTTGAAGAAGACGTTTTAGATTTCTTTAGAATACACCCCACGGCGAGCACTGCCGATGCCGGTCGTGTATTCAACGTCAGCGATTTTTACGTGTGGAAGAAGCTCCTTCGTGATAAAGGGCCACCCATATCATTGCACTCGTGTGCAAGAACTGAACAAATTAACATTTTGTAGGTGGCTACTGCAACAACCCCAACGTCACATTCTCTGGACTGATGAATGTACTTTTACACGTGTTGGGTTATTTAACATACATAATTCCCATTACTGGACAACTATTAACCCAAATAAAGTGAGACCGGATTATTACCAAACACGGTTTAGTGTAAATGTGTGGGTAGGAGTGCTAGACAATAAAGTTTTAGGGCCTGTTTCTTAACCGTTTAAACAATAATACGTACATAGACTTGTTACGTAACGATGTTGAAACAATGTTAGAAGATGTACCCCTGGTAGTCTGGCGTGACCTCTACTTCCAGCATGATGGCGCGCCAGCACACTTCGCTGGAAACGTAAGAGACTATCTCAATTCTCGGTTCGGAGACCGGTGGATTGGTCGGGGTGGTCCTGTCCCGTGGCCTGCTAGGAGCCTGGACTTGACTCCGCTTGATTTTTATTTCTGGGGTCGTGCTAAAGATTTATTGTACGGTGAAAATGGACACTTAATAGCCAGCGTGAATGAGCTATGTACGCGAATCACCCTCGCATTTGAAACAATAAAAAGTGAAAGTGACACTCTTTTAATAGTGCAAAGAAATTAAACGCGCTCGCAAGTGCATCGCTCAAAACGGTAGGCACGTTCAACAATGAATGTAATTACGTACCTATCCACCTATCGTCGTAGAGTAAGTAGTATTTATATTAATTATTGTAAATAGGGCTGATTCTAATTTTTAACCATGACTGATTCAGTGTTTTACTGTTATCGAACTTTAAATAAATAAAAAAGATTCATAACACTACATTGTATCCACTGCGCGCTTGTTTGTTTACAACTTTCTGCATTTGCTTTAATACTTTGATAACAGTTCAGCACGCAATTAGACAGTCCAAAGCCTGGTAAAGTGTGATGGGAAATTAGAATCTTTTCTTTTCGTACCTAGACGGTTCATAATCATGTGTTCAAGGAAAGTTTATTCACCCCCAATATTAGCCTGTTTTCAAATTGCGCGTCTTAGGTTATTTATTTTCGACTTTATTTTAAGGCTCACAATGTTGATTTTTGTTTGACACCTCGCCATATGTGTCGGCCCTAACAGTACTGGCCGCCCGAGTGCAAGTACTTACCCATAAGGATGGGTTTATTCTAGAGTGCCGGCTGTGGTGCCGAACAATTTATTATTTTCGATCAAAATAAAATCACTTTAATCATTGTTTTTTTTGCTTGGATATCTTTGGTTAGACGTACTGAACGCTGTATTAAAATTTGTCCAACTATTTTAATGGGACCTTATATAATTAGTAGTTATTTGTAAACGTAGAGTTAGTATAGAAATATGATAAGAAACACCCCACGCTTTTTTACAATGAAATTAATCTTCTATTTATAACTTTATTTTTATTTTAGAATTTTAAATAAAAAGTTATTTTCTAATTTTTAGATCGATTTGCTATTAAAGCGAGTTTTTTTTTAGTTTTTGTTAAACTATATGTCGTCGCAAGCGATATCAAGACGACAAAATAATCAAAATACTACTTCCGGTTGATTTCATAATATTGGTCAAACCGGAACTTAATTCTCATTAGTTGATCGGTTAGTACAGTGAACGCTGTGAGGTGGCGCTATAACTTCGCGCCATTTTCTACACGTGGACAGAGCCAATTGGAGAGCGGCCGGCAGTCGACTTGCGGAGCGCACGCCGGACGGTTGTGAGCATACCATCGGAACTGTCATGTTCACCGTACAAACCTTTGGTTCTTACTACTCATAAAGTGATTGTAAATTACCGAATAAACGTGACTGTGATTTGTGCTTCAAAATACTTTTTACTCGTTGCCCAAGTACCTACCTGCCTCATGGAACCTGTACCAAGAAATTATGATGATGGCCCTGTTATCGCTACGCCCACGCTCGCGCCGAAATATTTTTTTTATAAAATTCCCTCGGCCCCCGACCGACTGCGTCGCGTCGCATCACCCTCCCGCGCTATTACTTTTTTTCGCTTAGCGTTCTTTCTCAGATTTTTTTCTTTTTGCCGCCTTGATCATCCTCTAGAATTGGGTTATCAAATACAAAAATTTTTTTTGTAATCCGGCTGGTAATTCCAGAGATTAACGCGTTTAAATACAAAAACAAACAAACAAACCGTTCAGCTTTAATAATTAATAGTATATGTAGATATATGAAACCGCTACAAAAACGATGTCACCACGTTTCATGATGTTAATTTCACCGTCATGTCTGGTTATGTTTTTATTTGAAACACGCTACGAAAAAAGTCAAATATTTTGTTTATTAAAACTGGCATTTTTTATTATTTTCGCAGAATATTGGAAGACAAAAGGTTACAGCTAAACCCACGTGATATTTGAAGGCAATATCAGGTTTCATCTGACACGAGGATAAACAAGATACCTACATTACTTAAAAAAATAAAGCGATTTCAGCTCTTAATACATTTTTGGCAAAATAACGACGACCTTGACTTTCCTTGTGACACGTTCCCCTGAAATGGAAACCGAAAACAACGTCCTCATACGATGTAGCTCGCTACATTAGACAAAGACTCAGTGATATGATGTTTATACAACGTGTAACGTTAAACCTGAAAATAGTTTGATCAGAATAACGAGCAGAATGAATTGAACCACTTTTTTAATATAGGTCACATTTTTCAAAAAATCTTCATTAAAAACGTTCGCGTGTCTATTTATTAATAGGTCAAACAAGCCAATGTCAGCGCGGCGCAGCGGCCCGGTGACGACTCCTCCCTCGATAAAGCGTCGTCGCAGACGCAAGAAACGATTAGAATGGCCAGTAAAACTAAAACAGCACATAAAACCCTTACAATTTTTTTAATGACATATTTTCTCTTTGAAATAGGTCAATTGAATTAAAAATCAGTTGGTGTGTCTGGAGGTTTTGCGCATTTAAACCAGCATATCTTTACAAAAATCTCAACAAAAATGTATTCAATCTGACATATTTTTGACTGACTGCATTCCAATTTATGTAACAACGTAATATCGTAAGTAAATAAATGGCGCCCAGCGTGGGGCGCCTTTTATAACGGCGGTAGCGTTTGCGGGCAGAGAAATGAAGCAACGGGATGGTAATGATGGTTTATAATATCGGCACACAACGCGGTAGTCGGCCTACCTCGTTACCGCTAGTGTGCGCAAGCGCAACCGCGTGGCGCCAGAGACCTCGGGAGCCCTATACCCTATACCTTATACTTGTCAATTAAAGTTAATGATTGATTAATTTTAAGTAATGACTCTGAGTACCGCGGTAAGTCGATTATGATAATCTTGAGCTGAGTTGTATCTATCTTAAAGTTTTAGGTCGCATTCCACCAAACTTTTATAGTCTAATGCTGAGAATAAATTTTGAATTTTTGACAGTTTTTTCATACTAGAACTGTCAGATGTCAATTTAACTCCAAGGATAGAAGTTATCTGACTTTGGTTAAAACAACCCTTAGGGGTATAAAACGCTGTAATGGAGTAGATGTAATTTTATTAAACGTATAATTATGCTATGCGTTACTGATGTTATTCAATTAATCTGAAAGCAGATACTCTTAAAGAGATGTTAATAATATGGGGCTTTAGCTCCCAAAATCATCCAATGTCGTGATGGCCTAGTATTTCAAGCCTCGCCTCTCATGCACGAAGTTGTGGTTTGGAATTCGGGCAAAGTACCAATGTGACTTTCGCAATTCATGTGTACTTTCTAAGTTTAACTTGGACATTACTGAGATCGGTGAAGGAAAATCATCGGGAGAGAACCCGGATGTATTGTGTTTATAAGTCTGGAATCCCCAACCCGTCTTGAGCAAGCGTGGTGATCAAAGCTCGTGTCTTCTCTACATGAGAAGTGGCCTTTGCCCAGCCGTGGGACTATAATAGGCTAGTATTATTAGGTCCCAAAATTGGCAGAGGATACATTTTTGTAAAATATATATACATAGATATTTTATTTCCAGGAAAATCACTGTACATTCCAAGGTTGCCTGAAAGAGATCGCAGAAAGCGATAAAGCCGCCCATTGTGTATTTTGTAGTGTTTGATGTGTTTTTAGGGTTCCGTACCTCAAGAGGAAAACGGAACCCTTAGAAGACCACTTCATTTTCCGTCTGTCTGTTCGTCTATCAAGACCTTTTTTCTCAGGAACGCGTGGAGTTATCAAGTAGAAATCAAAACTAAATACACAAGGCTGCAAGCCCTTAAAGTAATGAAAAAATCAAACTTCTAAGTCAACGCAAACAATAGATACGAGCGTTTATGTTCCGTTTATGCCACATATTTTGACACTCGCAAGGGAATCAAAACCTATAGGGTTGACCTATTATTAATCATGAAATTTGGCAATAAGTAATGTCATATAGCACAAATAAAGGAAAAAATTCGAAAATCTTAAATTTGTAGTTACATACCTACAAATTTGTACGGAACCTTCGGTGCCAGAGCCCGACTCACACTTGGCCAGTTTTTTTTTTTTTGTTATGTAGTTTCGTGGTATACAATAAACTATATATGAATAAATACAATGCGCCGGTTGTTAGTGGTAACAAAACCAATATTAGCTTCCTCGTATTCTATTGAAACTCCGTACTACGTCAAAGCTCAAGGCCAAAGTGCTACCACCTACGTTTGGTCGACTTCTAATTGTGAGTAACAAGCAAGATCATGAAACTACAACGGTTAACGTTAAATGCGCAAAACCTCAGACCCCCCAACTGATTTTTAATTCAATTGACCTATTTCAGAGAGAAAATAAGTCATTAAAAAAATTGTAAAGGTTTTATGTGCTGTTTTTGTTTTACTGGCCATTCTGATCGTTTCTTGCGTCTGCGACGATGCTTTATCGAGGGAGGAGTCGTCACCGGCCGCTGCGCTGCGCTGACATTGGGTTGCTTGACCTATTAATAAATAGACACAGCAACGTTTTTAATGAAGATTTTTTGAAAAATGTGACCTATATTAAAAAGTGGTTCAGTTAATTCTGCTCGTTATTCTGATCAAACTATTTTCAGGTTTTGCGCATTTAACGTTACACGTTGTATAAGTACGGCCTCACTCCTGAGCAGAATAAGAGGCAGTCGTAATAGTATCCTGAGGGCTGTGGCGACTGATTCCTCCTCCGCCATAATAAGACAATTTGTGCGGAGACTTGTTCCATAGTTTATGGTCTTCGTGTTCATGTCGTCTTTAGTTTTAAGTTCCTAACAATAGTATTTTAAGTGCAAATCTGTTTATACTGTTTACTAACAATTTATGGATCTCATAGTTGTCCGAAATAAAATGTTTTATTATTAATATAAATACTGATGACTTGTGGTAAAACAACGATATACTCCTAGCTTACCCCCGAGAATAGAGTTAAGCATAGGTACCTATTGTGTATTGCATGCAATAAAATCAACATAAAATCAGATTCCTCCGCTGTAAACTGCTCTAATAACCCCATCAAATATGAGCAGTGTGATTAAACCAGGTATAACAGAACAGAGAGGTACAGAAAACCTGAGGACCTAGACAAGTCGCAAAGCTTTCAAAGTGTTTCGTATTTCTACTGAGACTTTCTACAGCATTGACATAAGGATTTCAGGAGCTTATGTCAATCCAATGCATTTTGACATTTCCGTCATCGTTATCTACAACATTATTTTTGGTATATGGCAAACTCGAAACACGTGTCTAGTATTTTTATGTAAAGAATCTACTCACAAATTTTCAAAACTATATCATGAAAAATCACGAAGTTATAAGCTTGTTATGTTACCTGATTGTCCGTGCAAAAAGTTGGTTACCATACCACGCGCCGGCCGACCAGCTGTGACCTGTGTTGTGCGCATATGATTGCGGATATGTACTTAGTGTCGCTCGGTGTCCAACTTGTTACCATTTTTAAATATATTTGGGACAAAATATAACATGGTGTAAAAATTATTGGAATCGATTCAGTTACTTATTCTGAACAAAAATATATTCAAGTTTGCAGTATACTAAAAATAATGTTGTATAACTAAGCTGAAGAGTTTGTTTTTTTGAACACGCTAATTTGTAGAACTACCGGGTCGGATTGAAAAAGTATTTTTGCATTTTGTAGCCCAATACATGAGGAAGGCTATAGGCTATTTAATATCACGCTAGAATTCTAAGGAGCCGAGCAAAAAGAAGAAAAAAAACAACCGACAAAAAAAAACACTACAAAGTGAAAAATAACTAATTTCGGAAGTCGGTGTCAAAAAACGAAAATGCGGAACCAACGACACCGACTCCCAAAATTAATTATTTTTCACTTTGAAGTGTTTTATAAAAAAGTTTTTATTTTTCACTTTTTAGTTATACCTAACCCAAACAAATTCATATAACAGTACTTGCTATGTGCTATGTATGTTTTGACAGGCCTGTTGGTCTAGTGGTCAGTGGCCCTGACTGCTATGCCCAAGGTCGTGGGTTCGATTCCCACCTAGGACAAATGTTTGTGTGATGAGCACGATCATTTGTTCTTTGTCTGGGTGTAATTTATCTATAATATGTATGTATTTAGAAATATATATGTATGTTTATCAGTTGTCTAGTACTCATAACACAAGCTCTGCTTAGTTTGGGACTAGAAGGCGTTGTGTGAAAGTTGTGGAATATTATTATTATGTAAATATCAGTGACAGGAAACTGCATCTGCGTTTATAGGGTACAGACGTGATATTATGTTGTGCGATTGCGTAAACAATGCATACATATGCGATAGTAGCAATCGCGGTTGTTTTACTAGTATTTATTGAAGAGTTCCGTTGTCTGTCTCCGAAACTCATCACCAGATCTTTATGAAATTGAAATGGGACTATTTCGGAATAACCCTCTATCGAACAAAAAAAGTATTTTGCAAATCCGTCCCTATATGACGGCGTTATGCCCGAACATACATAGAAAAAAAAATATGTATACAACGTGTAACGTTAAATGCGCAAAACCTGAAAATAGTTTGATCAGAATAACGAGCAGAATGAATTGAACCACTTTTTTAATATAGGTCACATTTTTCAAAAAATCTTCATTAAAAACGTTGCCGTGTCTATTTATTAATAGGTCAAGCAAGCCAACGTCAGCGCGGCGCAGCGGCCCGGTGACGGCTCCTCCCTCGATAAAGCGTCGTCGCAGACGCAAGAAATGATCAGAATGGCCAGTAAAACTAAAACAGCACATAAAACCTTTACAATTTTTTGAATTACTTATTTTCTCTATGAAATAGGTCAATTGAATTAAAAATCAGGTGGGGTGTCTGAGGTTTTGCGCATTTAACGTTACACGTTGTATAAACATCCGAATTGATAACCTCCTCCTTTTTGAAGTCCGTTAAAAATAAGAAACAACGATAAGCGAAAACGAAGTAACAAAGCGGGCTACGATTTGATGCAACAGGGTGGATCGGGGGAACAAGAAAGTTCACGCGAACGAGATCATGGGTAGAAGCTAATCGCTTATAGAATGTCACTTTGTCGAGGCCCTCTGTTGTTGTTGTATGGAAATACAACGAGCGAAAACAGGCGCATACACACACATAGACGCGCACTTACGACGAGCTCAAACAAATGCCAGTCGCGAACGCGTTTGCACTCGCTGCGTTTCGCGTTTTTTCGCGTTTGCACTCGCTGTACAGGAAGCGTGTCTATGTGTGCGTGCATTCTCGTTCGTTATTTGGAGCCTGCCTTCTGAACCTTTTTATCTATTCTATGGTACGTGCAACCGTGCGTACTTTAGCTTTATGTAATTATAACTTGCTAACTACTAATGCGATCCATTTTAATAAATTATGCCTATTAACGGGAATTCTGGCGACGCTGTCGTGTGTGGTAAATTGGATAGTTAGCAAATGGAATATTTTACTACATTTTAGTGGGTAAATTTTATTATAATCAAGGCTATGCGTTTTGTTTGTAGATCTTTTTTAAGTGTTATTGGATTGCAAACAAGCAGGTGAGAGGCCCGATGGTCACCGCTATCAATAAGGACATTTGCAATAATCTGGCTGATGCTGTATTCTCTCTTTACTAAATATCCATAACGTTCAAAGTAATTTATACGGCTACGTTTTCGGTTCGAGTTTTTCGATTTTTATTAATTCGTGAAATATTTTTCGTAAATATTTGTAATAAAAAATTTAGACGGATAGAGAATTTTGACAGTATTTTTTTTGACAGATTTCAGAATTTAACGATGTAAAATCATCTATAAAGAAAAGAAAAATAAAGAAAGGTTTTTCCAGTAGACACAATCTATGGTGAAACATTTACGTGTACAAATGTCGTACTGCAGATTGTCTACTCCAATTCAACCATAAAACCACACTCTTTCACACCAACCGCGCTCAACCCCTTCCAGCCACATCCAGCAACTCTACTTCGTATAATTTTATCGCGGTAAGTATGGCGCTCAAATTACAAGACGAACGTTGCAAATTGAAATGAGTCGACGAGCAATGCTTGAGAATTTCCACTTTTATATTTAGCAGGCCTCCTATCTGCTTAAATGCATAGCGATTTTATTTATGAATCATATCTAGGGGAATTATGGTTGAGGATTTTAGCTCTGGGCCTTAATTGGCTAAAAGTTGAAAGGGAGAAATAAGACGTTAAAAGGAGTACGGTCTTATAATAAATCTACATTAACCCTAGAAAGATAATCATATAGCAACTAGCGTAAAAGATAAAATCATACGTCTGTCAGATGTACCTTAGTTAATTAAGATTTTTTAGTAAGCCTAAGGAAGTATTATCATGCCTTATAGGTTGAAATAATTGTTTAAATAAAAATAATAATAAAAAACTAATAATAAAAAAACTACAACGAAATTTAATTTAAAATAGGTGTAAAATAGTTGTTACACATAAAATTTGATTGATAGATTTTGTAAATTACAGACGCCAGCACATCAAGCTACCCGGAGCTGTCAAATTTTCGCAATCGACTTTGAAACTAATGCTTTAGCCATAAAGTTGAAAATCTATTAAAGAAATTTGACAGGTTGTAGCAGCTTGATGTGCTGCCGTCTGTACAATCAACACTATTCTAAGTTTTAAAATAATTATCACGTATAAAACGTTAAGTTAGATAAAAATTGCTTATTAGTCTTATAGGCTACATTGTAATTAATTATTAAGAACCCGGTACTTTTTAATAAAGGAGGAAAAATGAAAATTGGTCCTGTACTGAGATCTCTATGTTTTGCCATTAACCCCGTACAAATATCAAGTAAAGGCATACGAAATTACAATTTAGTAACATAATTACTGTTGTAACTAAATGAAAAACTATCAAAGTCAAATTATAATGTCCTAAAACAAAGTTATAATAGTACATTATGATATAAGTGCGGTGAGTTGAAAATTACAGCTGAGGCGATATTGCTAGCCCGAGCCGTAGGTGAGGGCTATAAGAAAGCAGAGGCTGTAATTATCAAACCGCACGTATGCCATACGACGTTTTATAACACATTTGTGAGGAAATAAATAAAACTCGGACTTTCTTAAACGAATAAATCTTTAATTACTTGTTAAAACAGTTATTAGAATTCGAACAATTTGTAAAATTAATTATAATATTACGTTGCCAGTTGGCATTTTTAATGTTGTCAAGCTATTACTCGTATTATTAGTTGCAATTTCACAGTCTCTCTCTCACTCTCTTGAATGAAAGTAGGAGAAACGAGACCACAGAGTTCTGCAATATGCATAAGAAATTTTGATATGCATGTAAGTATCTATCGGTCGATTTTTCGGGCAAGAGGCTTAGAGTAGCCTTTTTCGCTGCCTCTGAGACTTCTGGCGGTGTCGAATTAATAAATTCATCATTACTTGACGACATTTTCTAATAAAATCAGTACAGCGAAAAGAAAAAGCGCGCGGATTAGCGATGCGCGTGCATCAGCGTCTTTTGTTTATGGCAAAGGCACAAAAAACAGCCAGTATTACTAATAAAGTAAATTAATACTTTTGTGTTTTTGTTACAGATAAATGGTTGTAATTAATTGTCAAAATTAATTAAATTAAAGAATTAAATGTTTATTTATTATATTTTATCTCCCAAAGTTAATTTTATTCATAAAATGTTGACCACTTTTCTGACATAAAAACTCTTTGCTAAGATTTAAAAAAGTACCGTTCGTTGTAGACGGAGCATCTTGATAAAACGTGCGCTTTACATTACAATTACGCACAAGTACGTAATGAGATACATTACGATATTGAAATTGGTGCAGTAAGAGACCTTTTACGAGCAAATGTGTTATAAACAATATTATATTATTACCAAAGACTGCGCCACACATATTTATTTAGGAAGTTTGTTTTTTCTGACTTATTCTCGACGGCTGCCATAGAAAACCGCCATAATTTACATTTTTTTAGTAGAAAAGCCTTTTGTTTGGAATTTTCTTTGCGAATAGTTTCCATGGAAATCGCGTTTAATTTTCCTAAGCCACACTATGTTTTTCCCGTACCTACTCCAAAAAACAACATCCCCCCAAGATCCCCAGCCTCCCAAGATCTGGCAATAGGATCAATTTGAGGAAGAAATTGGTCCTGAGATTGAGCCTCCAATATCGGATTATTAGTCATCGCTTCGCTAGAAGAAACATAATAAGTAAATAAATAAAGTCTTCATTGATAGCATTACTGGTGAGCCGTAGATAGGAAGAGCCCGTAACCTAATAAGGGTGAGTAGTGCTACTGAAAGAGAAGCTGAAACGAATCGGAATTATTACCTTTTGTGCGAGAAGTTTAAATAAATAAATAAATAAATTATTCCGAATGAAAGCGTTTCATGGGTTGTTGTAGGCCGAATAGATAATTATATGATTACGTGACTTTTTCTTGATTTCTAGCACATTTATTTTATTTTATTTCTGACAATTCAAGTCAAACTCAAAGCACGTAATTCAAATAAACCAATTACATGCACTTTTAAATTATCAAGGGGTCGTCGGTCAGTCAGGAAGATGAAGCTAGTGGCCCAATCCAAAAGCGTAGGTAATAAATAGATAGGTACAGATAGTGCCATCCACGAAGACGCGCCCCACTCTTCTTTTTAATGCTTACAGTACAACTGTGCAACATTCCGCTAGTATTTCAGTTTTGTGGAAACACAGTAATTACTTATTAGTAGGTAATTAGTGAGTATCGTCAAAACTAAAACACGTGCGGAATTAACTAGCGATAACCACTAACGATTAGGAAGAGAGGGGACCTACCTAAGGAGGAGAATAGGCAAGAAACTCTATGTATGTATCCATGAAATGGTCCTGTGTTCCAAATCCCTTCAGCAGTTTACGCGAGTACCAAACTTACAAGTATCTTTAGAACCTTAATCATTACAAAATGTATCACACTAATATTATAAAGGCGAAAGCGAGTGTGTGTGTTTGTATGTTTGTTACTTTTTCACGCTCAAACGGCTGAAAGGATTTATATAAAATTTGATACACAGATACTTTATAGCTGGTATTAACACATAAAATATTTTTATCCCGATATTCCCATGGGGTCAACAGAGGGGCCCCTGGCTAAATGATAACAGCCGCACAGGTCGATCGATCAGGTTAAGCTAAGCTTGCCGCGGTTGGTCTGTGGATGGGTGACCATCTTTACATATCGAGACCCCTCCGTGCCTCGGAAAGCTCGCTAGGCCGTTGGTCCCGGCTGTCATTCGTAGATCTTTGACCGTCGTTACGGGTCGTCAGTAGCCCGAAAGTCTGACAACCAGTCTTACCTAGGGGTATCGTATTACCATCATCCGGTTAGACTGGAAGCCGACCCCAACATAGTTGGGAAAATGCTAGGCAGATGATGATTCCCATGGGGTCAAGACTTATGCGGGCGAAACCGCGGGGCGCAGCTAGTAGGATATATTGGCTGACTGAAAAAACCGGCCAAGCGCGAGTCGGATTCGCGCATGAAGGGTTCCGTACCATTATCTATAAAAACGGCAAAAAAATCATGTCTGTTGTATGGGATCCCCTTAAATATTTATTTTATTCTGTTTTTTTTTTAGTATTTGTCGTTATAGCGGCAACAGAAATACATCATCTGTGAAAATTTCAACTGTCTAACTATCGCGGTTCATGAGATACAGCCTGGTGACAGACGTTCGGACGGATGGACGGACACGGGAGCGGGAGTACTAGGGTTCCGTTTTTCCGTTTGTGTACGGGACCCTAAAAAACAACAGATCGACCGTCTGACATCATGCTAATTTGTCCCTAAACCATGTGTCGACCATTCGACGTAGCTTTACCGGTTACCCACTTTTGGTTACCCGCTCCATTAGTCTAATGGTTAAGTGGGTTCGGTTTTCGGGTCTACGAAATATTATGAGGTTTGTATTTCCTGTTAGATTTTTTCAGTACGTAATAGAGGGTTGTACCCCAGTCTGAGTTGTACACAAGTCAATCTATTCTGTAAAATCACACCGTGAAAACTTAGGTGAAATGAACTTGAAGTGAGCTGTCAATAGTGGTCAATCCATTTCTGTCAAGAGTTTCCACGGTAAAATCTTTACAGAATAGACCAGCGGATCAGACCATGTCTCCCATCAGCTGAAGCGTCTCAAATGTCCGTTCACCTGCACCCTTGACGATCTGAACAACGCCTCTGACGTCGCCTGAGGGTTGCAGCTGAAAGTCAGCGTCAGGTGTTGTCATGTGACATTATGCTGAGCTGAGGCCCTTTTGGCATTATAGTATTTGTTTTCTGTTTTTATAGTTTTAATGTGTATTTATTTTGCTTTAATGCCAATAAACGCATTTTTCTTTCTTTCTTTCTTTCGCAATAAACATTGTTTAACGTGGCTAAGTTTTTCCATTTTTGCGTAAAAAACAAGATCTTTCCTACAAACATAAGTACACTCCATCACAGTGGTAAAAAAGTTTAAGTGCGCCGTGACCTAATTATGGCACTAACATAACCCTAGTACATGCTAAACAGTGCGAACGTTCCGTAAGACCGTTGAACTGGCGCGACCTCCTACGTGTAAAAACGTCAACTTTAAATGTAGGTGGGGGACTAGGGGTGTTAAGAGAGAGATTTTTGAATCGCGGTCGCTATAAAATGTAAACAGTGTTATTTTTTAATCTACCATTTTGAATATGGTGTAATTATGACATCTGAATATTAATGTAAAAAATATAAGTTCAAAAACTAAAAAACCAGCCAAGCGCGAGTCGGATTCGCGCATGAAGGGTTCCGTACCATTATCTATAAAAACGGCAAAAAAAATCATGTCTGTTGTACGGGAGCCCCCTTAAATATGTATTTTATTCTGTTTTTTAGTACCTATTTGTTGTTATAGCGGCAACAGAAATACATCATCTGTGAAAATTTCAACTGTCTAACTATCACGGTTCATGAGATACAGCCTGGTGATAAAATAAATACGTATTTCAATGTGGACTATTAATTAAAAAAAACATACCGTTCAAAATCATAACCCTCCTTTTTGCTTCGCCGTAGTCGGGTAAAAACAAAAATCTCTAAAAAGTAAAAAAAATATATGTATTGGCCCTTTAAATTTAATATAAGTTGTAGGTAATAGTTTGATCCAACCGGTCGTTACGTCGGGAGACGGCTAATTTAAATTAAATTTAAATTAAAATTTAAATTCATTTATTTCAGCAGGTTGCCATATCAGAAAAATTAGACATTACACAGGACATCACAACAATTACAAAATTCAATTAATTAAAATTCATTATTATTAAACAACTCAGTCAATTAAAATTCATTACAGTAGTCTCCTATATGCGGCACTATATGTAACTTGTCTCTCACAGCAGTGCCGCAATGAAAGTAGTACAGCAGTTCTACAATAGCATATATTTATTATTGCTAGTTATAAGCCGACAAAGAATTCGGCAACAGAACAACGTCATCACATGTCTAGCCTTTTCCCACACTATGTTGGGGTTGGCTTCCAGTATAACCGGATGCAGCTGAATAATAAATAATAATAATAATATCATATCCCCACCACCGTATCTCGTTGACGTCGTAGTGGGGCTTGTGCGCTCCGAACACCCCACAGGCCCCACAGGCCTGCGGCGGAAGAGTTAACTTTGCCGGAACAGGTCTAGGGTAAGGAGACAGACCAAGAGAGATACAGAAACCCGCAGGGAAGCATGTGGCGAGCTGTTGGGCAGTAGCGACCCACGGACCCTATTCCCCGGTAGTAACCTTGTTCCTCACCTCTGGCTTGATTTTATTGGCCAACTGGAGTGAACAATGACGAGGACCAGCCGTGCGATTCTGTATCCATCTCACCGTGAAAGGTTGGGTGAAGTGAGCGTGGAGTGAGCTGTCATTCGCTAAGGATTAACACTATTAAGTGCTCACTTCACTTATGATTTCACGGTGAGATTTTTACAGAATCGACCGGCAGAGCTCCCACCTCATTCTTGCCTTTATTGGCCGGCTTGAGTGGAGATTCAGAAGAGCAAACGTGCTCGGAGGAAGGAAGTATCCCTGTAAGACGCTATTAGGGATCTTGACCGTACTTTTGGGATTGCCCTGATAGCCGTGGAATACCTCTCCACTCCTCATAAGCACCTCAGGACATGTTGCCCCCTTGTCGCTACGAACCTACGTGCTAGCGACCGCTTTCGGGGGTCCATTATTGAGTGTGAAAGTCACCCCCTGCCATTTTATCTGTGTAATTTATATAAAACATTGGTCAGGCAAGGGTTATAGATTTTCCATAGTCCTAAATTACCAGTTCAGTTTAGCCACCCAAACCCATAATCAAATACATGTCTTTGTTTCCATATCCTGGAATATTCCTACACCTACCGGGGGTTTTCCTTGGGTAACCTTGCATATTGCGAGCAGGGATAATCGTCAGTCACTGCCCCATTTAATTAAAAACGTCTAACGAGCCTGTGCGACTTCGCTTCGGCCCCTCGTACGCCTTCCAAAGTTCCAAAATGTGACCTATATTAAAAAGTGGTTCAATTAATTCTGCTCGTTATTCTGGTCAAAGTATTTTCAAGTTTTGCGCATTTAACGTTACACGTTGTATAAGTTACTTGTAATAATAGAACCCGCGACACGAAGATCAGCAGCCAATGCACTAATCGCGCCATCCATACTTCTACACTAATATTATAAAGAGACAAAATTTGTGAGTTTGTATGTAAGGGATAACCTTCGGAACTACTGATCCGGTACAGAAAATTATCTCACTAATGGGAAGCTACAGTATTGCCGAGCGTCATATAATATATTTTATGTTAAAACAAAAAAAAAACACGAAAATGAAGTCATGAGCAGAAGCTGGTCATTTATAACATCATTAATGGCGCAAAAGTCCATTTATTTCATAATAGCATCCGCCCGCAACTTCGTTTGCGTAGAATTCGGAATTCCCGCTGTTTAAATTTTGATCTCCAGTTTTAAATAATGTGGTTTATTTATGTATGTTTAGAAAGATAGATTAGATAGGTTTAATACATTCGTGTCTGTGAAACCATGGAAATACACATACAAAATTTCAACCCAATCGGTCAAGCCGTTTAGTAGTTGACATACCAACAGCAGCGCCACCTACTGGATCCAATTGTATTTTTAAAATAATCCAGGAAACCGTCGAAATACCCATATAAAATTTCAACCCAATCGGTTCAGGCGTTTAGAAGTTATGTGAAAAAGATAAGTACGGAAGGATAATTCATACTACCCGTTGTCCTATTACCCGTTTTCCCGTAGGAATGAAGTATTTTCCCGCGATAAAAAGTAGCATATGTTCATCAGGGATAATATCGGCTTCTAATGGTAAAACATTTTTTCAAATCGGTCCAGTAGTTTCGGAGCCTATTCAATACAAACAAACAGTCAAATCTTTCCTCTTTATATAATAATATTAGTGTAGATTGTATTATTAGAATACTAACAGCAGCTAAACAACCAAGGTATTAATTAACAAACAATTTGTAATGCATAACTATGCTAAAGGTAAACAAACAGTTATATTGTTACCAATTAAAGCTAGTTGCTAATTAAAATAGCGTAATGATACACTGTATTATAATTAACCAGTTAATTAATGTATATTGTTGAAATTAATTGATACATTGCATCGATTCGGTAAATTTACCTAGAATAGACGATTAGTTATCAGAAGGCCAATTTCCGTAATTTAAAACGTTCAAAATGTAGTCGCAATCCCACCTCAGCGCCAATCAATGTCATACACTTGTCAAAAATGTAGGGAAATTAGATGTATTTTCACTGATCTTGATTAATGTACATATGTGTTGTCTGAGGTCCTTGGCCCTGACATCAAGCGCTTTTTTTTTATTATTTGTGCAGAATAAACGTTTTTTCTTTCTTTGTTTCTTCTTTCTTTCTTTCTTCTTTCTTTCTTTCTTCTTTCTTTCTTTCTTTCTTTCTTCTTTAGATTGAAACTAATTTGAGATCAGACTGTCAACGTTCTTAAAATTACAAAAATTGCCCCTCTGATATACCGCTGCAAGTTTGCGTTTGTAAATCTATTCGAGTAAGCTGGATTCATTTAACCTTCAAGCGGGCGCGCGGACATTTGTAACGCCAGCGGTCGCGCGTAACCTAAAAGACCTATAGGATATTTCAGGGATTTAAAACACTAATTATTTAATATTTTTTGTATTTATCATATGATCATTATGTTAGGACATAAACAAAATTATAAAATCAAAATAATATTCTAATTTTCTTTGGATTTGTAAGCAATTTGGCATCACAAATGTATCGAGAATCGATCGCATCGCGGTCGATTCGACGCCGCGCGCCCGCTTGAAGGTTAAATCACTGCTTAAGCACCAGTTGACGTAATCACTGTCGCTGAAAATAAGCGCTGGGGCGCTGTCTCGCATAGGGTTTTTGCATTCCGTTTTGCGTGGATGTGACGCATATTTTCCACCAACTTGTTATTTTTTTGTGTTTGTGTTCTTTTCCTGCGTCATGTTTAAAACGTGTTTTCTTTCTTTCTTTTCTAAATATTTTTTGTTCTAGACTTTTATAGCAATTACAGTAATTAAAGAAAAAAGTTTTCATACCACAATGTAATAAAAATCAATGCTTATGGCGGTGACGTTACGCGGTATCTTGACACGTAATGTGGAATGTCGCCACCAAATTGTACTTGTCATGTAACGTCGACGCCGATGGGAGATATGTCACATAAAGGTTAGTTGACATGCTGACGGTATTGAAAGTACGGAAATTGATATTCGAAAAGCTATATAGTAAAAGACTGTCTAGTTTGCCTATTGGTCGCAAGTGCTACTGTTGAGCATGAGGTCCTGGGTTCAATTACCAGATTAGCCAAAATTTTAATGGGTTTATCCATCAGAGGGGCCATTCTCGTAATTTTAAGAACGGTCACAGTCTGACCTCAGTCTTAATCTGTCAAAAATACCTTTCATTTCCCTACCATTTTTTTACATCTGTTTGACGCCGAGATGAGACTGATTTTGAACAATATAAATTACGAGAATTGCCCTTCAGGAATTGCTCAGTACCAGCCCGGAGTCTGGATTTGTGCCGTACATGGGACTTAACTGGACTTAATGAGACCCCATAACATGACCATAACTTGCGAACTGGGGTGTACTGATACAACTATGCTAATCCTTTGAGGATTACAAGTGTGGTGTTTTGATACGTAGTGAAAACATCTAGGGATTTCACATTTGCTTGACGGATAAAATTTAACTGTGTGTACATAAATAATAAATGAATAAATAAAGAAAGACGTATGACTACGAGTATAATGCCTTGGAAGTTAGGTAGGCCTTTGGTGTGGGATGCAACCTGTGTCGACACCCTTGCGCCATCCCATCTTCCAAGCACGGTGGGCTGTGCTCGAGCGGCTGCAGCAGGTGCAGAAAACCTCAAACGGCGCAAATACTCCAATCTCTTTGGAACCTATATGTTTGAGCCGTTTGGGGTTGAAACACTAGGGCCTTGGGGTCCGAGTGCTCATCAAATATTTCGGGACATAGCCAAGCGGTTGGTTGACTCTTCACGTGACCAGAGGGCTGGCCTATTTTTAGCCCAAAGAATCAGCATTGCCATCCAACGTGGCAATGCTGCCAGCCTTTTGGGCACTTATCCCATTGACAAGGACGCGCACAAATTTTTTGATGCCCAATGAGCTCCTGTCTTTTTCTTTTTTTTTTGTTATTCAATCATTTTATTAGATTTTTTTTTTTTTCATTTTTCGGCTCAACCAAAGCACTTGCCATCTAATCTCTTCACCACCCTTGGTTGACTGATAGAGAATGCCTAAGGCATTAAGTCCGCCTTTGTACCTTTTTGTGTGCGAAAAGTTTTAATAAATAAATATACTTCTTTATAAAATATACCTATATATATTTTAATGTTAGCTTGTATATTATAATTGTTGTGTCTTTGTGAATATATAAATAAATTAAACTTTCGGGGAAGTTTAGGTTACCTGAAAATAAGCTAATAAAAACTGTTATCTCTTGCTTTCACGTGTAAATTATTTTTATAAAGGCTCTCTAGGTAACAAAGGCTATTTTTGTACCTGTAGGAGTAGGCATGAAAGGGTTCCTTGAATTCCTGGAGCGGATTACTTTGACGTTACGTAATAATGGTTTTCTAGGAAATTGGGTTATTGATATATTGGGAATTGTAAAGAAACAAGTACTATGTCCGTAAAATTATCCATATAAACTTTCATTACTTATTAAACCACTTTAGGGAATGAATATTAAAAATCCTTCCTTTTTATTCAAATTCATGCTCCTAGACCCAGCGGTTTAGTCTGTGCGTTTGTTTGTCAATGCATTTATGATTTTTATTAAGTAGGTTCATGATTTAATTAAATGTCTTTCACAGACATTTTCCAGCTTAAAGAATGTTTTATTCACTTATGTTTTTTTTTCTCAAATGAAAAAAATAATAATGAAATGTGTTTATTCACAGAAACACATTTATAGCACTCTGTGACCTAAGCCCGCACTTAAGTCACGCTTATCTGTGACGTAAGTGGTCCATTTTTACACAGACAAGCTTAGGTACGCGTTTGACGTTTAGCACTAATTTCACGCCGTGCAATAATGTATTGCTTAAATCACACGTATCGTTATGTACAGACGCCACATCAAACTACTCCAATCTGTCAAATTTTGCCAATCATCCTTGAACCTTATGCTTTAGCGATGAAGTTGAAAATCTATTAAAGAAAGGAGGGAGTATAAAAATAGTCAATTTTTGCCCAATGAGCGGCAAGTTAAATAATGATTGGTAATTGAAGTTCTCATTCTACAGAATTTAGTAATATATAAGTTTTAAACATTTTACTTCAAGGGAACATTTTAAAAATTATTACTCAACCACTTGTGATGATACACACTTGTGATTGTAACATAAGCAAACTACCAATTTCAACTATTTTATTATCTATATCGCAATGGTATCGGACCGTATGAGACTCGTTCGCACATTATTATTCTCGTTCGTTTCTATTGATACTCTATGTGAAAAATCAGATTATTTTATTAAGAGCTCTCACACCAATTCTCATGTGAAATAATATACTGGTGAACTTATCTTATTCTATCTAAATCAATAATTATTGTCTAGTGCTAGTTTTCAATTATTTTTGCTATATCAGTTTATTATAGTGTTTTTTTTTTTCTCTCATTTCTCACTTTACATTGTATCTCTGTGTTTTTTAATAAATATTTTTGAATACAAGCAGTTGAAATTGGTAGTTTGTTCATGTTACTACCACAAGTGGTTGAGTAATAATTTTTAAAATGTTCCCTTTACATAAAATGTTTTTAAGGGATATTTTAACATTCTGTAGAACGCGAACTTCAATTACCAATAATTATTATACTTGCCGCTCGCTCGGCAAAAATTTACTAATTTTATACTCCCTCATTTGACAGATTGTAGTAGCTTGATGAGCTGGCTTCTGTACATAATATTTTACAGGATTTACCTATGCCAAACTACAAAACAGTTGGTTGACAGATGTAAAGATGTTACCTGTTTCCAGAAAACCATGATAGTTTTTGATATGCCATGTTGTTGGTAGTTTTTAAACGTAATACTGCAAGATATGTCTTAAAGTTTTGTCTATCTATTAATTATTATTATTTTTTTTTTAACTTTTCATTTTTAGATTTTAAGAAAACGATAAATTATATTGTTGTTTTATATATTGGGTTGGAAGGAAAGTAATGAGCGATTTTTTCTGGAATTTCTTTCTTTTTCTAGAAACAGTGTAGAAATGTCCTTGAGTGTATTGTGTAATGTGGTGGGGGTAAGCTATATAAATACGTGTCAGTCACAGTTGGACATTCAGTTATTTCTCGAAAAATGGAAGCGACGAAAGAGCACGTACGTCATTGTCTTTTGTATGAGTATCGTTTGGGTCATTCGGCAGCCCTAGCCGCTCGAAACATATGCAGTGCAGAAGGGGAAGATGCGCGACAGCGAGGCGTTGGTTTGAAAGGTTCAGGAACGACAACTATGATTTAAAAGATTTTTCTCGAAGTGGACGACCAGTTGAAATTAACGTAGACCGTTTAAGGGAATTAATTGAAAGAGATCCCCGCCTTACTTCACGCTGTTTGGCAGAAGACCTTGGTTGCAGTCATACGCAAGTATTAGAACATTTACATCAACTACAAAAAAAAATTAAATTAGGGGTCTGGATACCACACGAACTTACAGCCGCACAGTTAGACCAACGGCTCGACATCTGTATGAGTCTTTTGTCTTTGCGTCGTACCCAGCATTGGCTCGACGAACTGGTTACTGGAGACGAGAAGTGGGTCTTATATGTAAACCATTCCCGCAAAGGACAATGGCTAAGCCCGGGTCAAACACCAGTACCGACGCCTAAAATGGATCCATTTAAAGAAAAAGTTTTATTGTCTGTGTGGTGGGATTCACGAGGGATTATTTATTGGGAGCTATTACCAGAAAATACCACAGTGGACTCTGCAATATACTGTAATCAGCTTGACCGACTTCACTCAGAAATATCAAAAAAACGCTGTAAATGTTCAAAAGTATACTTTCTTCACGACAATGCTCGGCCGCACATAGCTAAAGCCGTTCGTCAGAAATTACTGGATTTTAAATGGGAGCTACTGCCACATCCTCCTTATTCTCCAGACTTAGCACCAACCGATTTTCATTTGTTTCGATCTCTTAGTAATCACATTCAAGGCAAAAATTTTGATAGCAGAGTAGAGTTGTCAGAGTTCATACAAAAGTTTTTTGAATCGCAGCCCAAAAGTTTTTATGCTAAAGGCATCCATGATTTACCTAAACGTTGGCAATGGGTTGTAGATAACAATGGTGTGTATTACGAACAAGACGAAATGTAAATAAAAAATATTTTTAAAATTTTGTTTTTTATTTACAACGCTCATTACTTTCCTTCCAAGCCAATAATTGTTTAGATTTTATTAGAGTTTACCAAAACTGTATCTAATATAAGATAGTAGCATTTGGAAACATGGTGGATTGTACATTAACTTATAGCATAATGTATATCTAGATATAATGTACAATGTATGATTTTTTGTTTTCCCAAATAAAATAAAATAAAAATAAAATTATGTTTTTTAATCTTATTTTTTTTTATTTTTTATTAATATTACTAGTATTATAACTTTGTTATTCTTAGCTTAGATGTAAATTTTATTATGCATGCTGTGTTCTCCTGTAAGTGAAGGGGTATACCTGCGTGATACCTAGGTATGTAGTTCTTAATTTAGTTTTAATGATCTGTGTGCATCCTTTGTTGGAGATCCTAAATAAATAAATAAATAAATCAATACATACCTACTATTAATTTGCTTATAATTATTTTAAAAAAAAATACTATGACTAAAAACATACCTGATCCAATGATCTTCTGAGACGAGACCTGTAAACAAAAAAGAAAGGTATTTTAACATTTGTTCTTAATGAATATATTATATTATTATAACATCGTATTGATAGACTACTTTGTTAGTCTATTGATCGTAAGCGCAAATGCTGATCATGAGCTCCTGTATTTGTAATTGTATGACAAAACGTTATAATTTCCTGAAAATAAGCCCTAACAATAAGACGCTTGAAAATATTCTACGTAGCGCTATTTCAGGAAATTACTCATTTACACAGTTTCCGTGATTGGAATCATAATATCCTCAGAAAGTGATGAAATAAATTAATTACTGAGCAATCAGGATTATCAAAACTGTATTCCAAACAAGTTAGTTTAGTCCTGTCAAATTAGTCAGCGCCTGACGTAAATTGTCGTATTATAGATTAGTAGACATTTTTTTAATCACGTCTAAACTTGTCTATAGAGTATATTAATTTGACAGGGCTAAAATAATATACAGGCTGAAATTGAAAACATGCGACAAATCGAAATGAGAGATTGTACTCATCATTGTGAACAACTTTTACTATGAGATGAAACCTGAACTCGCGAAAAAAAAAATCTGCTGTTCCCTACATTTATGTTCGCATAACTCGTCAAAATGTAGGGAATAGCTGATTTTTTTTTTGCGATTTCAGGTTTGGTCCCATGGTAAAAGTTGTTCATAATGATGAGTACAATCTCCCATTTCGATTTGTCGCATGTTTTCAATTTCACCCTGTATATATTCTGTCCTTTTCTTATGTAATGAAATAGAAAGGAAAAGATGCACTGAACATAAATTTAGTTTAGTTTGCGAACAAGGGAATCCGCGCCACTAAATTGGCTAGCGAAACTCTGCAGACGGGATGGGTATCGATCGATATCTGAACATGATAAAAGAAAAAAAAATTGCGATTTTTTTTTTTGTAGTCAACGGCTTTAGGTAGCGTATTACCTTCCTACTTGAAATATCAGTTCAGTTTTGAAAACCAGTTTCTTTTTAACCGACTTCAAAAAAAGGAGGAGGTTATCAATTCGACTGTATTTTTTTTTTTTTTTTTTTTTTTTATGTTTGTTACCTCATAATAACCGACTGGGTGAACCGATTTTCATGATTCTTTTTTTATTTAAAAGCTGGTGCTTCCCGTGTGGTCCCATTGTCACCATTTCAATATCTGATGATGGGATCTTGTAGAAATCGGGGGAACTCTTCAATAAATAACAGCAGATTAACCGCGATTGTTGCTATAGCATATCTAAGCATTGTTTACACCATCACACAACATAATATCACGCCTGTACTTACTACAAAGGTTATAATTTTTTTTTATTATAATAATAATTAATACCAGTAAAACAACCGCGATTGCTGCTATCGCATATGTACATAAGCATTGTTTACGCAATCGCACAACATAAGATCACGTCTGTACCCTTTTGATTGGGGTAGATATAACTAAAAAGTGAAAAATAAAAAATTTTATATAAAAAAAAAACAACCGACTTCCAAAAAAATACTACAAAGTGAAAAATAATTTTAATTTCCGAAGTCGGTGTCAAAAAACCAAAATGCGGAACCAACGACACCGACTTCCGAAATTAAAATTATTTTTCACTTTGTAGTGTTTTTTTGGAAGTCGGTTGTTTTTTTTTTATATAAAATTTTTGTGTAAGCTTCACATGCGTGATGGTATCGATACTTTTACACGTTAAAACATAAACAACTGAGAGTCTCAACTCATACATAGAGTAACTACGCTATCAGCTGTCGCTCAGACGCATAAAAAAATCATATCATTTTTTTTTTGTTTTATCAATTAGATATCGATACCAGTCACGTCTGCGGCGTTTCGCTAGCTAATACCCGGTATACATTTAGTTTGATTGTATAGATTTAATTGACTATAATTCTTTTGATACAACGTTTGCGTAACAGTCGGAATGGCATCCTGAAAATGATTGTTGCGAGACCAGACTTCCTCACGTTTAACACAGTAAAGAAACTCAGAGTTTTCTACTAACATCATCATCTGCCTAGCTTTTTCCCAACTATGTTTGGGTCGGCTTCCAGTCTAACCGGATGCAGCTGCATACCAGTATTTAGATTTTTTTTCAGAGTTATTTACTAACACAAGAAAAAAATTGTTACTAGCTTATTACCAACAGTTTATTTTTTGTTAGTTGGACTGTAACGTCTGAAATAAATCATTTTTAATTTTAATTTAATTTGATATAAAATGTAGTCTTCAAAAAGGAATTCCTTCTACGAATCAAGTATTAATCGTATTTCTTATTCAATGGACAAATAAAATCCCTATACCGAAAGATCATTAAAATAACAGTGATAAGTTACTGTAATAATAGCCAATTTCCCTGAAGCCATAACTAACATCTAAAACAAAAATTTTCACAGCCGCCAACAAAATCTCAACCATCATTAAAATACTTAATTAAGTACTTACCGTACCTAATGAAGTACCTCAGTCTAATAAAAGTCAAGCGTAATTACATCAATCAAAAGATGCTTAAATAAAGACTTTTTAAGGCCGCAATCAAATTAGCGACTTGGCGATGGTTATATCCCCCGATGTAAACCGGCCCTTATAATCGAATATTCGCAAAAAGCCTAACGACTTGCAGAAGGGACATTAAGAAGATCGAGACGAAAAAAGCGGAACATTTTGCTGCCATTGAATGCCTTGACCTGCCCATGTCTCATACAAATTGTAGATAAGGAGTAGGGTGTCTCCGTTAAAGCATTAAAATGAGACTGTTTCTAAAACTGTCGTTGCCAGGAAACCGAATAAGTGCTTTATACAAGAAGAGAATCAGAAACCTTTGGTAGTATAATCAATCAGCCTATAATGTTCCCACTGCTGGGATACAGGCCTCCTCTCTGTAAGTGGAAGTGAGCTATAATCCACCACGCGGGCCCTGTGCGGCTTGATAGGTCACATGTCTTTGATTTTTTTGGTTCTAGGACATGCCAGGTTCCACACCGGTTCCTCACAGGTTTTCGTTCACCGTTCTGAGAGCAGTGGAGATGAAATTAAATACACAAAGTAAAGTGCCTGCTTGGGTTCGAAATCGTTTGTAACCAAACAAAAAATAGGTGCTATTTCTTAAGTCGATCACTGTTTCAACTGTTTGTGTGTGTTTTTGTTTGTTGTTTTAAATCACTCAACCCATTTTTGGCCCATTGAAACTCAAATATACAAACAGGGCGGCAGAGACATCTATGCACAGCTTGTTACCATGAATTCAGTACACGATTCGGAGTCCCCTGCGTTGAAATATTTTGACCGCGTAGGTATTGCACTTTTCTATAAAACAGCAGATTGTTTTTTATTACTTTCAAAAAATTCACACTTTAGGGGGTCTAGAATAGTGTGCTGAATTTATGGTTACACTTTGTGCGTTGATGTCGGGATGTCACCCCGTATATGTGTAGTCAGTTGAATGAAAATGTCTATCAACTTTAGAACATCGGTTATCAACCGCCTTATCATATACCACGAGAGACATAAGCATGAAGGCTGATAACTCCATCAGAATCATCGCATACACAAAAGTATAATAATTCCCGTGATTAAATATGTAATCTACATAGTCAAAATCGCATCCCCTGTGACAATCAATGTACCCCTTCCCCTTGGACCGCGAAAGCGAACGGACGTGCATCCCGTACATAGTGTTTTGAATATTTTTTTAAATAAAGTATTTTTGGCATAAAATTAAATCTCCATAAAATTCACAAAATACTAGGCGCGCTTAAATCGGAGGAACTGCACAAGACTCGGCGCAAAGAACGAGCAGGACAGCAATAGATAAGCTGAGCTTTGTCTGCGTGTCGTCATCTATTCCGATTGCCATACAACAGTGATAAGTTGTATAGACGGGTCAAGTTACGCTGGCGGATAGGAAAAAGTACTAAATCCTCGATCGGTGACCATTACAGTGACCCCTACGCACCTCGCGCCGGCACGACCTACTCATAAGTATTGATCTCCTAGTACTTCTACACTGAGTACAATTCAACATGCCTCTTCAACGCTCCCCCCCGCCTACCTCACCCGCTCCCGCGCCCGCCCCTGAGCTTGGCTCCACGGTATCTGAGGCGGTATGTGCACCTGAGATATGTGAATCGGATACTGCATCTGAGAGGAGCGGTAGTAGAAATGTCAGTGTTAGACATAAACGAAGACATGGCGATGATGACATCAAGGAACTCAAAGGGCTGATCTCGTCCCTATCTACTAAGGTAGACCAAAGCTTCCTAGAACTCAAACAGAAAAATGAAGAGCTTAAAACAAGTTTGCAATTTATGTCAGACAAACATGACTTGATTCTTAAAACTCTTAAAAATCTGCAAGAAGATAGGGCAGAAGATAAGAAGATCATACAGAAATTGGAAGAAAAGATTGAAGGTCTTGAGCGTAAAAGCAGATCGGCTACCCTAGAAATAAGAAATGTACCTATCTGCTTGCGAGATGAGAAGAAATTTGAGTCGAAGGAAGATGCCAGTTTGATAGTGAAAACCTTGTCGAATGCTGTCGGGGTGGATATCCAGGACTGTGACATAAAAGACGTATACAGAATCCAAACCCAAAAAGAAGGTACTAAACCCATCATAGTGGAGCTCAACAGTGTCATTAAAAAGGACAAAATAATACAGGGAATCAAGAATTACAACAAGAAGAAAACAAATGAAGAAAAATTGAATACTGGACACCTAAGTATACCTGGACCTGCCAAACCTGTGTTCATATCAGAAGCCTTAACACCTAACGCGCAGAAACTATTCTACGCAGCTCGACAGTTTGCAAAGGAAAATGGTTACATGTACTGCTGGACTTCACGCGGCTCCATACTCATGCGTAAAGCAGAAGGTGAGCCTCATGTTCGAATAGAATCAACAAACAATCTAAAACTCCTATGTAAAAAATGACTATCCTGTACAGACTACTTCAAAGATATATCTCACAGTTTATTCATTATACAGTATTTTTATTCTAAGTCTAGTATTAAAGACAATATTCATGTTTTTTCGATGATAACTTATATGGTGTACCCAAATTGTATAGTTTGCCAATACTTAACTATTTTTTGTTATATATGTCTGAGGTCTGTTCTTATAGACGCAGTCTTAATCAGTATTTCGCTGCGTAACGATATGGTTCATATATATAACTGCAATTCATTTAATTTTTTAATGTATAAAACAAAACTTGTTATTAAAAACTACACAAAAAAATCACACATACACACCCTAAACTTTCACATCAAGCATTACCACATACCTCATATTATAAATAAACTAAAAACACTAAATTCCAAATTCATCACTAAAGTACTTACACTATTTACACAGTTGATATTCTGCAGCACATACATAATCTGGACATTAACTATTAAAATTAAAATTCGATAAGGACAACTTAGATAAATTTATTGACTCTGTAGAATCATTTAATATCTCACGATCGTATGTCTGTATGCCGGACCAATGTTCGAAACATATAAACACCACCCAACCAACTTTGAACATATTGCATGTTAACATCCGAAGCCTAAATCGCAACTTTGATGGTCTTAATGTCCTAATACATTCCATTAACGTTAAATGTGATATAGTAATTCTCTCTGAGTGCTGGTTAAGCAAAGTAACAGATATACCTGTATTAGCTGGCTTTACCTCAGCTAAATCTTCTTTTACCAACCAAAACGATGGGGTGGTAATCTATGTTAGCTCTGATTTGACTCATAAAGTAGTTGAACCGGTTTTCCAGGATGCTAACTGCCTTGTTCTGAGGCTAGGTCTAGATATAGCTATTGTCGCAATATATCGTTCACCTTCTGTTAGAAATATAGAAAATTTTCTGATCTCCTTAAATAATATTTTAGAATCCCTGACATCAATAACAACTGTGGTTGTGCTTGGAGATTTAAATATAAATAATCGACCAAATAACAATGACCCAAACTCTGAAGAATATTTAAATACAATGGCTTTTCACGGACTCCTACCTGCCCACGTTATCCCTACTCGCATTGAAAATTGTATAGATCATGCTTTCTTAAAAACAGATAAACCCTCTACTACCTTGGTACTAGAATCATTCATCACAGATCATGCACCTATCTTGTTTTGCACTGTACGAAACCCTCTTAATTCTACTAAACCTAAAAGTATGAAACGACATTTAAACCTGCCAGGAATTATTAGCTGCCTAGAAAACACTGACTTATCAGGTGTTTTAACTAACACAGATCCCAATCAAAGTACGGAACAACTCATCTCCATTATATCTGACGCAATAAACCAGCACAGCACGCTGAAAAAAATCCCAAACAGAAAGCTGACTATTAAACCGTGGATGACCGCTGGTCTCCTGAGGTGCGTGCGAAATCGGGACCAACTTCATAAAAAAGCAATACAAAATCCCAAAGACCTTACCGCAAATATAATATATACCAGATACCGAAATTACTGCAATAATCTTCTGAAGACTATTAAATGCGACTTTGACCAAAAAGAACTCCTTAAGGCAAATGGCAACCCCAAAGCAACCTGGGATCTCATTAAAACTATCAGCTACAAAAACACCTCACCCATAAGTAAGTCAGGAGAACTTCTTAACATAGGTAGCGATCCAAAGTCGTCTGTCAATGCTATAAATAAGTATTTTGCAAACGTGGGAGCGGATCTTGCTAAGCAGGTTGCGCAGGGTCAGCGTATAACTAACCAAAACTTTGAATTTAGCAGCCTAATAAATCCTCAAGGTAATTCATTTGTATTACTAGAAAGTAATTTCTCAGAAATAGAAAATATAATTATAGAACTAAAACCTAATTGTGCAGTAGGCCACGATGGAATTCCAGCCTCAGTTATTAAATCTGCCAGACATGTACTTGTTCCAGCAATAACGCATATCTGTAATCTATGTATTACAAAAGGCATTTTCCCTGACACTTTTAAGAAGGCACTAGTCACACCAGTATTTAAGGGTGGGGATGGTGACCGTGTCGAGAATTATAGGCCAATATCTGTACTCACCACGCTGTCAAAAATTATGGAGAAGGTTCTGAACAAAAGGTTATTGAGTTATCTTGAATGCAACAATGTAATCGCGCCAAACCAATTCGGTTTTCGAAGAGGCGTATCAACTGAGGATGCGGTTCTTGAACTTACTAACCAAATTGTTAAGAATCTTGATTCCAGGACTAAAACTATAGGTATATTCCTTGATTTGGCCAAAGCTTTCGACACGGTCTCTACTCCTATTCTTCTTCGTGGCTTAGAAAGCCTAGGAATAAGAGATATCGCGCTAAAACTTTTCCGTGACTATCTTACAAACCGTAACCAGCGAGTTAAGGTAGACAATTACATCAGTGATGATGTGAATCTGACCTTTGGCGTACCACAGGGCAGTGTATTGGGGCCCACCCTCTTTCTTTTATTTGTGAATAGACTGTGTCAGCTGTCCATCCCACATTGCAAGATACTCGTATATGCAGATGACACTGCGCTTGTCATAAGTGGGGAAACATGGGAATCTGCTCACCATGCAGAAGAAAATGCTCTTGGAATAGTCATGGATTGGCTATCCTTGAACTTGTTAACGCTAAATGTGTCTAAAACCCACTATGTCCCATTCTCAGCGAACGCTGGTACACAACCTGTTATGCCGGATGTTAAAGTGCATAGCTGTCATCTTACACAACCTCCTACACAGACCCCTTGTAGCTGCCCTGCCATTCTTAGAAGCTCCTGTGTTAAATACTTGGGCGTGCATATTGATAACACACTAAGTTGGCAAAAACACATCAGTATAACAGTTACTCGTGTTCGCAAATTAATTTTTCCTATGAAAAAACTAAGAAGAGTAGTTGCCGACCGATTATTAAAAACGATTTATTTTGCTCTAGCCCAATCACTTCTTAGCTATTGCATATCTGTCTGGGGTGGCACACTTAAAACCTATTTACTTCGTCTTGAGAGGGCACAACGAGCAATCTTGAAAGTCATGCTTTATAAACCGTACCGATACCCAACTACCCAGCTTTATAAAGATTCATCTGTACTCACTGTCCGACAGCTCTGTGCACTTAGCATCATTTTACGTGTTCACTCATCATTACCCTATGACCCGAGACTGCTAGAGCAAAATAAACGACGTAAAGATCCCGTATGCCCACGTGTCACCGTCAATACTGCTTTGGCGAGGCGTAGCTACCTGTATCTTAGCAACCACCTTTACAACCTTATTAATGAAACCTGTAACGTGTATTCATTACAGAAATTTAAATGTAAAACTGTAGTTAGTACTTTTCTTCAAAAATTAACGTACGATGAGACTGAATTGCTCTTTGCGAAAAAATCGTACTAGAACGAACACACACACACACACACACACACACACACACACACGCGCGCGCGTGCGCGCACTTACTTACCTTTTAACTTGCTTTTTATTTTTTACTTTAAACTTTTCATAGCTAAATTAAGTTTTTTTATGTTTGAAATATCACCCAGATAATGCAGCAAACTGCTAATAACTGTAAGAGGGAGGCGCCTGTTTCTGTAACACAGTTTATACTAGCACAGAAACAGACGTTCACTCTGTCTCAAATTACGCATAGCATATAACATAATTATGGCGTTTTTATGTTTTTATTGAGATGGAAACTTGTATTTGGCTTTTGTTAATAAAGATTATTATTATTATTATTATTATTATTAATGTCAAAAACTTTTCATAAATATTACATTTAATATACATTTTTTTTTAATGTACAGACGCCAGCACATCAAGCTACTACAATCTGTCATATTTTTTTAATAGATTTTCAACTTTAGCGCTAAAGCATAAGGTTCAAAGTTGATTGGGAAAATCTGACAGTTTCGGGTAGCTTGATATGCTGGCGTCTGTACATTTTTTTTTTTTGTTTTGTTTGAATCTGTCTCAATCTCAGACAGATTCAAATCGAATCAATCAAATCATCATCATGATCATCTGCCTGCCTTTTCCCAACTATGTTGGTGTCGATTTCCAGTCTAATCGGATGCAGCTGAATACCAGTATTTTACATAGAGCGACTGCCTATCTGACCTCCACAACCCAGTTACTGGGTAATACCCCTTCGTAAGACTGGTTGTCAGACTTTCGGGCTACTGACGACCGGTAACAACTGTCAAAGATCCACGAATGACAGCCGGGACCAACGGCTTAACGTGCTTTCCGAGGCAGGGAGGGGTCTTGGTATGTGAAGATGGTCACCCATCCACGGACCAACCGCGGCAGGCGTAGCTTAACCTGATCGATCGACCCGTGCGGCTGTTATTAGCCACAAGCCCCTCAATCCAAAATCGATCAAATCCAAAATCAATAAAATCAAAAGTCATTTATTCAAACTAGGCTGAGAATCAGCACTTTTCGAACGTCAAAATTACAAAAGACAGTCCCCCGGCACGCCCACCCTTCACCACTTTCTAGTGCTTTCACTGGGAAGAAGAAGTGGCGCAACAAACTCCCCAGCAGCACAGCTGTCTGTTCAGTTAGAAAATACTTGATTGTATACAATACTAGGTATGTAAAGTAAATAACGTCAGAATGATAACGTTCTTAAATAAATATTAAATAATAAGAGCGTTTTAAAATAAATATTAAATTATGAGAACGTTCTTAAATACGGTAATTGCCCTTATGACTTACGTATTACTAATCATACTGCCAATTACTAACCTCTCTAGGATACAATACAACCAAAGTTAACTAATTTTACCAACATACGACACAAAAAACATTTTATTCCCCAAACTAAAAACTTATTCCACCGAATTCATAACATTGCTGCGGTGGGAGAAACACTTGAGTACTTCCTTATCGTATTTTTCTTTTTTGTTACCTTCGTGACTTAATGTTTTGGTCCACTAAACTCCTTATTTAATGTTTTGTAACGTTTCTTATCAACTTTGATTCTGGTTGAAAACCCGTTTAAATTGTGAATATCAAAAATGGAATTGAAGTTGAAAATATTATTTTTTATTTTCCATGAGCGGCCAGTTTGATTTTGTTCATACGATTTTGCAAATTGTGAATATCAAAAATGTAATTGAAGTTGAAAATATTATTTTTTATTTTCCATGAGCGGCCAGTTTGATTTTGTTCATACGATTTTGCAAATATGGACAGAGTACATGGGATAGGCATGCAAATAAGTTACAAAAATAAAAACTATACCTATATACTAAACGTTAACAAATAGAACAAGATACAACACAAAACCAAATATAATTCTTTTTTTAAACATTATTGTAAACAGTCTCAGTTTCAATTTTTTTATTAATCAAGACTTCTGTTACTCTATAGTATGCTTTCACTGTCAGAAAGCATCGCAGTCTTTTTTTCAATAACGATAGCGGCAATTCTTTCTAACTTATACGTATTTTATCATATGACCGGAGCCATGCAGTAAACACTTTTGCGCATTAGTATCTACTGTCTTAGCGAGGTGATGACACAGTAAGGTACTGTCGCGTCTATTACGAGTAATTTGTTAAGAGCATTCATTGGCGACCCAGTGGAGAGCAGTGGTAGGCAAGTGGTAACGACTCTTACTCACTAGGGTCGTAGGTTCGAATCCCGACAGGCGCTGTACTTTGTGTAAATTGTTTAATCACCGCTGCTCTCAAAGCGGTGAAGGAAAACATCGTGAGGAAACCGGAATGTCCTAGAGCCAAAAATTCGAAGACACGTGACATATATCAACCCACACTGGGCCCGTGTGGTGGATTACCTCACACTTCCTCTCACAGAGAGCAGGCCTGTTTCCTAACAGTGGGAACATAACTTATAGGCTGATTATGAGTACTTAAGATGTATGCCAATGTTTGAATCCATGAGTAAAATACTTGTTCCAAGTTCATTGAAAAAAGTAACTGATTTTAGTTATTTTTGTTGATTGAAAACTTTTTCTATTCTATTTCTTGAAGTACTTGTAAATTCGTGATTGGTTAACAAAAACAGTCGGATTTTATAATTGGAAACATAACCAGTTGCGATGAAAAAAGTAAGTAACCAATTTGAAATATGCTGAAAGTAAAATACAAAAACTCTAGTAAAATCAAAAACAAAAAAGAAAAACAAAAAATTCTGTCTTAAATTTAAAACAAACTAAATGTTTTACGTAATATTAAGACATTTCTTAAGCTGAGAACGTTTTGTTTTATTTTTTACATTCTTTCCATACTGGGACTATCAGGAGTAAATTTTATTACACGGATAAAGTATATCTTAGGTAAAATCAGCCCCAAGTAATTCAGTAAAAAAGATATTACCAAACGCATCTTGGCGTACTTGCGAATAAATCATAAGCATAATTTAGAAAAATATAAAACAAGACGGTAATTTCGCGTAAAATTACATTTTTATTCCTAACATGTACAAACTTCCAATAAATTGAATGCCATATTAGAAAACGTCAATTTAAAAATATGATCGAGGTCAGAGTAAGAAGTATTAATATAATAAAACAATTACGATATATTTTCTTTATGACCGTCGTAAATATTATCATAAATAATATAGTTTTGTTTGGACACTTAATGGCTTATTCGGACTTCGGACTGGACGAAGTTTGACTTATAACGACCGGCCTGGTTGGATGAAACGAAAAAATAGAAAATACAAAACAGATTTTTGCAGCTGGCTATAATTTATAAGTTTAATTTTGTACGTTGGTGAACTGTATTTGAGGTTCGTGTAAAGTCCTTTCACAGTTATTTTACATCTAACAGCTGCAACTTAATATTAAAGAGCACGTGCTGTGATATTCACAGTGATAAAAAAATAAACAAATGTACTGTGAATGGACTGTAAAATTGTTTAAATGATAAATGATTTATTTTCTGTAAGTAGGTTTGTATGTACAAACGCCAGCACATCAATCTACTACAATCTGTCTGATTTCTTTAATAGATTTTCAACTTTATCGCTAAAGCATAAGGTTCAAAGTTGATTGAGAAAATCTGACAGATTCGGGTAGCTTTATGTGCTGGCGTCTGTACAAATACTTTTACATGAAAATCATATTTTTTTTAAACTAGATGAGGTCGGCGTTTCCTATCTGACTACTCTGAGAAGAAAGGCCGAAATAAACTCAGAGGTCACAGTCTCTTTTAAAGTCCAGACATAATCTTGGTCAGATCACGTGAAGACCATGTAGATTGGACTCTGAAATGGTCTTTTGAGGAAAGAACCACACAGATTGAGTGGACCTGTTCAGTCAGTGCACGCATTTGTCAGTAACCGTTAGTTCGTACTCCCACCATAATAAATAAATTTATTTTGACCGTTATAGTACTTAATTACAGTTTGGAGGAATGCCTGATACAGTTGAAATTTTACTATGTTCCTCAATTCAACGAAACCCTTTTTTTTTTTTCCCTGAGAAATGACATTACGCATCTCCGCTCGTCGGGGGACGGAACGGAGTATGTGGGACTCCCTGCCAGAGTGGCAGTATACCCACTAAAACTCAGCGGTGTTCCCTCATCGCCTTGATGGGGGGGTCATGGGAATCCGGCTCAGCCTTTGCGTCCACAATCCCCCCGCCTAGCTGGCGGGCCCTGCATGTCCCCCCGGGTGGGGGGCTACGGGATGGGCCGGGAACACCTGGCCATTCCCGTCCGGCACTGGTGGAAGCCTGTGCAATGCAGGCGAGGGTGAAACCCCCGCACCCATCGCCTGCTGGCTTCCACCTGAGAGGAGTCGGAGATGACTGTCATACTGACGTCTTCTTCGACCCCTCCTCCGCCTTCGGAGCGGCGCCGCGGGAGGGTCTTCCTCCCGCACGCGCTCCGCCGCCTCCTTCTGGGACATGACGTGTTCGCAGAAGGAGGCGAACTGAATTCAACGAACCCCTTGGCAAGGTCCCTCAACCTGTCAACGGTAATCCTATCCAATCCAGATCGCTCGTCTCGCTTTTTGCTCACAGAAAAGGGCTCTCAAATAGAAAATGTCACTGTCAGATAGAAATAATTAATAACAATTTAGCCTTGGGAGCTTTTCTTCGTTTTAGTATTTAACAATATTAAATTTAATTTGTGATTATTTGGTTGTACAGACGCCAGCACATCAAGCTACCTGAAACTGTCAAATTTTCTCAATCAACTTTGAACCTTATGCTTCAGCAATAAAGTTGAAAATCTGTTATAGAAATTTGACAGATTATAGTAGCTTGATATGCTGGCGACTGTATATAAAGTTTATGTTGAATCGTTAGTACTATCATCCCATGCGTGTCTGGTGCCTTATTAATCACGTGTGGTTTATTTCGTGCCAATTTGTATGCTATTTATTTTGTTTGAAATATTCAGTTTTCTGTTTTTTTGTTAAATAGTTGTATTATCTTAACAGACTGATAACAGGTTGTAATAACCACTGCACTGTTTAGGGCAGATTTTCAATAGTTAGATAACTTTTATCTGAAGAATAATTATGATAGTTTGACATATTTTCTATATGAAAACTGTCAAACTGCAATATGCTTTTCTCAGATAAAATTTATTGAAAAATCAGCTCTTAATGTGATAACCAATCGCCACCATGTATATTTCAGAGCATGGTCACCCCACAAAAGCAACCAAACGTGTCTCCAAGTCAACGTTTGATGACAACTTCCACCTTCAATACTTTTGATACCTACGTCCTTATATTGTATATACTTTCTATTGATAACATACAAAAGAGATGTTTTAAAAGGTCATGCCATGTTGACATTATAGCCGATGCGTTGAAGGTGAAATGTCATGTCAGCTAAAAATAGGGGTTATAAATGTGACCAAGGGACTACATTGATAGAGGAAGGACATTCAATCAATCAATCAATATCTTTATTGTGGATCATAGGTAGGTCTTAAATAATTAACTCATCGAATGCCGTAATTAGAGACACAATAGAAAGACAATTGGGTAGTTGCATGATATTGAATACTATATATTCTAGTAGATAATATATCCACACATGTAATACAATAATAGAATTCGAAATCAAATTTGAAATCGGTCGAAAAATAAAAAACTTATAACTTATAGAAACTTTTTGTCTATCTCTTTCTCGCAAAACGAAGTTTTGCATGTAATTTATATGGCGATACTGAACTATGACGTCACAATTCAGTATTTCCCTCTCTGTCTAATTGAGAGTTTTGAACGCTCATATCTTTTCAATTTTTATAAATATTAAAAAACTGTTTATACCAAGCTATTAGTGAGGTAAAAAAGCTTCAATTTAAATAATAAAAAAAAATTGTCAACTCGCGGATTGCTTATGTCGAATTGTGTAACTTAAGACATTCAAAAGGTTAAATTGTAATCAGCTATGTCCCGCCCTTAGAGCATCTCCACAGTCGCTGATGCAAGATGCGTGCCTCTTGAACTCGGGCCCAGCACGGTAATTGCGTAACACACTATAAGTAGCAATGAGTTTAATTTTGACAGTTCAACAACATTCATTGCGTTATTTACGTTGTTGAGCAGATACATAGCAATGGATTAGCAATATGCTTCAAAATTATTCAAATTGAGAGTAATAGTGTGTTACGCAATTAGGGTGCAGATGGTCTTTACTCCTGAATCATGTCTATTGTTATATGTATATATTTATTTAGATTGGTATAATATACTTTATGTATGTATTTATTTTATCGTGTAAATAGTACACCACAGACTACCTACAATATTTGTCTCTCCTTCCCTTTTCAATCCATCCAAAGGTTGTCTTTAAAAGATCGCTCTTAGCGATAAGACCGCCCATTGTGTCACCCTTTGTGAAATTTCTATATTTATGTCTGTAATCTATATGGTGTACATAATAAAGAGTATTCTATTCTATTCTATTCTAAAGTATAGTCAGCGGTCAAAAGTCAGCCTCAAGTCCAACATGCATGAAAAAACAACGTCAGCCACCGACTGACTTCTGACAGTGACGGCTAACTGTGAGCAAGCGTTACGTTTGGTGTGAATGCGGCTCAGAGAAAGACCATTATACAACGTGTAACGTTAAATGCGCAAAACCTCAGACACCCCAACTGGTTTTTAATTCAATTGACCTATTTCAGAGAGAAAATAAGTCATTAAAAAAATTGTAAATGTTTTATGTGCTGTTTTAGTTTTACTGGCCATTCTGATCGTTTCATGCGTCTGCGAAGACGCTTTACCGAGGGAGGAGTCATCACCGGGCCGCTGCGTCGCGCTGACATTGGGTTGCTTGACTTAAAATTAATAGACACGGCAACGTTTTTAATGAAGATTATTTGAAAAATGTGACCTATATTAAAAAGTGGTTCAATTAATTCTGCTCGTTATTCTGATCAAACTATTTTCAGGTTTTGCGCATTTAACGTCACACGTTGTATGTGTCCTCACTGTTACAAAAAAAGGATTGTGATCACCAAAATATGTGACAATCGTGATGATTAAAAAAGACATGTTACTAACCACACAACAGTAAAAACTAGCTATTGGCACGAACAAAATTATAACTTTTAAGTTGAAATTGAAACACAAAAACAATGCACTCTATCTTCAATTTTAATTTAACCAAACATGGTAAGAGGTAAAGCGGTAGAGTTTTACAAGCTGATTATAATTATCTAGAACGAATCCTCCACTAAAATAAAACGAGCTCTTTTTAATACAGTATTTTCCACAAAATGAACACTTAATTAATACAGTAGCCTGTATAAAATCGCTTCACGGGAGATGCTATCACAGCGAATGCATTGATCCGACAAATGAGCCTGTTTAACTACTAAATTATCCGGCGTGAAACAGGTTAGCTGGAAAATTATGGTATCGTCTGGCTTATAAGCTGCTTTATGTTGGTATGTGCAGAATGGTGATAGGAGGCACTCGTGGCTAAATGCAACCGCCGCACGGGTCGGTCGGTGGGTTCATGGATGGGTGACCACCTATCCTTTTCCTTAATATGTTTGGATCAGCTTACAGTCTAACCAGGCTTCAGACTGGCTAAAGTAGACTCATCCTTCATGGGGTACTGTTTAAAATGCTACAATAAAATACCTCCCCACATACTCCAACTCAACGAAACTAAATTCAAATCTTATATAAAACGCACACTATGCAGCCAAGCATATTATAAGTTGGGGGATTACATCGCTGAAAAAAATGCTTGGTTCACCGCTGGTCCTGCTCCACAAGGGTGCATAAACTAATTAATTAGCATTCGAAAATATAGTTGTGAGCTGCTGAAGATTGAAAAAACTATCTTTGTATTGTATAAATTCAATCTCTTAATATTGTATAATTGCATAACACACGTGTGAGCACTATGCAATTAAACTATAAAGCTACCATTTACTGGGTACGTCTTTCATTGACTTGAATGTGCCCTGGCGGCTGAGGGTATGTCATGCTCAGTCAAATGTCTCGCCGGTGGTGGCGTGTGTGTTGGATCATTAAGTTCCCTTCAAAATGGTTGAGCTAAATGGTGCTGATCCATACGTCATGTTCGTGAACGGGCGCCGCCAGTAGGGACTGGTCATCTCTTAGCTGCCAAGGTTTATTTTAATTTTAATCTAAGTATTTTCATTTCTGAATTGTTATTTTTTTGTTTTTGTTTTTATCTTTTTTAGTACGGACGCTTTTAACGTGCACGTCTTTCTACATCGTTCTCACATGTATTATTTCAACTTGAATGATGTAACCAAAATTTTGTAACGATTTTTATGATTTAAAAGAGTGTCCGTGGAGTTTCTTGCCCGTTCTTCTCCACAGGTACCTACTACGCTTTGGAATGGGCAACTAGCTTCATCTTTCTGACTGACCGACCCCTTGACAATTCAAAAGTGCCTGTAATTGGTTTACTTGAAATAAATGCTTTGAGTTTGAGTTTGAGTTTGAACCGGATGCAGCTGAATATCAGTAAAAAAATATTCGATTTGGAGACAAAAATAGATGAAAACACTGGCAATACTAATATATCAAACGAATATATGTGTAATATCAAGCAAAGCCTAAATGAAAGGGGCCCGTGGCTAAATAATAACAGCCACACAGGTCGATCGATCCGGTTAAGCTACGCTTACCACGGTTGGTCTGAGGATGGGTGACATACCGAGACCGCTCCGTGCCTCGGAAAGCACGTTAAGCCGTTGGTATCATTCGCGGATCTTTGAAAGTCGTTACGGGTAGTCAGAAGCCCGGAAGTCTGACAACCATTTTACCAAGCCTTTTTACCAAGCACTTTTTTTTTTTGTTGTAATTTTTATCGTATTACCCAGTAACTGGGCTGTGAAGGTCAGGTAGGCAGTCACTCCATGTAAAATACTGGTATTCAGATGCATCTGCTTAAATTGGAAACCAACTCCAACATAGTTGGGAAAAGGCTAGGCAGATCATGATCAAACAAATCCTGACATCAAAATTGTTAAAGTGATATTTTCAAACCAACTAAATACATAATTATGATACAACGATGAGCCAACTATGGTGTTGCCAATCTGTGACTAGTTATATTTATTTAACATACAGTAAAATACATAGGGATATGACATAAATAATGACTACACTGTTCTTTCTGTTGTGTTTGTTTTTTTGTGTACAGACTGGAAACGTCATTAATACAAAGTTTTTTTTTTTAATGAAATAATAATATATATTTATTTTGTAAAACATACATTACAATCATTGTGAAGCCCTGACTTCAGAGCTAGATATGTAATACCTGTATTTCAAGAGTCAGTTTCTTCTTCCCTGATAAGTGCTTCTTATTGTATGTAATAATTTAATATATAGTATAAAAATTTAATGCATGGTTTATAGTCGTATTGTCGTCTTCACCGCACTGCACTGTATACAGGGTGGAAAAAATCAATGGGCCCTGGAGGGGAACTACCTTAATATTCTTTAGTTAGCTCATTTTACTGAAAGGAAACATTCCTTTATTTTTTAAAAGAAACAACACTGCATTCAAAGATCTTCTAAAATACGCTTGTCTTAACCGGGAATCGGACCAACTAAAAATTAAAAAAATAAACTCTCTCTATTTTATTATACGAATTGGTGTTTATTATTAGAATTATTGTGCAGGCTAAAATTCATCCAATAAACATTTGGCCTTACACTCGTCTGTTGTACGAGATACCCATGAAATTGAATATTTATTAGTTTCTTTTAAAAAATAAAGGAATGTTTCCTTTCAATAAAATGAGCTAGCTAAAGGATTCAAGGTAGTTCCCCTCCAGGGCCACTCTGTATATGTACATTTAATTAAAAAGTACGTAAAATTATAATGTGACTTTGAAAAAACAACAGTCAAAAAAGCTTTAACAGGACTACTGAAAAACGAACTGTAAAACTAAGCACAAACGAGACCCGTCTGAAATCATACCCTGAAATAGTTCCCGAGACTTAGAAAATTCAGTGTTCCACAAAAGAATTTATGTATATTGAGTCCGGAAACGTCTCAAACAGTACGGTACCGCCTAATTCATTACTGGGTATTTATATAAAATAATTGGCATACTTATTCACGAGTGTTATTACAATGAGAAGGAAAATAGACGCAGCTGTATCCATCATCGTAATACCAACATTTGTCTTGGCTGTTCTAATGGAGGCAATAAAAAATATTCAGTCTATTTTTGTGCTAGTATTATAGAGACTGCCTGGAGGCTTTCAGGAGGTTATTGAACCCGTGCCAGCCCCTGAATCAGAAATGTTCGATAGCGAATCGAACACAAATCATTGCCTCGTGAAAATATTATGTTATTATCGTGCAATATGTTGTCAAATTGAGTAGATAACCGACAAATTTGGAGTGAGTTTATTTATTTCGCTGCTACAAATCTCGCTGACCATAACTTTCTAATCATTTTAAAACGGCAGGGGATATAAAACGCTTTTTAAAGCGTACTGCCAATCCTTTTACACCTGCAGCCTGTGGGTCAGTTATTCGCAGCGGGCATACAGCGACCTGCGTGTCCAATATAATAATGCACTCTGGGTACTGTTGGGGCTGCCATGGCGTTGCAGTGCGTCAGGGATGTTTGCTGAGGCGCAGGTAGATGGCTTTGCTTCTAACATTAGGAAAAGATACGCCTCCCTTCTCGCTCGCGTTCGTGGAAGTTCCAACATCATACTGGGTGTTTTTACTGATCGGTGGGAGTCCCCCATGCTGTAAAGTTGGGTGCGGCTCCATGCCGTAATTTAATTTTGTTGCCAATAGTAACATTACTTTTTTAAGCATATTGCTACTTTACTGGCACGACAAACGAGATTAAGAACCTCACTTATTATACTCAGAACACTATACCATTTCCAATTTTCAAAACATGGCCAAAATTTCAATTTTGTTCCACTCTTTTAGAAGGAAATATTCAGTAGACATTATAACCCTGATATACAGCCCCAGAACTAGGTTAAAACATTTAGGGTACACTATGAAAGTAATCTTCCAAAATATTCATACCTACATACATTACCCCAGTATATTCTACTTTCTTATCTAGCAGTTCTTTTTCCTTCCTAGTTGGCAACTACCCAACAGATATAAGCGGTGGATGCATCAGCAAGGGAATATTTGGTTTTTATTAGTTGAAGAAAGGGAATTGTCACAAAAATTTCACTATCAGTGGAACTAGCACCAGTCATAACATTCCTAGTAAATCTATCCTTTGAATCTGGATGTTTTCCTACCCTGCTTAAACAATCGGTTATAAAACCTCTCCACAAAAAAGGTAACAAGGAAGATTTAGACAACTACAGACCTGTTACTCTCATACCTATCATGTCAAAAATATTTGAAACTGCCATGCACATACGCCTGACTCAATTTATCGAGAAGCATGCCATTCTAAAGGAAGAACAATACGGTTTTCAAAAGGGAAAGTCCACAACATTAGCATGCTTTAACCTAATTCACACAATAGTTACTAATTTAGATAAGCGAATTGAGACTACAGGCATATTTTTTGACATGTCGAAAGCCTTTGACTTCGTATCACACAAACTGCTATCAGTCAAATTAGAAAAGTATGGAATACGGGGCCCAGCACTTCAATGGATACAAAGTTATTTAAACAACAGAATGCAATGTGTAGAAATCGAAAAAATTGACAGTAAACTAGAACTAAAGTCATACAGATCAAAGTACAAACATAACAAGGCTGGTGTGCCCCAAGGGGGTGTGCTTAGTTCCTTATTGTTTATACTCTATATAAATGACCTTCCCGAAGTTACCAATAACCCCTGTTTTCTTTTCGCTGATGACATATCATTAATAATGACATCAAATAATACTGACATTGATAAATACATAACTGACATAAATAGTACAATTGAATCGATAATAACATGGCTTGACGAAAATAATCTACGTGTAAATCTAACAAAAACTAATTTTATTCAATTTAGTACATATGGACGAGAAAATAAAACTTTAGGCATCAATTATAGAGGAATTAAATTAACAGAAGTAAACGAAACAACATTTCTCGGCATAACAATTGATAAACACTGCAACTGGAAGGCCCACGTCAATAAAGTATGCAATAAAATAAATAAATTCGTGTACGTTCTCTACGAACTCGCAAAAACGTCAGCGTTAGAAACTGTACTATCTGCATACTATGGATACGTTGACTCTGTGCTGAGATATGGTCTGATCACATGGGGTTACTCAACAGAAAGTCAGAGAGCGTTCATCGCACAGAAAAAATGCATCCGCGCAATAGCTGGGATACGCCCATGGGAATCTTGCAAACCCTTATTCAAAAAGTTCAAGATACTAACCCTTCCAAGTCTGTATATCTTTGAATGCGCTAAATTTGTTAAAATACACCCGGAGTTATTCAAAAGAGCTCATGAAATATTCCCAAAAAGTAGCAGGCACAGGAATAGAATAGTTTTGCCCACAATTCCTAGGACAGCATTGTTTAGTAAGAATAGCTATGCAATGTGCTGTCGAATATTTAATGCTATACCTGATAGTATTAAAATCTTACCAGTTAATAAATTTACGAGGTGTCTTAAAGTATGGCTAAGGGAAAACAACTTCTACTCAGTAAATGACTTATTTAATAAAAGGATGAAGAATAAATAATAATCGTCTACCCGCTGACATTCATATTAATTCTGGTTTTATCTTTTTTCTTTTATGTTGAGAATGTATGTAATATTATAACAACATCAATAATGAAATTTAATTGTATTATGATTTTAAAATGATTGATAATAGAAACAAAAATGTTTGCATGTCACATTATGACTAAGTGTTATGGATCTGTATTATCTATGTTAAGACCTACATTGTACCAACGCTTATGGCAAATAAATTGATTTGATTTGATTTGATTTGATTTATGATTGTCATAACATAAGAGCTCATACACGCGAGCGGTACGCGTCAACTGCAGAGGCCACTGCAGCTGTCGACATCGTGCCGCACGTGTATTTGAGAACGGTGCTCAAAACGTTGCTCGGCACGTTGTCGACGGCAGCTGCCGACGCGTCGATGGCTGCAGTTGTCAGTACCGTTGACGTGTATCTCTTGTGTATGAGCTCATTTTTTTTTATAGATATATGGCCTGCAATTAGCTACAAAAAAAAAAAATCTTGACCTCGATCACGCCTGACAACTAACATAACATCATGCCTGTAATCCTCGTAAGGTTAGGCAGAGGTCTACTTAATGTACACCCATAATTCACCAGTTATGTCAAAATCGCCGATGCGATGACGGCGTCCGTCGACGACTGTTAACGGATGCAGTTGCCTCTGACGTTGACGCGTGCCACTCGTGTGTATGAGCACTAACAAAACGTCACCCTTGTAATCCCCAAAGGGTTCGATGCACGAGTACCTATAATACCCTCACGATTCGCCAGATATGTTTAATTCCCATCCCGGGTAAAAATAAGTTTCGGCATGCTTTTGGAGTGTGTCGGCGTATTTTCGGCCTATTTCGGCGTGTGTCGGCGTGTTTTCGGCGTTTTTTTCACTACCTCGGCCTGTTTCAGGCGTATTTTCGGCCTGTATTTTTTACCAGGGATGTAACAGGGCGAACCTATTGCCACAAACCGGGCACAAATCAAGATTCCGGGCTACGTAACGCTTGCGACCACTAGACCAATGAGACAGTCTACCACTACCATAAGCAGGGGCGGATCTACTTAAAGGCTTTTTGGGCTGCAGCCCAGGGCCCCGCGAATACAGAGGGCCCCCAACCGAACTGAAACCAATAGACAATATTGTCAATAATAAAAATTATCTAGAATTTTAAAAAATCCGATCGGATTGCTCAAAGGACCTACAGTGCGATGACCAAATAAAAGAATTTGCAGCACAAAAATGCAAAAAAGTTGCTTTATAATTTATATAACATAACCATTTATAACCTGTCAATTTATTTTGCAATAAATAATGTTTTAATAAATAAATAAAATATTTTGTTTTCCTATTTTCTTCCTGTACTTAACATATATTACATTACATGTACCTACATCACTACAGAAAACAGTTTCTTGTCAAAATGGCAATTAATTGAGTAATTAGGTAGGGCCCCTAAGCAGTATTAGCCCAGGGCCCCACAAATTCAAGATCCGCCCCTGACCATAAGTGTCGTTAACCCCGTGGCCACAAACTACACGCAAGCGTCTTGTGACTGCGACTGCGGAGAAAACAAATGAAAGTTGTTTAGAGCATGCCACGAGTCCACACGACGCGACATTGCGGAGCGACAGACGGAAACATTTTTCGTGTTTCTTGACGCAAGTCGCATCGCCCGAGGCCGAGAATGGGGCCTAAGGTCTCCCCCCCTTGGTTGCGGCGATAAGTCCCCTCTTTGAGGAGTGGCTAGAGAGGCGCCACGGCGTCCTGACCTTCCGCCTGACGCAGGTCCTCTCCGGACACGGCTGCTTCGGGAGGTTCCTGTTTCGTATAAGGCGGGAGGAAACGCCCGGGTGTCACCATTGTTTGGATCGCCCGGAGGACACGGTGGAGCATACAGTGGAGGTCTGCCCGGCTTGGGCAGAGCACCGCCGCGTCCTCACGGCGGCGATCGGCAGCGGCGATATCTCGCGTCCGGCCCTGGTCCAGGCCATGGTACGGAGCGAGAGTGCATGGGAAGCCGTCACCTCCTTCTGCGAAGCAGTAATGCTTGCGAAGGAGGAGCCGGAACGCGTGAGGGAGAAGCAATATTTGCGCCCTCACGCCCCTAATCGCCGCAGGAGACGCACTGGACGTCGGGAGTCAAGAGCTGACTCCCGGCCACCGTAGGCGCGGGCTTGCAGACGGCGAGCAATGGGCAGTTCGCCGTCTGGTAAGGACCAGGCTCGGGTCGACGGCGCGTTGTGTTCCACGCGCGCCTCAAAGAGATGTCAGCAGTGACGGGGCCCACTGGGGCCGATGCTTGCCAGGGTCGCGGGTTGTTCGAAAGAGTTACCGTGGCCCTTGGCACAGGCAACTGTAGGAACACGGGTGGGTTTTAGTCAGTAAAAGTCTGACACACCCTCCCGTTCCGCCCAGAACGGGAGAAGTTATTTGATAATTTCCCACCCAAAAAAAAAAAAAAGAAAGGTCTCCCCTTGGTCACCTAACTCAAACCCTGTATTGTTATCAACTGCCACTGTCCTTCCTCTCTGAATGTAGTCCCTTGGTCACATTTGTAACTCCTATTTTTAACTAACATGACATTTCACCTCCAACTCACCGACGCAAAAATCAGACACACCGGCCCACAATGTCAACATGGTATGACCTTTTAAAACCTCTCTTTTGTACGCTATCAATAGACAGTGTATACAATAGAATAACGTTGGTATAAAAAGTATTGAAGGTGGAAGTTGTCACCAAACGTTGACTTGGGGACACGTTGTGCATTGTGTTTTGACGTCAATACACTGCTTTTGTAGGGACCATGCTTGAAATATACAGGGTCAAATTAAATTTTTCTAGCGAAACTCGAACTCTAAATAATAATAATAATAATAATAAAAATATGATAAAAAAATATGATAATAGGTATATAAAATATTTGATGTTTTTCTTTGGGTGTGTTGTTACTTGAAGTACGAGTTGAGAAAATCTGTTTTCTTTTGTTTTATCGTGTCGTGTATACTTCTGTAAAGTATACACAAAAAAATATTTTTAAGCCGATGTTCTGATGTTTCATGTAACTACGCTATCTGCGGTCGATGACCTCACAAAAAAGTTATCAAATTAGCTTTTATTTTTGGTTAATCATGTTTAAATATCGATACTCATCTCTTCTGCGGAGGTTCACCACCTAAATTAATTTGACCGTGTAAAAGGGACACTTCAACTGGGCCTAAAAGTAACTTAATAGAATAAAGCTTTATCTTTTGGTATTTTACCTAAGAGTATTTAGTCGAAACCCAAACGCACCCAATAACTAAAGCTAACCGAACCAAAACACAAACGGATACTGTTACTATGTTGAAAGTTTTTGATAAAGATAGTCATTAAGGCGAATATCTCGTTACTCCGCATTGCTTTGAGATTCGGTTTGGCTCACAGAGCAAGGAGACACCTCGGTAGTCACAGCTACAGACGGCATTGTCAGCACTTTCCATACAAGCTAAGCGTCTCACCGTTTACTCGCAAACAAATGACGTTTAGAAACTGACTGCTTTAAACGGCGGTTAGTGACAGAAGTTGTACGTTAAACGTATTTTCGGCAACACGAATTTAATTTGTACTGCCGTCTCTAACCCTTTGCAACCGGGAGTAAAAAACTCGCATAGATAAAAACTTAGTAATCGTTTGGAAAGTGTTCAGAGGTCCTGGAAAAAATACTGAAAAATCTCATGTAAGCTGGTCTTCAGCAGTATACTACAGCCAGTATACAATAGGCGGCCTTATTGCTTTCTGCGATCTCTTCCAGGCAGCCTTGGAATGGACAGTGATTTGCCTGGACATAAAAGGGGGCTTGTTTTATTTAGCCACGAGCCCTTCTTCAAAATAAACGACTATGATTAAAACAAGGACACCCTCTAAGTAAATAAACACCCTTAAATACCCGTATAATCATGTATCATCACAGAATTATGATAAAGAAGAGAAAATCGCCGCTAACAAATTCCCCAGTGGGCATAGTGTTTCTACAGTAAGTCATCTCTGGCAATAATTTAGCTCCTCCCACGCAGTTGCGATGACCCTTACTGTCGTAACGATCTATGTCTCTATAATTTATATTTACTACGTTTTACTTTTATGGAGAGGAATGGGGAATTATTATATGGGTGGTTTAACGTTGAACACTATTGCAATTAAACTATTGCTGAAAGCGTCAGGATAGCCCGGAAAATAAAAAATAAAATAATAGCGACCGCTTTTTGTCACGGTGGCCAATCTCAAGGGCTCAGGAATATCGATGTCGTCATCGTCTTAAACTCCAACCTTGATTCCGTCACGTCACATGAATCCAAGTAGATATTTTGCTTCCCTCTCTAAGAAGGGAATCAATTTTAAAAATAGAACTAAATTTGATTAGGTAGTCAGCTACGATTTTTTTTTTTTTAATAATTTTAGAAAAATGCTGCGGTCTTCTGAGTGTATAAACAGCCAGTATGGACGGCCCGCGGCGGTGAAGCAATGTGTTATATTTAAAATTTTAAAAAGAATATAGTAAATTGTACAATTCATGTTATTATTGTCAGTAAATATTTTAGAAAAACTACCATTTTTTACTTTCCTTATATTCGAAATGAAAAATAGAGTGTTTAACACGGGTGAAAGTCATCAATTCCTACTCGGACTATAGCCGCCCTCACTGCGCTCGGAGGTCTAAATACCTCGTATGGGAATTGATTTCAATCGACACTTGTATAAGAATCTACTATTTTATAACCGAAGAAAAATTTTAACGCAACGGTTCAGAATCGTGTACCTACTGAATCCGTGGTAACAGTTTGCGCATCGATGTGCTGTCACTGTACCGACGCACCATCTAGGTTTTAGATAAAGGTAGATGTCTAAGGAGCCAAGTTTATAACATGACATGTCTTATTATATCTACACTAATATTATAAAGAGGAAAGATTTGATTGTTTGTTTGTATTGAATAGGCTCCGAAACTACTGGACCGATTTGAAAATTTGTTTTACCATTAGAAGCCGACATTATCCCTGATGAACATAGGCTACTTTTTATCACGGGAAAATGCTTCATTTCTACGGGAAATCGTGTAATAGGATTTAAACTGTTGGAATTCCGAATTCTACGCAAACGAAGTTGCGGGCGAATACAAATATAATATATTTTAATCATGAGAAAACCCACACAAGAAAACAAAAATTCTATTCAATTACTTAATAGAGAGAGTTTATTTATTATAAGAACACACACTGTACAGTCGTTATTGCCGCAAATCTTTCATCAAATAGATCGCATTCATTTCAGCTCAATATTACAACAAATAGGATTGGTCTAACGTTCTTTCTATACTCCGTCACATATTGTATTCAGCTTCCGTCTAATATCATATTACCAAATAAACATTATGATATTATATTCCTTGTTCCATTTATTTAGACGATAGTATACTTAGGCTGTAATTCCACATATTTTTCGAGTTATATAGGAAAATCCATTAATAAGATTGATTTATATTAGGTCTTTACCTATGAAATTGCCGTTCTGCAGTACTGGCCATTTCAAATCAAAATAATTTTTGTTTGGCTAAGAATTCTAATTTCAAATTAATTTTATTTTAATAACATGGAATTTTTGTTTCCAAAAGTAGTCATTTGTTTATTGATTAGTGTTACATTTTCATCGCATTTCAATCTTTTTCGTCATCATGGATACGTTAAAAATTCGAGTAATTATGGAATATGAGTACCGTCGTGGCAGCAACGCGGCACAAGCAGCACGCAACATCAACGGCGTTTACGGAGCTAACACTACAAACCAACGCACCACCTGTTATTGGTTTGCTCGCTTCCGTTCTGGAAATTTCGACCTGAAAAATTAACCTCGCGGTCGTCCGAAGACTTTGGTCGACAGTGACGAATAAAAGGCGATTGTGGAAGCTGATGATACACAATCTACGGCTGAATTAGCAGCAGTTTTCGACGTTAGCGTCAAAACAATATTGGTCCATTTGCGTCAAATTGGCAAGGTAAAAAAGCTTGACTAATGGGTGCCCCACGAACTCAATGATCGCCAGCGCGAAGTACGCGTCGAGACGTGCCTTGCACTGCTCAACAGACACACAAATGAAGGAATTTTGAACCGCATTGTTACCTGCGATGAAAAATAGATTCTGTTTGATAACCGCAAGCGCTCAGCAAGTTGGTTGGATCCTTTTTTTTTTTTTGTTTCGGTGTGGAAAATCCTCATGGATGTCCGCCGCCCTGGGGCGGGCGGCGTTGTCTGTCAGACTCTTACTGACTAAAAACCACCCCGGTGTTCCCTCTCTCACCTACGCCGGGGGTCGCGGGAATGAACGATACTACGTTTAAATTTTTTCATACAAAACGGCAATTTCATAGGTACATAAAGACCTATTATTACTGGAGGACTGCCTCATGTCATTTTGACGTTTAGAAAGCGATTTTCAGTCTAATTTAAATTAATGACAATTGCGTGGCTAAATAATAACAGCCGCACAGGTCGATCTATCAGGTTAAGCTACGCTTGCCGCGGTTGGTCTGTGGATGGGTGACCATCTTTACATACCGAGACCCCTCCGTGCCTCGGAAAGCATGTTAAGCCGTTGGTCCCGGCTGTCATTCGTAGGTCTTTGACAGTCGTTACGGGTAGTCAGAAGCCCAAAAGTCTGACAACCAGTCTTACCAAGGGGTATCGTGTTACCTAGTAACTGGGTTTTGAAGTTCTGATAGGCAGTCGCTCCATGTAAAATACTGGTATTCAGCTACATCCGGTTAGACTGGACTAGGCAGGTGATGACATAGCATAATCATCCTTTAATATTCCCACTGCTGGGACACAGGCCTCCTCTCTGTAAGAAGAAGTGTGGGTCAGTAGATGCCACATTTCTTCGAATTTTGGTTTTAGGTCATGCCAGTTTCCTCACAATGTTTTCCTACACCATTTTTGAGAGCAGCAGTGAGCAGCAGTAAAGCACCTGCTTGGGTTCGAACCCACGAACTACAACCCGTACGATGAGACCGCTACCACTAGGTATATAATAATAATTACATAATTTTGGATATGTATATATCACCGGAAAATAACAAGAACCGCAAATTTATAAATTTCCTAGGAAATTTATAAACGGTTAGGTTAGGTTAGTTTATAAATTTCCTAGGAAATTTAGCGGTTCTTGTAATTTTCCGGTGACATATACATATACAACATTATTTTTAGTATGCTGCAAACCTGAATATAGTTTGTTCAGAATAAGTAACTGAATCGATTCCAATATTTTCTACGTCATGTTATATTTTTTCCCAAAAATATTTAAAAATGGTACCAAGTTAGGCACCGAGCGACACTAAGTACAGTAAAACGGGGTGAATAGGAACGCAGGGGTGAATCGGAACGAAACTTTAAAATGGATTTTAACATTGAAATAATATCGTTTTTTGCCTAAAGGTCTCTTAATGTGTATACTATATTATAGTTGACGATTAAGTGTAATTGTTGGCTACAAACTATATTACATCAACGTTAAAATCCATTTTAAAGTTTCGTTCCGATTCACCCCTGCGTTCCTATTCACCCCGTTTTACGGTACATATCCGCAATCATATGCGCACAACACAGGTTACAGCCGTAACCAACTTTAAGTGGTAAGTGGTAACCAACTTTTTGTACGGACATCCAGGTAACATAACAAGCTCATAACTTTGTTATTTTTCATGATATAGTTTTCAAATTTTGTACATAGATTCTTTACATAATAAAAAAAATTATATAAAAAAAAACAACCGACTTCCAAAAAAACACTACAAAGTGAAAAATAATTTTAATTTTGGAAGTCGGTGTCGTTGGTTCCGCATTTTGGTTTTTTGACACCGACTTCCGAAATTAAAATTATTTTTCACTTTGTAGTGTTTTTTTGGAAGTCGGTTGTTTTTTTTATATATAATTTTTTTTATTTTTCACTTTTTAGTTATATCTACCCCAATCAAATTCATATAAACACTACTTGCTATGTAAATATCAGTGACAGGAAGCTGCATCTGCGTTTATAGGGTACAGACGTGATGTTATGTTGTGCGATTGCGTAAACAATGCATACATATGCGATAGCAGCAATCGCGGTTGTTTTACTGGTATTAATTATTATTATATTTAAAAAAAATTATGACCTTTGTAGTGAGTACAGGCGTGATATTATGTTGTGTGATGGTGTAAAAAATGCTTAGATATGCTATAGCAACAATCGCGGTTAATCTGCTGTTATTTATTGAAGAGTTCCCTCGATTTCTACAAAATCCCATCATCAGATATTGAAATGGTGACAATGAGACCACAGGGGAAGCACCAGCTTTCAAATAAAAAAAGAATCATGAAAATCGGTTCACCCAGTCGGTTATTATGAGGTAACAAACATAAAAAAATAAAAAAAATAAAAAATACAGTCGAATTGATAACCTCCTCCTTTTTTTGAAGTCGGTTAAAAATAGACACGTGTTTCGGATTTGCCATATAGTAAAAATGATGTTGTATTATGTGTATCTGTTTTAGTGTATTGTATACGAGTACATAATATTTGCACTAATGACAGCCCCATTTTATGGCCAGGAAAATCACTGTCCTTTTCAAGGTTGCCTGGAAGAGATCGCAGAAAGCGATAAGGCCGTCCATTGTATATTTTATATTGTTTGATGTATTTTTTTATGTTTTTTATTTTAGTGGTATACGAGTAAAGTAAAATACGCAATCGCCCAATATGAAGATCGCTGAGTTGCTGCCCTACATTTTGTGCAACAGGTCGAAGTACAAATGCAAGTGCAGTGAAAGTGACGTCAATGAACATTTTCTTGTAGAATATAATTTAAATAATCATTTATTCCATAATCATACTTCGATTAGGTCTCATCTCTTTTATTTTATAAGTAATTAATGTACTTTTAATAATTAAATCTTTAATTAAATATTTTCCTAAGTAAATTTGGTTTTTTTTCGATCCTCTGACTGCAGCTAACGTAATTGGCGCAGTCGGTAGGATACTCGCGGGTCGGTTCGCGAGATCGGGAATAGGTAGCTAGGCTTCGTTACTAATTCGCGTCGCGAGTCACCCGGGTGGCTATCAAGTCCCGACACCGAGTATCCAGAATCTACGGACCTGCTGCAGACCAGGAGGAGAATCCAGCAATCGATTCACGAAGAGAACCAGATGAAACCTATGTGAGTACACTTGAATTGATCTCGTGTTGCTTTCCTTTATCTTAGTGTTATCCTTAACTTGCCCTTTAGTGTGTTAGTCTTACCACTTCAAGATTTATCACCCTAGGGCTAACAGTTCTCGCGAGTCTGAATCTCGTCAGGCTCGCCGGCATCAATTAGATAGTTGTAGGGATACAGATTTAAACCAGTCTTTAAGTGATTTAATCGACGAAATGTCTCACGACCCCGATACGATATTTAAGGCTCTCCGCCTTGTTCCGGATTTTGATGGAAACCCTAACGTACTGACAAGGTTTATTAACGTTTGCGATCAACTAGCAATTAAATATCTTAGTAACGCCCAAGGTAGTGAGTTTTCAAATCTTTGCCTTATCAATGGCATACTGAATAAGATAACAGGCCCCGCGTCGTGCACCCTCAATTCCAACGGGATACCTGAAAGTTGGTTAGGGATTAGATCTGCGCTGATAAATAATTTCTCCGATCAAAGAGACGAAACGGCTCTGTACAATGACCTCTCACTTGCTACTCAAGGTAATCGGACACCTCAGGAGTTTTATGACCAATGCCAAACGTTGTTCAGTACTATTATGACTTATGTGACGTTACACGAGACAGTGCCTACAACCATAGAAGCTAAACGCGAACTCTATAAGAAGGTCACCATGCAGGCATATGTTCGTGGACTTAAGGAACCTTTAGGATCTCGTATACGTTGCATGCGTCCTCCCACTATAGAGAAAGCCCTGGAATTCGTCCAGGAAGAGCTCAACATAATTTATCTTCAACAACGCAATGAACCTTCTAAGTCTCATGTCATCCCTAAAGCTGCGCTACAACCCCTACCTTCAGTTGCCCCATTACCGCGGAATAATTTCCCAATGCCAGTGCCCAATTGGCCTGTTCCCGTGGGACAGCAGCCCATGAGGCCTCCGCCTCAACCCTTTAGACTACCACCGCCAGGCGCGCATAATATGCGTAACCCTACGAACACCCAGAGGATGTTTAGTGCACCACCTCCTAACTACAACCCCCGTAGTAACGTATTTCGTGTTCCACCTCAAAATAATCCGCCACAATTTCAACACCCTCAACCAATGAGTGGCGTCCAACGTTTCACCCCAAAGACATTACCGCCATCCCAAATGGCGACTGGACATGACTGGACTAAGTCAGGAAACCCACCTCCAACAAATTATTTCAAAAGCCGAGAAATGAACTTGAATGAATGCTCGACACATGACGACGGCTACTCATATTACAATAACTGTGGCTGTTATCATGACCCCGTTTACAATTACTACGGCGATTATTATACTAGTGATTCACCCGAGTTCACTTCTGACGTAACCTATTATACGACTGACGAACACCATTTGACTGATGAAAATCAACCACAGCCAAGCTCTAGCAAGGCTGAGCAGGATTTTCAGGAGACATTGACATTAAAAAAGCCAAAATAGAAGTAAACCTCCAAACACAGAGGCAGTTGCCGTATATTCAAATAGCCCATCCTCCTCTCAAATTATTGGTCGACACGGGTGCGAACCAGTCTTTTATTAGCCCCGAAGCTGTCGAACAGTACTTTTCAAGTTATCCCTTAGATTTTGATCCATTCGAAGTGACAAACATACATGCAACTAGTAGAAATGATTTTTCCATTACATTACCGTGCTTCCCTGAGTTTCTTGATAAAGATAATATGAAGCTATTTGTATATAGATTTCACGATTATTTCGACGGCCTCATCGGTTTAGATCTATTAAGTAAGTGGGAAGCGCGAATTGACCTGAAAGATGGCCAACTACTTACTCGTTTTGCCTCAAACCCTATTCACATGTATAACTCGCGGAACGTGAACCTTTACGAGGACATAATACCAGCAATGTCATCTAAAGTAATTAGAGTTCCCTTAGATACGACGGACGGTGACGCTTTTATCCCGGAACAAATCATTTGTAACTGTATAATCCACGAGTGTATAACAACTGTCACTAATAGCCGTGGTTACTTAGAAATAGAAAATACCACCGCGAACGATATTATTTTCTCACTTGATAGTCCGGCGCACGCAGAAATATTTAACATCGAGTGCGCGCGCACTCAACAACCGGTCTCACGTATTGACGACGTCATCTCGCGCCTACGTACCGAACATTTAAACGAAGAGGAAAAAGCCAACCTAGTCACTCTTTGCTCTCGCTATGCGGATGTTTTTTATATTGACGGTGAACAACTAACTTTCACCAATAAGATCAAGCACCGGATCAGGACCACCGACGAGGTCCCTGTGCATGCTAAAACGTATCGCTATCCGTTTGTCCATCGAGAAGAAGTCAAGAATCAGATAGAAAAGATGTTAGAACAAGGCATCATCAGACCCTCCGACTCAGCCTGGAGCTCACCCATCTGGGTTGTGCCCAAGAAAATAGACGCTTCTGGCAAACAGAAGTGGCGACTAGTAGTTGATTTTCGTAAACTAAATGAAAAGACCATTGACGACAAGTATCCCATTCCTAACATAACTGACGTCCTGGACAAGTTAGGGAAGTGTCAGTACTTCACCACCCTGGATTTGGCCAGTGGATTTTACCAGGTAGAGATGGACCCCGACGATATTCCGAAGACAGCCTTCAATGTAGAGCACGGACACTTTGAATTTCTCCGTATGCCGATGGGACTAAAAAATTCTCCATCCACATTTCAACGAGTGATGGATAACGTCCTTAGAGGTCTCCAAAATGATATTTGTCTCGTCTATCTTGATGACATCATCGTTTTCAGCACATCCCTCCAGGAACAAATGGTAAACCTAGAAAAAGTTTTCCAGAGACTTAGAGAGTCTAACTTCAAAATCCAAATGGATAAATCAGAGTTTCTTAAGCTGGAAACGGCTTACCTTGGTCATGTGATTAGTAAGGACGGCGTCAAACCGAACCCTGACAAGATCTCCGCTATCCAGAAGTACCCAATTCCTAAGACCACCAAGGAAATTAAGCAGTTCCTAGGACTTCTCGGTTACTACCGAAAATTCATCCCGGACTTTGCACGTACAACAAAACCACTAACTAGTTGCCTGAAAAAAGGTAGAAAAATAAGTCTCACCCCCGAATACGTAAACTGCTTTGAAAAATGCAAGACTCTACTGACAAACGATCCCATTCTTCAATATCCTGATTTCACTAAGGAATTTAACCTAACAACAGACGCTTCAAATGTGGCTATTGGAGCCATACTATCTCAAGGCCCTATAGGTAGCGACAAACCCATATGCTACGCTTCACGGACCCTAAACGACAGCGAAATCAACTACAGCACGATTGAAAAGGAGCTTTTGGCTATAGTGTGGGCCACCAAATACTTTAGGCCCTACCTATTTGGAAGGAAATTTAGGATATTGACTGACCATAAACCTCTCGAATGGATGATGAATTTGAGAGAGCCAAATTCACGTCTGACAAGATGGCGACTAAGACTGAGTGAGTACGACTTTACAGTGCAATATAAGAAAGGCAAGATCAACACCAACGCTGACGCTCTATCGCGAGTAGAAATCCATCTAAGCGATACTAAATCCCTAATGGAAGAAATAGATGAACTGAATTCTTTACTAGGCAACCCGACTGAGATAGCCCTCTCTAAACCCAACTCCTCTACTGAGACTGTACATACTAGCCACGAAAATCCTATATTAGAGATTCCAATAACAGACGAACCTTTGAATAAATTTAACAGACAAATACATCTTACTATAGTTAATGACATCAAACGGAAAGCTATCATGACTAAACCATTTGACACACACACACGCATAAGCATACAACTGTCCGAGTCCAACCTGGAAGAAGACTTGGTAAATGCCATCAAGGAATACGTCAACCCCAAGGTTAAGACAGGCCTTCTAATTAATCCCCCCCTTGCAATGTACTCTGTTATTCCTATATTACAGAATAAATTCAAAGGCTCTTCAATGAACTTAGTGTTAACTAAATCCGAGATAGAGAACGTGAAAGAATATCTCCGTCAACAAGAGATCATTCGTCACTATCATGACGGCAAAACGAATCACCGTGGCATCCATGAGTGCTATTTGTCCTTATCCCGCAAATATTACTGGCCTAAGATGAAGGATCAAATCTCTAAATTCATCAGCGAATGTACCATCTGTGGTCAAGGCAAATACGACCGAAATCCTGTTAGACCCCGATTTCATGTTGTACCTCCAGCTACCAAACCCTTTGAAATAGTTCATATGGACCTATTCACAGTACAAAGTGAGAAATATGTAACTTTCATAGATGTTTTCACAAAATACGGTCAAGCATATTATTTGCGCGACGGTACGGCCCTCAGTATACTTCAGGCTCTGTTACAGTTTTGCACTCATCATGGGGTACCCTTGACGATTGTTACTGATAACGGCACTGAATTCACCAACCAGCTGTTTTTAGAGTTCACCAGACTACACGAAATCAACCATCATAGAATCTTAGCCCATTCTCCCAACGACAATGGCAACATTGAGAGATTTCACCTGACTCTACTGGAACATCTACGACTACTTAAACTAAAGCATAAAGACGAGCCTGTTGTGAACCTAATGCCATACGCTCTTATAGCTTACAACTCGTCCATACATAGCTTCACGAAGTGTAGACCGTTTGATTTACTAACTGGACATTTTGACGCTAGAGACTGTCTTAACATGGATACAACTCAGCACCTCTTACAGCAATACCTTCAAAACCACAGGGATAGAATGAAAACGGTTTATGATATAATCAACAGTAGATCCTTAGAAAGCAGAACCGCTATAATAGAAAACAGGAATAAAAACCGGGAACCAGAACTAGAATACGCCCCCGAGCAACAAATTTTTGTAAGAAACCCTTTAGCTCAACGACAAAAGTTAGCCCCTCGTTATACTCAGGATACTGTACTGGCAGACTTACCCATACATATCTATACTTCCAAAAAACGCGGCCCCATTGCCAAGTCTCGCTTGAAACGTATCCCTAAAACAGCTAATTTGTTACAGGATACTTCTAATAATGATCCTTCGGATCATCCGGCCTCAAGAGATAAAACTTGAAAGTTTGGCTGACGGACCAGGACTACTACCCCACAAACTTGGACCTATGAGACTAACCACTCACCATCATACGTTTATACAGAATGTTCAACTTAACGATATCAAAGACAAGGTAGACTCTCTACATAACCAACTGACAAGTTACAAGACACGACTTATTAACGACACCTACCTACTCTATGAGACACAAATCGACTATTTAACTGACAAACTTGGCAAGGTTTTAAAACAACTAAAATCTTTAGAACCTAACAGAGTAAAAAGAGGTATTGTAGATGGCCTCGGCTCCGTTATCAAAAGCATAACTGGTAATCTGGACCATAATGATGCTGTAAAATACAACGAAGCAATTAATCTTTTAAAGAGCAACCAGGATAAGATAGTATCTGAATTTAATAATCATATTAGCATAGATAAAGAATGGATATCTGAACATAATAAAATTTTGACACAAATTTTAGATAATCAGGGTAGAATTAACAAAACTATTGAATTGATATTAAAAAACAATGTTTATAATGAGAATAGCTTGATAAAATACGCTAAGCTTGCTCAACTCTTAATTATTGTAAGCGAAAATGTTGAAAACCTTGCTCAGGAATTAATCAAGTTAGAAAATAGTTTAGCATTCATCCGTGCATCTAGCACACATCATTCTATGATAGATGTAGACACTCTTAAAACTATGATAGGAAGACTTAAGAACATCTATGGTGATGAACAAATAGTTAATCTCGAACTTAGGCAATATTATGATATAATCAAACCAGGATCATACTACACAGGCAATCAAATAGTTTTCATATACAAATTCCCAATCATTTCCAGAGAAGTATACAACCTTTATCATCTATCCATTGTCCCTAATAGAAATAACCGAGCTCTTATCCCGACATATCCCTTCCTAGCAACAAACGAGATTTCATTCTTGTACATAGAGACAGAATGTCCGAAGCTCAACAACTGGTATCTCTGTGAAGAAGCTACTCACCACCAGCTCCGCACCAAACCTGATTGTATCACCGAGCTCATCAGCAACCAGATCCTGAAGGGAACCTGCGAATTTTCCACAGTCACCCTGAAGAAGGAAGCCATGGAAAAATTGGACGACGAACACTACGTCCTATCTTTTCCACATCCAAGTAAAGTCCAACTTCTCTGCGGAAGGTGAGATTACACCACACTTCAAGGAAGCTACCTCATCACCATCCCCGTCGGCTGTCACCTCAAGACTACGGAATTCACCATTAGCAACGTCAACGACGAAGTGAAAGGACAGCCCCTAAAGCTAACAGAAATCCCATCTGATACAGAAGGGCAATTCAAGATTGCGTCCCACGTCAAGCTAAACTCCATCGATCTGCAGGGACTACACAGCATTCAAGACAAAATTATGATGGAAGCCCCGATCAATAACGCCGGCGCCCCACTTGACATATTATACCACACAACGATACCATTTTACCTAATGCTGTCTGCTGCAGTCATACTACTAATCTTCATTTTACATCGACACTACAACGTCTGGACATGTAGAGAACGAGCAAAAGAGGAAGAGCAACCACCACATTCCGGAGATCAGCAACACCATGACGCGATCCCGGCAACATTTTCACTCAACGTGCTAAAATAGTTGCCGTTCTAAGGGGGGAGGAAATACGCAATCGCCCAATATGAAGATCGCTGAGTTGCTGCCCTACATTTTGTGCAACAGGTCGAAGTACAAATGCAAGTGCAGTGAAAGTGACGTCAATGAACATTTTCTTGTAGAATATAATTTAAATAATCATTTATTCCATAATCATACTTCGATTAGGTCTCATCTCTTTTATTTTATAAGTAATTAATGTACTTTTAATAATTAAATCTTTAATTAAATATTTTCCTAAGTAAATTTGGTTTTTTTTCGATCCTCTGACTGCAGCTAACGTAATTAGTATATATATATAAAATATACAAATAGCACAAACAAACAGTCAATAAGCCAGTGTCGCCTACCTAATCCATTGTCCTCAGTAAATAGGACAACGAGCTTATAAATAAAACGCTAAGGCCTCCAAATGAAATACCTATTTAAAAAAACGAACCTTATGATGAATGTCCGTGTAACATGGAAAGGATCCCGCACAAAATGTAAGGAAAAAAGTCGTTCGTTGAATATGGCTGAAATTTTGGTACAATATAGCCTGTAACATGCTGACTGAAAGTTAATATGGGCGGAAAAAAAATAATGGCCGGTTTTAGAGATATAGCTATTTTTATGTTCAAATAAGCCGGTCGATTCTGTTAGAATCTCACGGTGAGAATTTAAGTGTAGTGAGCTGTCATTCCATCTGATGCTAACTAGGATTAAACTACTTTCGGAACGCCTCTCTGGATCTTCTTACTTCTTACTTGAGTGATAGGATTCAGAGAGTTGACGTTAACGGAAAAAGGTCACCCGGATCTGTAGTAAAAATGGGGTCCCCCCAGGGCTCAATTCTTGGCCCATTTTTATTTCTTATTTATATAAATGATGAAGGATGAACATGATATAGTGTTGTTTGCAGATGACACTTCACTTTTATTTAAACTCAAACGTCAGCAGCTGGTTACTGACAATATAAATAGTGCCCTCGCAAAAGTAGTTAACTGGTTTAATGTTAATAACCTACTTCTTAACGGAAAAAAAACCAAATGTATTAAGTTTACGATACCAAATGTTAGACAACTAGAAACTAGTGTTCTCATAAAGGGTGATGAGTTTAAACCCGAAAATACCACAGTATTCTTAGGCATAACTTTGGATGCCAAGCTTCAATGGGGCCCCCATATAGATAAATTGTCAAAAAAGCTTAGCTCTGCAGCATACGCCGTTAGGAAAACTGATTTAGAGACAGCCCGTTTAGTTTACTTTAGTTAGTTTCATAGTGTGATGTCATACGGTATTCTGTTGTAGGGAAATGCCGCCGATATTCAGACAATTTTTATTTTACAAAAAAGGGCAATTCGTTCCATTTATAAATTAAGTCCCAGAAACTCCCTCAGAGACAAATTTAAAGAGATTAATATAATGACTGTGCCTTCTCAGTACATTTATGATAATCTTTTGTATGCGCATAAAAATATTAATCTGTTTAAAAAATACAGTGATATCCATAATATAAATACTAGGAGCAAACACAAATATGTTGTTCCTACAACAAGGCTCAAGAAAATAGGTGGCTCGCTTAGATGCCAATGTATACGTTTTTATAATAAACTTCCTAGCCACATTCAAGAAATAAGCATGAATAAATTCAAATCTTTTATAAAGCTAAAACTATGCCAGAAAGCCTATTATACTGTAAAAGACTACATTGAGGACAAAAAAGCTTGGGATTGAGCTGCTCCAATAGGTCTAGACAGTGAATGTTGTTTATTTTTTATTTTGCTGATTTACACTTTTGTTTTTTTTTTCCTTTCTAAATACATATCTATTTATATACAGAATGACATGAACATTTACTGCTTAAAGTCTTATAATGTCAAAATGTCCTGTCCTTGGTATTGCTCGTCGAATCGTTGAGCTCCTTAAGTTCTGAGTTGAGCTGCACGGTTACTGACGAATGCGTGCACTGACTGCACAGGTCCACTCAGTGTGGTTCTTTCCTCAAAAGACCACTTCAGACACCAATCTACATGGTCCTCAAAGATTATATCCAGATTTTTATATACACATTGACATTGATGAATTTTATATAAACAATGACATGGATATTTACTTTGTAAAGTATCTTATTTTTATTATTATTACTGTGAGTGTGAAGACTATGTGGGTCATTTCTTTTTTCGGTTTTCCTTCTTAGTTAGTTTTAATCATGATCTGGCAGTTTGAGTCATTTATGCGGCCTACCCAAATGTCCTTTCATTGGTATTGTTCGTCGAATCGTAAGGCTCCTCAAATTCTGAGTTGAGCTGCACGATTTTTGACAAATGCGTGCACTGACTGGACAGGTCCGCTCAATCTGTGTGGTTCTTTACTCAAAAGACCATTTCAGACATACATGGTCTTTAAATGATCTGACCAAGATTATGTCTGAACTTTAAAAGAGACTGTGTCCTCTGAGTTTGCTTTGGCCTTTCTTCTCGGAGTAGTCAGGTAGGAAACGCCGACATCATCTAGTTAAAAAAAAATATGATTGACATGTAATGACGTGCCCCTTGCACGTCATATTTTTATGTCTTCTCAGAAGAATTTTACAAAGTAGCTAGGCTTTCTGTTAATCCTTACGGTTTGAGTGCTTATCGATTTCGGTCACATTTACCTTCACGAAATAAATGAAATAAGCAGTACCTTCCATCTCCATGTTTTTTCTTTTCATGTAAAGTTTTGCAAGTACCTGCGTACAACAACAAATGAAACTTAGATTCGACGGAATTTTACACCTCTGAAAAGAACATGAAATGTGCAACTAATAAACAGTAAAATAGATGCTGAAACAAAACTCTAACAATGGAAATCACGTATTCGGTATCCTGCCTTTTCACCGAAAATTGTTTGGCAGATTATCACTTGCCAACCAACGTTTTGCTGATGTGTCACTTTGACAACTAACGATTAGAACATTTTTGTATGACAACGTTTCATTTGGTAAAATTATTGTTAAGCTGATTATTATAATGACACAAAACGTTTGGGACATTTATCATTTGTCAAACATTTCACTAGGCCACATAACTATTAGACGAATGACGTTTTGTCAGTGTAACAGTTCCCTTTTCATACATTGATATAATGATAAAAAATAAACTAATTTTTACACACATTTTTGCTAGGTTAGATAAGGTTAGAACTGTGACCATACAACGCCAAATTACATTGTCATAAAAATAAGTTGCGCTTACCCACATAATATTAAATAATTATTAAACGAAACCCTACTAGATTTGGTGTACAATAAACAATTAAATGAATATTACGCAAACTAAAACAATGTGCTACTTGAAAGTTGGCATTTTAAAAAATGTCATGTCAACGTACAGTTGGTAACTGTGAGGTTGGGAAATAAAACAAAATTATATGATAAGTTGGCAAATGATTATTCGGTGAAATAAAATCCTGCGAAACGTTAGTTGGCAAGTGACAATCTGGCAAACAATTTTCGGCGAAAGGGCAGAGAACCCACGTATCCACATAACATGTAAAAACGTAAAATAATTATCAACAAAATAGACAGAGAATTAAAAGCGAAACTACGTATGCCATTATCCGCTGTAGCCGGTAAAAGTATTATAGAACATTCTCGAAATAAAATTCAGAGTACTATGTGAAATACATTTAGTTTGCTTTGTTTGTATGTAAGAGGAAACGCTCAGCATTCTATATTGTGAGCATGAAGAGCATTCCTGATGTTAAAATGGGTTTTTGTTTGGGTATAATGACGTTGTATGTAATAATAAAAACGTATCATCACACCTTTCCCCAAAGGAGTAAAACATCTGTCTAGCAAAGGCTAGGCAGATGTTTTACTCCTTTTTTTTTCTTTTTTTGCATTTGGTTAGACTGAAATCCGACACCAACATAGTTGGGACTTTTCCCAATTATGTTGGTGTCGGATTTCAGTCTAATACCACAAATAGTCAAATGCAGCTTAATACCAGTATTTTACATGGAGCGACTGCCTATCTGACCTCCACAACTCAGTGGGTAATACGACCCCTTGGTAAGTCTTGTTGTAATGCTTTCGGGCTTCTGACACTCTGTATTCAGATGCCTCCGGTTAGACTGGAAGCTGACCCCAACATAGTTGGGAAAAAGGCTAGGCAGATGATGGTGTGTTTCATATAAGGGGATGCTCGCTTGAAGCGCGCGGTTGGCGCAGGCAAAGCATTGCCCATGAGCTATCCACTATCCTGCATTGTTTAATGCAGTAGATTTCAAATCCTAACTTGAATGCTAAGTTATTTGCTGTGTTGGAGTGGTGGTATTATAAAGAATGATGCCCCTTAGATGCGCTGACAGCGGTCAGTATCATTGGTGAAATTCACCCTTAGTTTCGTGTAACAGTCAGCTGTGCTGCTGGGGAGTTTACTTGCGTCACTTCTTCTTCCCAGGTATAGCACTAGGAACTGGTGAAAGACTTCGCGTTTGGTGGGACTGTCTTATGTAATGTTGACGTTTAAAAATATACACATTTCTTAAATGGATAAATCTAGCATAATTAGCATATAATTTTCCCACTGCTGGGACAAAGACCTCCTCTCAGTGAGAGGGAGTGGGCCGTTATTCAACATGCGGACCTAGTATGGGTTGGTTGGTGTCACATGTCTTCGAATTTTTGGTTCTAGGACATTCCGGTTTCCTCACGATGTTTTAACCCTTTACCGCATGATATCACTACATAGTATAAAACAAAGTTGCTTCCGTATGTCTGTCCCTATGTATGCTTAGATCTTTAAAACTGCGCAACGGATTTTGATGCGGTTTTTTTTAATAGATAGAGTTATTCAAGAGGAAGGTTTATATGTATAATACATGCATAATATAGTAGAGAAACAGTGATCATTTTAGAGGTTTCTAATGTGATGTCGTAAATAAACACATTTTTTGCGCTTACATTGCAAACGCTAGCTGAACCCTACGAGATAGATCAAAATAATGAACTACAGTATTGTACACCTTAAAAAGGTCTACAAAAAAGTCCGCGATGGCATACGTCTATCTCTTAGGGATAACCCACAATAACCATTTTTTATCCTATACTTTTTACGAGAAATAATAAAATTATCAGTGTTTTTCTACTATATTATGCATGTATTATACATATAAACCTTTCTTTTGAATCACTCTATCTATAAAAAAAAACCGCATCAAAATCAGTTGCGTAGGTTTAACGATCTAAGCATACATAGCGACAGACAGACAGCGGGAAGCGACTTTATTTTATACTATGTAGTGATCAGTAGGTATTGCACCCGTGCGAAGCCGGGGAGGGTCGCTAGTATTAAATAAGTGACAATTTTCTTTTATTTTTTTATGTTAATGTCTTTATTAAAGCTTCAGAATGAATTATAGTGTTTTTATTTTTTATTTTTTTATGTCCAAGTGGTATGTGATGATAGACAAAATAGTTGTGTTTTATTATTGCTAATGATATGAAAAACAAACCACATTAGGATTTATACGCTAGTTTTTTATTTTTTTAGAGTAAAATAAACTGTAAACATGTCAAACCATATATGGTTTCCTATGCGGTAAAGGGTTAATGGTTAAATCTAATATTTTATTTTAATCAAAAGTTGCTATATTGTAGTAGTATTTTCATTGTTCGCAGCTGAAATTATATTGAAAATTAAGGCCACATTTATAGCGTAAATTCTATCACAAAACTCAGTAAATAATTCAAAGAGGTAGACTTTATTCGAGATACCTACTAACATATTACAGATTGTATTTAGGCTTCATTGAGAGAGTAAGATTTATTACATAAAATAAGATTATTTGCCTTATTAATGGTGCTCAATACCCACAATACAATACATTTGTTCGAGAGACAAATACCCAACAACTTGGAGATATCTTACATTATTAATTGCTGTTAAGCCTACCTATCTTATTTTTCTGTCACTATCAAACTGAAATACATTATGTACAGTCTCTTGAACAAGTTATTTGGTATACTACCAAAAATATTCATCTTTCAACTACACTACCCTGACATACGTGTTAAAACTAATTTGAAAACATTGTAAAAGCAAATTCGTTTTAAAAGAGTAACCGTGGAGTATTTTGCCGGCTCTTCCCCAAAGAAAATTACCAATTGGTCCCGTGTAGGTTTTTGTGAAATAAAATATTATGATTTTACATTGTGATTACCTATTTATTTTCTGTTCTTAGCGTGTCAATGGTAATCTAAATGGAGTCAGCCCAGAATCTGCCCACGAGCTTGGCGCCATCACTAGCGTCCATTAGTGCCTATAAGGTGTTGACAACAGGTCACGCAGGACCCGATTAAGTGTCCCATCGTTTGTGGAACAGCCCCACATTTACACTCCCGGGCAGAATCATCTATAAATCACCCTACAATGTTCCCACTGCTGTGACTCCAATCTCCTCACGGTGAGACGGAGTGGGCTGTAATCTACCACACGCACTCAATCCGGGTTGGAAGATGTCAAATGTCTTCGGATTGTTGGTTCTAGGACATGCCAGTTTCCTCGCGGTGTTTTCCTTTACCGTTTTGCGAGAAGTGGTGATGAAATAGATTTTACAAAGCGCCTGCCTGGGTCGAACTCACGTTCTACAACTCGTAAATCTGGGCCGTTACCACTGAACCAGCCTATGGTATACTTGAGTTATGTAAAAGAATTGACTACCCAGTACGCTCACAACATTGTTAAAGTAGCTGCAAGTTCGCTACCGGTGTACCAAATAGCTTGTTAGGTTGTACATAATACGAATATTACTTTTCTCGGTTTGGTTAGTAGCGTAATTCGCCCAGGGGTGTCGTAAAAAACTATGAAATTGCGAAGAGAAAATTGGCAGTACCCTTTCGCTTGCTCACCGTGATCACCAATCTTTATGGCTAGTCTGGTGATAATAACAATTATTTTACTTTGACATTGAAAATTTTTATCATTTGATATTTACGATTCAATCTAGCTATATCATGTGTTTCGGAACCCTTACAATATTACGCACTTAATTCTTTCAAAAAGACTAACAAAATATCTTTAAATACCAAAAGCCTTAACTTACAAGAAATCGACACTCAAAGGTCCTCGAACTTCAAAAGGTCGAACATAACGACGTGTCCTAACTATAGAAGTTATTAGCCGACGCCTTCCCTAACGAAAGTTTAATCTGGGTCTGGCGATATCATGTTAGGTTAAACTCAGTTTGTAATAGGTTTGACACTTGGTTGGCGAGATAGGTGCTTTGTCATTTTGATTTTAGGGATCGTTTGCATTTGATTATAGTGACTACCTTGATTGGGTGAGTTTAGGTAGCAGAGCTTTTTGTGAAAGAGTTTGTTCGTAGAAGTACTTCAACCATAACTATTTCTTTTGTAAGGCGACGTTGCTGAGTTTAAGATTGATTAATAAAGGCCATATTTTCCCTATAAGGACCCTACATAATCATTAGGGTGGTCCTTATTTTTCGACTTTGAAATTATCCCCGGGGCACTTTCTCATTTGATTATATACTTCTAAATATGAAATAAGTTTTTTTTGTTTTTTTTTTTGTTAAGATTTAGAGGTCGCTACCAGATGTCGAAATTTTTACAATAAGCATTGAAAAACATCTTAAATGATGGTTTCATTAATGTTTCATTTAGGTGTTTATATCATATTTTCCGTGCAAGTAAAACTCGCATAGACAATCGCTTTTTATCCCTTCCTCCTCTCGACCTCTCTTCTGTACCGACGCGTCGAGATTTAGACCGTTCACACAATCAAAAAGATAAGACGTACGCGTGCGCACTAACATCATAATACGTTAAAAATTGGTTTGTGCGCATGCGTAATTGCGTAACCCTTGTATCTTAAAAATGAATGATTCAAATATCTACATAATATCCTAATTTATAATAACAACAATAATTTTGTAATATTTTTTATGTCCTAGCTATAAAAATAAAAGAATCTAACAAATACAGATTTCGAGTTTTTATTTAAAATTCAAACCTTGGTAGCGACCTCTAAATGTCATTTAAAAAATTCAAAAAAAATACTGAAATACTTTCTTATGGTATATAATCAAATTACGTGGTGCCCCGCGAAATTAAAGAAAAAAATTTTTTTTCTTACGAATAAGGACCACCCTAATAATCATACTATAATGTTCCTGCTGCTGGGACACAGACCTCCTCTATTTTTAAGAAGGAATGCGCCGTAATCCACCGCGGGTCCAATGCGGTTGGTAGATGTCACAAGTCTTCAAACTTTTAAGAAGGAATGCGCCGTAATCCACCGCGGGTCCAATGCGGTTGGTAGATGTCACAAGTCTTCAAACTTTTCGCTCTCGGACACACCGGTTTCCTCACGACGTTTTCTGTCAATGTTAATTTTAGTGTCGGTTATTTAAAAAAATCAGATATTTCCTACAAAAGTGCAATGCGTTCAAAATGTATAGAATACAATTTTTTGTTTTAATAACCGACGAAAATTTTCAACTAACAGGTATATTATACAACGTGTAACGTTAGATGCCCAAAACCTGAAAATAGTTTCATCAGAATAACGAGAAGAATTAATTGAACCACTTTTTAATATAGGTCACATTTTTCAAAAAATCTTCATTAAAAACGTTGCCGTGTCTATTTAAGCAAGCCAATGTCAGCGCGGCGCAGCGGCCCGGTGACGACTCCTCCCTCGATAAAGCGTCGTCGCAGACGCCAGAAACGATCAGAATGGCCAGTAAAACTAAAACATCACATAAAACCTTTTAAAAAAATTTTAATGACTTATTTTCTCTCTGCAATAGGTCAATTGAATTAAAAAACAGTTGGGGTGTCTGAGGTTTTGCGCATTTAACGTTACACGTTGTATACCTTATATATATTTTGTTCTTTTAAATTTAAACATTGCTCTAGATATGTCTTATACATCACAGATGCGTTTACGAGCAGCAATTTCACAGATTACTAACTCTGCTATGCCATTTTAGATCGTATTTTGTCAGTCAGGAAACATAGCTAGCAGTTAATTCAGCAATATTCAACAACAACACAAGTCGCTACACTATCACCGGTTGAACACTACTATATATTCAACAAATTGCTGCACTAATCTTAAATCTTCACTGAAATTTAATACTACGCTCGCTTGTTCCCGCTCTTCAAATATAAAGTTATGTTCAGCAGACGGTGACAGTGTTAAAGCGAATAGTTACTGTCAATTGACTGGAATGGTGATTGTGTCTTGTCTATGTTCATACGACGACTGTGTTTGAGCAAGTAGTAAGCGTTAGTTACTGGCATGTAACATGTAATTTAAACACACCATATGACGCTAATTGATAACTATTGCCGAAAGCAGCATTACGTGGCTCTAATTAAACATGAAACCTTCAGTTATGTAACGATTAATGTAACGTTCAGCAATCAATCTACATATTTAGACGGATCAATCACTTTTTCCAACACGGATTTTGTTGAAGCATCCGAGTCATGATAACTCCCATTATTTTTAAAAACATGGCAATGCTCAATTCCTTGGAAATAGTTATTTAATTTATAATTCTAAATATTTATTCCACATAAACCTACATGGGAACTTAGGAAACGTCAAAAGCTAGGTGCACTCCAGCACGTATAGTATGGCCAATTCTGTTTCCACTCTACGAAGAATAGACATATCTTTCTATACAAAGTGACGTTTATTTTCTCCATTTTTGACATCGCGCGTACAAATTATACTACTTACATACAAGGAGGATGGCGAGGTTGCATGTACAATGGGACCCACTGTTAGGAGTATCGTGCAGTACGGAAACTTATAACTAGTTGTAGAACTATATAAAACTAGCAGAAAAGCAAATGGGCAGTAAGTCGTAGAGGCTGGGAGAAAAAAGATATGCAATGTAATAGATTATAACCTAAAACGAATCTAATAGTGCTTATTTAATAACATAATACAATATTTTGTTTATGTATTATGTAGTTTCAAAAAGGTGATCAAGCAGAATAGAAATATTTACCAACACTACCATCGTGTTTCTGTATCAGTCTCTCTGGCAAAATATAGGTACTTACATACCTACTCAAAATAAAAAATACGTCTGGAAGCTAGGAACTAGAAAATAGTGACACGGTCAAAACGAGATATGAAAATGAAATTAATACTGTAAGCATACACTGGATTGATATAGGATGAAACTGCTCTACTCGTATAATCACCGACTTGACGACTTCTACTCCTAATACGAAACACGGTGAGTTTAATTACTGCATGATGACTTATTTTTATGTAAATAAAAATCTTTTCTAACTTTTAATTCCCATCATCTAGTGACTCAATATTTTTTATATAATCCTCTTATAAACTCTTAATTATAGTAAATATGAACTTGCAAGTGAACGTCACTTGGTTAATTTATAAATAATGTGGGTCCAAACTCGCCATCCTCCTTTATCAGTTTTTCTTTCATTTCTATAGTAGTCATGTCATGTTGCGCTTAAAGTCTGTAATTACACTACCTATAGACGTAATTTTGACTTTCCAATCAATCCCGTTCCATTCGATAAATAGCAGCGGGGTTTGACTTTACGGTATCAAAAACCGCTCTTTGGAAAAACACACCAACATAGGCCCTCTTTAAATAACGTTAACTGTGACGTCATTCGCCGGTAAATCGCAAACACTGTGTGTCGGCCACCGCTCTTCCAGGAAACTGTAGCTTTACTAATCAAAATCTTCCGTTCTCTCAATTCTATTCAACGTTTTTGAAACGAAATCCTATTAACATTGTGTCGAGCTTGACACCTAACTTCCTATTCCAGGCGAAACTAAAGTTCAGTTCAAACGGTGACACAAATTTCGCGGGTAGCGGATGTAACTTCATCTTGTCAATTGAAGTGAACATGTTACATTAAACAAGGAGCTCAGTATTGGGTTTGGCATAGTGTTCCGGTAATGGCACTCATCATCTGCCTAGCCTTTTCGCAACTATGTTGGGGTCGGCTTCCAGTCTAACCGGATGCAGCTGAATACCAGTATTTTACATGGAGCGACTGCCTATCTGACCTCCACAACCCAGTTACTGGGTAATACGAGACCCCTAGGTAAGACTGGTTGTCAGACTCGGGCTTCTGATTACCCGTAACGACTGTCACAGATCTACGAATGACGGCCGGGACCAACGGCTTAACGTGCTTTCAGAGGCACGGAGGGGTCTCGGTATGTAAAGATGGTCACCCATCCACAGACCAACCGCGGCAAGCGTAGCTTAACCTGATCGATCGACCTGTGCGGCTGTTATTATTTAGCCACGGGCCCCTCCGGAATGACACTGAACGACGAAAAACAGATGATATCTCCTCTGGCGTATGCCTCACCCCCAAATAGCATTGCATAAACTTAAGCACAAACAGCCTATATTTTTTTTATTGCTGGGACACAGGCCTCCTCCTGGTGAGAGGGAGTGGGCCATAATCCGACACGCGGGCCCAGTGCGGGTTGGTAGACGTCACATGTCTTCCTTCACCATTTTGAGAGCAATGGTGATGAAATAATTTACACATAGTAAAGCTCCTGAGTTCGAATCTACGACCTACAACTCGTAAGTCACGGCCGTTACCACTGAGACACCGCTGCTCCTAATGTATAGGGTGTTTGGAAGCTGGATGCAAAGCCTTAAGGGGGTGATAACTGACACCATTTAGAGCATTTTAAGCCATACATGTCTTAGATGAAGTATGTTTTCTTTATACTTTTTTCCCAGTTAAAGTTGGTATGTTATTTTTGTCTAAGTGTTTGGAGTTAAAAATTAAAACAAACATACTTCGTCTAAGACATTAATGGATTCGCTCGCATCGGGCGAGTAAATTCGTGCAAATCGACTAATAAGCCAAAAATTCAAAACTGCTTGTAAATGCTTTGAGTTTGAGTTTGAGTCTGAAGCAGATTGAGACAACATCAAAGAATATTATTTTCATACTCAGCTAAATCACCTTAAACCTTGACAAATTCAACGCGAGCATGTATTCCAAAACTGTCACCAGAATTGTCACCCCAAAGCCCTTCCTTATCTTATTACAAAAGATCTTACGGGGAATTTGGTAACGTAATCGAAAAATTAAATTAAATTATCCCTCCTGTAGTCAAGGCCTCGCCTTCGTCACAAAGACATTGAATACACAAATTAGATACAGAAGGATGGCTCCATAGAACGATTGAAAACGCGTACCCACATACATTACATCCACATACATACGTACGATCTTAAGTTAATGCCTGGGGACCAAACTTCGGAAATTGAATTTAATCATTCAATTCAATTCAATTAATCTTCATTGCAATCTATAATGTACACATACAGGTGGTAAGTACTAAACAATAGACACAATTATGGACCCTTTCCTACTCCGTATGACTAACAGACATAAGCCCCAAACTAATCTTAGTTTGGGTCCAGAAGTAAGAATGAATGACAACACGATTTTACAGTTGTCCCCTATTCCGATGTGTTTATACCCGTCCAAAATTTGAATTATTCACTTGTTTTGACGAATGAACTAAGTTTGGACGGGCCCGTCCATGACATCGAGCATCTTCTATGACGGACTTAGAGAGTAGACTCCTAGTCACGAGTGCGCGTGCACTCGCTGTACGTGAAGCGTGTCTATGTGTCCGTGCGCCTGCTTTCGGTCGTTATATGAGCTAACCTTCTGTATGTAACTATTTTTTGTCGGTTAACAGGAAAAATATAGTATGTTGTTCTATTCCAAAGAACAACATACTATATTTTGTGTTAACGTGTAGGGTGACATGACGCGCGTGTTTTGTTCTTTTTCCTTTGTCAATTTTTGGAGATTTTGTTTCAATTTCAGTTGGATCATGTTTGAAGCTTTCTCGGGTTATGGTTGTCGTTTAAGGGCTGCTTTACTACCAAAGTCATTTACCTTTTATCCGTGAAATAAAATTGACGTCTGACAGTTCTAATATAGAGAAACTGACAAAAATTCAAAAAAAGACTTATTCTAGATATCAAATTTCGGGGAAATCGCCCATTAGATACTCGTATTTTATGCCTTGGTTAAAATAATTATAATCCACTCAGCATACGAGGGTGGGTTAAAAAAGTTCGCGAAAGAGTTAGAGTGGGGTGGGAGGAGTTTTTTCACCTTTCACTACTTGGTAACTCAATACAACTATAAATTTTCAGTTTCAGTTCATTAACCTTTGAGATTTCGCTAGATAAACAAGTAAATCGGATAGAGAACACTGATTATGGAGAAAATTGAGTTTCGTGTCGTAATAAAGTTCCTTACTAAGCAAGTAAAAACGCCTCGGATAATTATGGAAGAGATTTCATCTATTTACAGGGACTCTTATCCTGAAAAATCGATGATTTAGAAGTGGCATAGTCTCAAGCAAGGTAGAGACTCGATTGAAGACGAGCAGCGGTCTGGCCGCCCTATTGATGCAACATCTTCAGACATTGTTGAAAAAATTTGTTCTCGAAGATGTTCGTCTGAAGAAAAAACAGATCGCAAAAATGACTGGAGTATCGTCTACGACTATTTTGAGCATTCTCCATGATCATCTTGGCGTGTCAAGATCAGTGCAAGATGGGTGCCGAGAATGCTCACACCGCTTCAAAAACAACAGCGCGTCGAGTGTTCTCGCAAATTTTTGTGTCTGTGTAGTGAGAACAGGGATGAGATTATGAACCAAATTGTGACTGGGGCCAAGATGTGGGTTCATCACTATGAACCTGAGTCAAAATAAGAGTCCATGTACCTAGGTAGTTGCACAAAAAGGCGCAGAACCGCCTAAGAAGTTCAAAGTGTCACAATCGGCCGGAAAGGTTATGGCTACAGTTTTTGGGATTGAGACGGAATTTTGTTGATCGATTATAAAGATAAAGGGGTCAATATCACGGCGCAATACTACGCTACGCTACTAGAAAAATTAAAAACGCAACTAAATAAAAAAGAAGGTGAAAGTGGTCTCCTTTTGCACGATAACGCACCCGTTTTAAAAAGTCATGTTGCAATGGCGGCCTTACATTGGCTGCTTTACAGATGGTACAACACAGTGGACTGCGCATTCACTTGACATCTAGTAGTGTATTATTATGTACTGTGTTGAGCAATAAACGAATTGAATTGAATTGAATTACACAGGTGCGGCTTCGAAACTCTGAACCACCCACCCTACAGTCCAGATATGACCCCTTGTGATTATTATTTATTCCGACACATGAAAAAAGAGCTTCATGAAAAGAAATTCACCGATGACGACTAAGTGAAGTCGGCTATTTCGGTCTATTTTGAGGGCCTTGACAAATCTTTTTTTTTTTTTTCGGAGGTATAAACAAAGTATAATATTTGAAAGGTCTGAGAAGTGTTTTAAGGTTAATGCAGCTCGTTTAGTATATTTTAGTTATTTTCATAGCGTTATGTCCTACGGTATTCTGCTGTGGGGCAAAGCAGCAGATATACAAAATATATTCGTCCTTCAAAAACGAGCTGTTCGAGCTATTTACCAGCTAGGTGCTAGAGTTTCTCTAAGAGATTTATTTAAAGATATTGGTATTCTCACGGTTGCATCACAATTCATATTTGCCAACATCATATATATTAGGCAAAATATACACTTGTATACTAAAAACAGTGATGTTCACAATGTTAACACCAGAAATAAGGACAAACTACGTGTTCCCTTTCACCGGCTTCATAAGGTTCATAACTCATTTGTTGGGCTTGGTATAGCCTTTTATAACAAGCTACCCTCTTCTTTGCTAGATTTGCCTTTTAATGCATTTAAAGCTCAAGTAAAATCCAACCTTTGTTCAAAGGCATACTACTCCATCAACGACTACTTAAACGATAAGAATAGTTGGTCGCCCTGATTAACTCAAGACAATGTTTATGTTCTTTCTCCAGAATTAGATTACTGATAGGTTATTATACTATGAGCTCATTATACAATTGTTTTTATTGGGCTGTATAAGTCAAATCAGTTTAGTTTTATTTTTATTATATTATTGACATAATCAACCCATTTAAATGTTTTCTAATGAGTTGATTGCAATATGTGGCTAGCTAGTGACCTCGACGATTGATCATATTATTCTTACCTGAGCAACCGGCAGCAAGTTCGTCATGCTCCCTCAGATGTCACTGCTTGCGGTAGCGTCGGGGGTCGGGTTGCCTCCTTCCCTCAAATATGGCGAGGGGGGTAATGGCTGATCTTTGCGTTATGCTCGTGAACGGGTGCTGCTTGTGGTGACTGGTCGTCTTGCTGACCATGGTTTTATTATTGTTATAATTAGTAATAACTTGTTTATTTAGTTTCCTTCGATGGTCCTAGTTTATCATTTGTGACTTCAAGCGACAGCTTTGTAAACAGAACCCAGCATTGCATAAATATGTTAGCGGTCACGCCCTTCATACCTGGAGGCTTTTATTTAATTTTCATTTATTAATTTTTGCTTGAGTACCTACGTATAGTTTTTTATTGTATTTCTTGGTATATTGGCGTTGCTAGCTGACATATGGCAGATAATTGAATTTAGTGTCCTGTGTCTTGTAATGTTAATTACTTTGCATACCTTGTATTGTATTCAGTCAAGTATTTTCTAACTGAACAGACAGCTGTGCTGCTGGGGAGTTTGTTGCGCCACTTCTTCTTCCCAGCGAAAGCACTAGGAAGTGGTGAAGGGCGGGCGTTTTGGGGGACTGTCTTTTGTAATTTTGACGTTCGAAAAGTGCTGATTCTCAGCCTAGTTTGAATAAATGACTTTTGATTTTGATTTTGATTTTGAATGGAGAGTATATTGAGAAGAAAAAATAATTTCTTGTTAAATTTCACGTCCCTTCCTTTTCATTACGCGAACTTTTTGACCTCCCCTCATAGTTGTAGCGCTAAATATACAAGTGCGAAATTATATACAAGTGGAAACGTACAATTTTTTAATAGACAAATGCTACTATTGACGAATTTCTTGCTGACAAAATTTGTTGTGATTGACCCTCTATACACCCACAGCCACGTCAACAAGTTTCATGGATGTTATTTTAATGCTCTTTGAATAGTAATACAAAAATAGTTTAAAAAATGGGTTTATTACATCTACCTATTAATAATTATAGCACTCGAAGTTTCATGGATCATGATACTTGTAACTATAGCCTACAAATTTTACAAATCATCATCTGCCTAGCCTTTTCCCAACTATGTTGGGCACGGCTTCCAGTCTAACCGGATACAGCTGAATACCAATACTTTACATGGAGCGACTGCCTATCTGACCTCCACAACCTAGTTACTGGGTAATACGATACCCCTTGGTAAGACTGGTGGTTGGAGTTTCGGACTTCTGACGACCCGTAACGATTGTCAAAGATCCATGAATGACAGCCGAGACCAACGGTTTAACGCGCTTTCCGAGGCGCGGAGGATTCTCGGTATGTAAAGATGGTCACACATCCACGGACCAACCGTGGCAAGGGTAGCTTAACCTGATCTATCGATCCGTGCGGCTGTAATCACTTAGCCACAAGCCCCTCTCCTACAATTTTACAAATAAAAAAAAAAACGACGGGTTGCACTCCGAGAGTGCCGGCAGAAGTGAAAACTTAAATATTAACGTTGTGCATTTTTTATATTTTGGAATGGTTAGGGAATCATTTTGCACGAATTGCTTTAATTATCAGTATAAAAGTACTATCATTTATGTCGTAGAATACAATATTTATTTATTGCGCTATCTTGCACAAACATGACAATTTATATTACATTAAAAAGTTTATCTCTCAGAAAAATCAACTTCCATCCATAATTTCGACGACTTTTTCACCATCATTATTACCAGAACCATTATTTTATTATTTTTTTTATTTTTTCACGTCCACCGGAGGTGTGCCATATGTTCCACCAGTTATCTGTAGTTCCCAAATTGTAGATTTATTGTCGAGAGATGTACCTTCAAGTCTATCAATACATTATAACTACAATTCTAATTAATTCATTCATTTAAGTTAAGTTTGTTTCTGTAACATAAACACACACGAACATTCGCGCAAGCACCCTGCCCCACCTAAACTAAACAACAGGCGCAGGCATACATTTTCGCCGCGCCGTAGAAAGAGAGGGGGATACTTCCTCGCCTACGCCGCGCCGCCGGCTGTCTACTCACCATCCGTCTTACGAATTTTCGATCAGGGTCACGTGTCCTGACGCGAGTTTTACATTTTTTACCCGTTACAAAAAAAGTGTACAACGCTGCTAAAGAAGTTTTCACTTCAAAAAAATGCCTTTTATATTGCCCTGAATACTGCCAAAAGCTACGCCTTAATAAAGTGCTCGTTTTCATTAGCAGCGGTGCCTATCGCGGTTCAGTGGTTCGTAAAGTGTTCCTACCTAATAAGAAAAGTAGGAGCTATCAATTTATATTGCACACCATTATTCATGCCCGCCACCTATAATGATATTATAAAAAAACGAAATGTAATGTAGATTTTAGAGTGGTAGTTAGCTTTGAAACAAAACCAAGAAAGAAAAAAATTAATTGTTATTAGCAAGTACAGTATTTTCATCTCATTAAGCGACGCGCGCTTTACAGTGGTACAATCACGCTATGAATGTGTGCGTGAAGACAAGTAACGTAACACACACACGCACACACATACTTCCGCCTTCACCGTCGTCTCGTACGGTACCGAGAGCTCCTGCGCTTAGACATATTTACAGCGTGTTGGTACACTTAGTAACCACAAGTAAAGCGCGCGTCGCTTCGTTAGATAAAAATACTATAATTCAAAATCCCAAATAAAGAAGTCTCCTAAACATACCCGCTTATTTATATAATAGAATAGAATACTCTTTATCATGTACAACATATAAATTACAGAGATAAAAATATAGAAATTTTACAAAAGGTGACACAATGGGCGGTCTTATCGCTAAGAGCGATCTTTTAATCTTCTATTCTATTCTATTCAAAAACCTCGTACTCAAGCATATAAAATGTTGACAATTTTGTCCATTGCTTGATGTCAGGGCCAGTGACCAAAGACAACACACATTATTTGACATTGACAATACAAATCAATTATCCACGAACTAATCTCATTATTATTCGCACCGACTAATAGTTTGATCTTCTGTCACGATCAAACTATTAGTAACAAAACAAAAAGTAAGTATAAACGGTTGAAGAAAGATAAATAGTGGCAAGTAACAAGGTATTAATAAGCCATTACTCGTAGATAATGCGATATTAATACCGACAGGGGCGCGTCGCCTGCATAATAAGTTCCAACTTGCTTATTACAGAGCTGAGTCTTGGCGAACGGCCTAAAGGTTTTTAATCTTTGCTGATTTGAGAAAAAAATCGGTGTCTGGCCACTTTTTTCTATACTTTAGGAGATAATTGATTGTGTTAATTGGATGGCTAGTACTTTTACAGCTAATAATAAAATTATGGGATGGGCAAATATCGCTCACCTAGCAGTATAATGACACATCTACTTTTTTCTTATTTTACACAACTGACAAATAAGCCGTTGTTATGCGCGGAAGCGGGGGGAACGTACCAAATACTACAATGACACTGAACGCCCTCTCTCAACAAATAGGAAAACTAACACCGTGCCGTTTTACCGCTTTGTAAATTATACACTTTTAAACACTTAGGCCGTAAAAACTCAATTTCGCTTTTTTTGTAAATGTGCCATTATACTGCTGGGTGAGCGATATCGTCACTCACTGGACGCCTGAGGGGGACATCGCTGTCGAGGTTGACAGCGGTGAAGGTGGTGTGCCGTTCAGCTCATGTTTGTGGGGCTACCATAACCAGAGATCGCCCAAAAGAGAGAGGTTTGAAATGAAAAAGGGGAGGCCTCTGGCCAGCAGTGGGACACAATAAACCTTAAAAAAATGGAACGTAACGAAACTCAACATCATCTTTAAACTCGATTCAAAATTATAGAAAATAACGGTCTTTTTGTTATTTTGAAATAAAAATAAATATACAAGCTGTAACTTAAATAACGCACAACCTCATAAGGGGTCATTGTACTCATCATTATAAACAACTTTTACTATGGGACCAAACCTGAAATCGTGAAAAAAAAATCATCTGTTCCCTACATTTTGACGAGTTATGCGAACATAAATGTAGGGAACAGCTGATTTTTTTTTTCGCGATTTCAGGTTTGGTCCCATAGTAAAAGTTGTTCATAATGATGAGTGTAATGACCCCTTGAGAGGTTGTGCTTTATTTAAGTTACACTTTGTATAACTGTCCTTTAGAGCGTTCTAAGAAATAATGAGGTACCGTCAAAAAGTTCCAAAAGAAATGTGATAGTGCTATTCTGTAAAATTAGACTAGCGAGATCAGCGTGGTCGTGGTAATTGCGTAATACACTAACTGGCTTTCATTTTGACAGTTCAATAACATTCATTGCATTATCTACGTCATTGAGCAGACAAATGTTTCGAAATGTTTGATGATCCTTCAAAATGTTTCTGATTGAGTTTGAAAGTGTGTTACGCAATTAGGGTGCAGTTGTATCCGTGTTTTTCAGATACATTACGAATACTGAAGTAACTACATTCTATTTTGATATTATTTTTAGTCTCCGTAGAATTGTTGTTTTTCAGTTAATTTTATTTTTAACCGACTTCAAAAAGGAGGAGGTTATCAATACGGATGTTTTTTTTTATTATTTATGTTCGGGCATAACTCCGTCATATATGGACGGATATACAAAATTCTTTTTTTTGTTCTATAGAACTTTATTCCGAAATGGTCCCATTTCAATTTTGTAAAGATCTGGTGATGAGTTTCGGAGACAGACAACGGAACTCTTCAATAAATACCAGTAAAACAACCACGATTGCTGCTATCGCATTTGTATGCATTGTTTACGCAATCGACCGAAATTCTCTAATTTTTTAATGGATAAGATATGCCTCAGGGGTGGTCCCATATTAATTAAAATGTTATTAACATTGCTTGGGTAGTTTTTGAGTTAGCTTCAATAATACGATTTTTTTCCATTTAGTTTATATTGATGATGTTTTGATAGCTTCCTGTCACTGATATTTGCATAGCAAGTAGTGTTATATGAATTTGTGTGGGGTAGGTATAACTAAAAAGTGAAAAATAAAAACTTTTTTATAAAAAAATACAACTGACTTCCAAAAAAACACTACAAACTGAAAAATAACTTTGATTACGGAAGACGGTGTCAAAAAACGAAAATGCGGAACCAACGACACCGACTATAATAGTAATAATAATATGTAATAATATTCCACAACTTTCACACAATATAATATATAATTATTGTACTTATATGTAATAAAAAATGATATCCAGTCTGACAAACGGTCTTGTCGTCAACGGACTCATTCCGTCTTATACAAATCAAACACAAAAACTTCTTTCATTTCCCGTCCCAATAATTGGCATCTAATAATATATTCCTCAATTCTCCGTTCTACAGGATTCATTCAAATATATGTATTATATACATTCACGATTCCCTTTTTCAAATCACCATGAAAAAGTCCTCGAAATTTTACCGAAGCACTTCCATTGGGACACTAAAGACCTTTAGATCGCCCTGTTTTTACGATAATAAGACAGAACAGATTGTGCCATCCCTAAGGTATAACCCGAACCATTTTTTATTCGCAATTACCTGCTTACTTGATGACCCTCATAAAATATAGGGTCGGCACGCAATTTTAAACGTGGAAGTGATATATTTATTTATTTAGATAAAATTAAATAGTTGTCATATTTATGTTTTTTTTTTTTGAGAAAGTAATAGAATTTTGGGTTTTATTTTATTGAAAGTTTTATTGAGTTTTAAGCTATCTTTAGTGGCCATGATTGAATACAGAAATCATATGTTTTATTAGGGTAGCCTTTTACATTTTTTGCGGTATAAAAGTATGGATGGTAGAAAGACATAGTGTTTGATGGTGAAAGATAGTTACTTGCTTCTTGCGATGTCATCATTATCCGCCCAGCCTTTTCCCAACTATGTTGTGGTCGGCTTACAGTCTAACTGAATGCAGCTGAATACACCGGCACATGAAGCTACTACAATCTGGCAATTTTTTTAAATAGATTTTAGACTTTATCGCTAAAGCATAAGGTTCAAAGTTGATTGCGAAAATTTGACAGTTTCGGGTAGTTTGATGTGCTGGCGTCTGTACATGGAGTAACGGGCTATGTGATCTCGACAACCCAGTTACTGGGTAATACGATACCCTTTGCTAAGACCGGTTGTCAGACTTCTGCAATCCATACTATAATAATATAAAGAAGTAAAATTTGTAAGTTTTTAAGTAGGGAGTAATCTTCGGAACTCCTAATCTGATTACGAAAATCCTTTTACGAATACGAAGCTACAGTACTGCCGAGTACGGCAAAAGAATATATAACAAGTATATAAAACTGTAGGAAAGGATATATTATTATTTATTCTTAAAACAATAAATTTCACGCGGATGAAGTCAGGGGCAAGAACAAGTATGTTACAATTTAAAATCAAAACTAGCACTCTATTTGCATAACATACTATTACTCTCAAGTTGAATCATTTTGAAGCATATTGCTAATCCATTGCTCCATATGTTCGAAAAATGTGTTTGCTCAACAACGTAAATAACGCAATGAATGTTGTTGAACTGTCAAAATGGAACACGTTGCTACTGATAGTGTGTTACGCAATTATGCTGCTGACTTCTACCACTATTGGACTTGAAAACAGGTATTTACTTCGCTGTAATACTACAAGTACTATAAACATCCGCAAAAAAACGGCCTCACTGCTGAGCAGAATAAGATGCAGTTGCAATAGCCTCCTGAGGGCTGTGGCGACTGATACCTCCTCCTAAGGCAATTTGTGCGAAGACTTGTTCCTTAGTTTCTGGTCTTCGTTTTCATTCGTCTTTAGTTTTAAGTTACTAACAATAGTATTTTAAGTGCAAAACTGTTTTACTGTTTACTAACAATTTATGGATCTCATAGTTGTCCGAAATAAAATGTTTTATTATTATTATTATAAACCCATTACATTATTATTATGAGTATATTACATTATTCACAACGATCCTTTAAATTTGGGAGGGACCCTTGGCTAAATAATAACAACCTGGCTGAAAAAATTATCTTTGGTTCATATCCCGTAAGTAGTGAGTACTTATGGGATATGAATCAAATATGATATTTTCAATAACTTGGTGTAATGACCAAAATCCATATACGTAAGAACACATATTAAAGGACATCATCCAAGTGTCGAACATTGTATACGAAAAATTAAAGTGCCGGTCAGAAAAAAAATATACAATTTTCTTGTGGGAAATAACTATAGTTCCTTCATGACACACATAATTGATATCTGATGTCATCGGAAAACCTGAGACTAGAGATGCCGATGCATTCCACCAGTTTATATGACAAACCTTTTACTGTTCAAGCAGAACGGTTATGAAATGACTTGCCCGTGTCGGTAAGGCGTGCTCAATCTTTGTCCACTTTTAAAATTATGATAAGAAGCACTTCCTGTTTCCTTAAACAGCATTATTATATTTTCTTTACTCCTGTTTCATGTCTATCGTTATATGTACATATTTATTTAGATTAGTATAATAAACTTTATGTATGTATTCATTGTACACCACAGACTACAGTACAGTATGTGTCTCTCCTTCCTTTTTCAATCCACCCAAAGGTTGTCTTTAACCCTTTACTGCATGATATATTAAATAAGTGACATTTTTTTTTTATGTTAATGTCTTTATTAAAGCTTCAGAATTAATTATAGTGTGTTTTTTATTTATTTTTTATTTTTTTATTTTTTTTATGTCCAAGTGATATTATGTGATGATAGACAAAATAGTTGTGTTTTATTATTGCTAATGATATGAAAAACAAACCCCATTAGGATTTATACGCTAGTTTTTATTTTTTATTTTTTTAGAGTAAATAAACTGTAAACATGTCAAACCATATATGGTTTCCTATGCGGTAAAGGGTTAAAAGATCACTTTTAGCGTTAAGACCGCCCATTGTGTCACCTTTTGTAAAATTTCTATATTTATGTCTGTAATTTATATAGTGTACATAATAAAGAATATTCTATTCTATTCTATTCTAATAACATCTTGAGAATTTTTAATATTACAGCTAAAACCTAAAATTAAACCCCCGGCTGCTATTTGAGATTTAAAATGCCAAAAATCAAATTTTTATAACAAGTGCTTTAAGCATAACATTAAAGAAATACGACTACCAACTTTTAATTGAATTTAATATCCTGAACATGTTTTAACTATAAACTGGTTATTAAAATATAATTTTTGGCATTTCAAATCTCAAATAGCAGCCGAGGGTTTAGTAGTAGACTTTCGTTGTAGTAATAAAAACACCCCTCATCCGTACAATAAGTGTACTAAATGAAGTCCATGAGAAGATTGACATATTTTCGTGCAATTTGAGTGAATTCGCAAGAGTTTTGTTGAATTTTGTTAGTTATATTTATTCTGTGTTAAGTCTGATTTTATATTTTTTATAGGTTAAGATTTTATAGTATTAAAAAAAAAATTGTATTTTTAAAGTTTAGATTTTTATGTATTATGTAAAGTGCTTTGTATTTTTTTTAGTGTTTAGATTTTTAAGTATTAGCCGTAAGTTGAATTTTCTATTTTATTTGGTAGGTATGTGTTTGCAAACCACTATCGTATTGGGGTCATCCTGTAAAGAGTGTAGTGTGTAAGTTTCATAATAAATAAATAAATAAATTAAAAAAAAGGCTCAAGAGGCCATTTCCCTTAAGACAGCAATACTTTTTTTTTTTACTTCAATTTTTGGGACGAAATGAACGATTTCCTTTGAAGAACGGAAGGTGAAAGTCTATACAAGGAATAGATATACTTAACTCTAATATTCATGCAATATAATTATGTAAGGAAGTATATTTTCCATTGACATGAAAACCTACTGACATTGACGTTGACATGACAAGTGATCACAGAGCACCAACGCTACACTCTTATGCGTGTGAGACTGTGTGCGTAGGTTTGTAGTGTGACCATAATTTTCTCCCACAATCAGTATAACTAGTTCAATAAATAAACAATGTTTGATACATAATAGTACAAAATCAGAGTATGTATTATGATTATAAGATAGTATTCTACTTAGGGTGTTTGGTGGTGTGCGTTAATTCCGGGACATGTTGTATAATTAATAATAGTCTTGAAGGACTTAGCAACAAACAAAACTCGAGTAAACCACTACAAATGAATACCGTACTTAAATTACAAAACACTAATGAGAGGGTTCTTCATTTGCGACACAACAATTAGTACCCGCACATCTGACATTCCACATTTAAATAATAAATTATTCAACTATCCTCCAATCTGCCTAAATTAGACAACCACATCGACATGTGATCGATTCCCATGACTTCGTTCATTCGTTCAAATATTCATTCGGTCTCGATCGAAGTTATTTCTCTAGGGTAAGTGTTTTTTTAAATATTTATTACTTTTTTGATTCCATTTAGACGTCAAGTTTTCGCGTACTGTGTCAATATTTGACAATAACGAGATTGAATGAAATGTGAAATTCTGTGAGTATTGTGTGAATGTATCGTAATAAAATCCGCTGGGAATTCAATCTAAACTCTATTGTTACGTTTTAGTATTTTTCCGGTTTATTTTGATGTCGTCATCGTCACAAGATCGTTAGTCTCTGGAAGCCTGAGGGAGGACATCGACGTCGAGGTAGACCACCACAAAGGTGGTGTGACGATCTTATAAGATTTGCAGAGTCAACGTGAACAAAGACTGCACAAGACAGGGAGGTTTGAAAGGCAAAAAGTGAGGTCTGTGCCCAAGAATGGGACACAAAAAAGCTAAAAAAATAAATGTTGAGTGGAGCGCATCTCGGTCTAACCTTGATTACGAAGCTGGATCCATATACAACGTGTAACGTTAAATGCGCAAAACCTCAGACACCCCAACTGATTTTTAATTCAATTGACCTATTTCAGACAGAAAATAAGTCATTTAAAAATTCGTAAAGGTTTTATGTGCCGTTTTAGTTTTACTGGCCATTCTGATCGTTTCTTGCGTCTGCCAAGATGCTTTATCGAGGAAGGAGTCGTCACCGGGCCGCTGCGCCGCGCTGACATTGGCTTGCTTGACCTATTAATAAATAGACACGGCAACGTTTTTAATGAAGATTTTTTGAATAATGTGGCCTGTATTAAAAAGTGGTTCAATTAATTCTGCTCGTTATTCTGATCAAACTATTTTCAGGTTTTGCGCATTTAACGTTACACGTTGTATAAAATGCTACACCCTAATTTGACGTCAATCAATCAATCAACTGGCTTAGCCTGTTCCCAACTATGTTAGGGTCGGCTTCCAGTCTAACCGAATGCCGTTGCATACCTGTTTTTTATATGGAGCGATTGCCTATCTGACCTGTAACGACTGTCAAAGATCTACGAATGAGAGCCGGAACCAAGGGCTTAACGTGCTGTCCATGGCACGGAGGGGCATCGATATGTAATGGATGATCCATCCACGAACTAACCGCAGCAAGCGTAGTTTAACCTTTGATCGACCCGTGCGACTGGTGCTATTTAGCCACGAGCCACTCACACACACCCTCACCTACATATTTATTTCACCTTCCGCAGAAACATAGCAATGTTCCACAATAAGTCCCATTTCTAGCCCAACTTTTAATATTTACTAGCTTGATAGCTAACGATAGGTAAATCCTCACATTGCAAAAAATGCAGCCATTTTCTCCTCTGCGCTGCCTCCTTTTCCGTATCCATTTCTTCGCCACGAACATTTTACAGCAATAAGACATACTTTATTATCAAGCAAACTGTATAGTCAGTCTATAACATTCCCAATACTGGGACACTGGTCTCCTCTTGCTCAGTGGAAGTAGGCTGTAATACCATACGCGGGCCCACTGCGGATTGGTAGATGTCGCGTTACTCGAATTTTTGGTTCTAGGACTTGCCGGTTTCCTCACGATGTTTTCCTTCATCGTTTTAAGAGCAGTGGTGATTAAATAAATTACACTAACAAGGAAACCTCGCGAGGTGTCCCTCACCGATTTAGTTGCGGCTTTACTATAATAATCTACATGAAAAATGATGAGATACGTATTTTTTCTTTTTTACCCCTTTAAAAAGTTCATAATAAATATGTGAATAAAGGTATTTTTCATTATTTTTTATGTTCTTTTTAATGGTTAAAGTCATTTTGAAAAAAAATTATTAGAAATATGTGAAAACTGCAAACTATCATTATGGGGTACGAAATTTGAGCGTGATTTTCACCCCTTTAAAACGTTTGTTAGCAAAAAATACAAAATACGTATCTCATCATTTTTCATGTAGATTATTATAGTAATGCCTTAACTAAAAAGGTGAGGGATACCTCGCGAGGTTTCCTTGTAAGTAAAGCGCGTGTCTGGGTTCCAACATACAGCTCGTAAGTCCGGTCCGTTACCACTGGACGACCAGTGCTGAAACCAACAAACTGCACTCTTCTCAATTCTCTACCATCAGTAGGCATTGTATCTCGCGATTATAAAGCATCATTAAACCAAGTTTAGCTGTTAACAGTTGAAAGTAAACAAAACAGTTGATTACGAATGCTCGCTCCGGCTTTAAATGATCAAAGTTGTAAATAAGTTGAAAAGTCAAGACTTTTACGTGGTTCATTTTGATGTTTTGTTCTTTTTTATGTTTGTTGGAATCGTAATTTTTGAGGGGCTTGTGGCTAAGTAACAGCCGCACGGGTCGATCGATCAGGATAAGCTACGCTTGCTGCGGTTGGTCCATGGACGGGTTACCATCTTCACATACCAAGATCCCTCCGTGCCTCGGAAAGCACGTTAAACTGTTGGTCCCGGCTGTCATTCGTGGATCTTTGACAGTCGTTACGGGTCGTCAGTAGCCCGAAAATCTGACAACCAGTCTTACCAAGGAGTATCGTATTTCCCATTAGCTGGATTGTGGAGGTAAGATAGGCAGTCGCTCCATGTAAAATACTGATATTCAGCTGTATCCGGATAGACTGGAAGCCGACCCCAACATAGTTGGGAAAAGATTAGGCAGATGATGATGGAATTGTAATTTTTGTGTTCGTATGATATATGTTATGGTCAAAATAACTTAGGAAGTTTCCTGTGGCGTGGATACTTACGTCTTAAAAACAAAAACACCTATCACAAACACAAACATGCCAAACGTTAGGGTGCCTAGGACCACCGTGCAACTACCGTTTGACATTTATTGCTACTTATAGATATGCATAGTCTTCAAACTTGTGTGCCATAACCTGGATCAAATAAAATTATTTTCTTTCTTTTAAACTAAATCAATAGTACAAAACACTTGTTTTGTACTATTGATTTAGTTAAAGAAAATAATTTTAATAAATTCGTACGATTTTTGGATTGGAAATACTTATTTCCAATCCAAAAATCGTACGAATTTACGTTACGTTTAATGCGCGCGTTTGTGCCAATTCCACCGGAAGTATTAGCCATTTATTTTTGTCACCCAAATATTTTGACATTCCTGCCATAACACAGGCTAGAACCAGCCGGTCGGTTCTGTAAAAATCTCACCGTGAAATCATAAGTGAAGTGAATCCCTAATGACAGCTCTCTCCACGCTCACTTCACCCAAGTTTTCACGGTGAGATGGTTACAGAATCGCACGGCTGTTTCCGTGTAAACGAGTCAAGTGCAAAGCTCGCACTTCTGCACAGACAGAACCATATTTACTTTTCCTTAAGCCTTGATTAACATTCAAATATTACCTCGATATCGACAACAAGCCACCAAGGATACCTATCGGTACCAAACAGCGCTTATTGCTAAACGGTACTTTAAAGTGCCGAAAGGAACGAGAAACGCGAACGTGGCATACGATGCAATAGTAAGTACCTATAACTTACTTTGCATATTAAAATTCATGAAGAGATTTGAGCGAAAACAACAACAAGCAAGGAATATAACTTCGCTTATCTTTTTCCTGTTTGGAGTAGGCAGAGAGCTATGTTATTATAAGTTTGATGATGCATCGATCGTTGTATCATGTTTTTACATGAGAAAATAATGCCTTGTTTTAACAATGTTCAAAAAGAACTGCTTGGGTTTTCTGTTATCCATTGTAGATTTTTTTACGTATAGAGGATGAGTAACAAGGTGTAAATTTCACTCATACTCTATAGGAATGGGATGATTCTCCGAGCAGATGGATGTCGTGTCTGGTGGGCAACTGCGTGACAATTGATGTAGGAAAACTCTTCTTGCGCGATCTAGGATTTTATGTGACGTCAGTAGGAAGCGTCGTTACAGTGTGGCGCTGTAGATATACATACGCGAAACAATGGCGCCGATTCCCTTGTACACAAAATAAATAAAATTTAAGTTCAGTGCATCTTTTTCTTTCTGTTTTTTTTTTAAGAAGAGGACAGAAGATAAATATTAGTTTAGTCTTGTAAAATTAGTCAGCACCTGACGTAAATTGACGTATTTTTAGTAGCCAATGTTTTAACCAGCAGTGCGATTCTGTAACCATCTCACCGTGAAAACTTAGGTGAAGTGAGCGTGGAGTGAGATGTCAGTGTCATCCCACCTGTTACAGGGATTGACCAAGCATAATCATTCATAATCGAGATTTTAACAATATTTTTTATGCTAATTCTATTAAATGTACTAGAATTGCCGTTCTGGTCTCTTCCTTATCGCTCTGTCACTGCTGAAAATCGTGAATCCGTTTTAAATTGACAAAAGTTTTTCTCCATCTGTTACGATTAGTGGCCTGGTGGAGTATCTCCAGTTACCAGCGCCAGAAGGTCTAATAAACGCCTTAAACCCTCGGACCGTGGGTTCCAAGTGCTCATGGTTCGTTCAACAAAATCTCCAAACGGCTGTTTGACCCTTCCCGTGACCCAAGCGCCGGATTTTACTTTGGCCAGAGGCTAAGCATGGCCATACAATGTTGCAATGCCGCCTGTATCTTGGGTACATTACCAGTCGACAGCAATGCGAAGGAATTTTTGAGGCCATATTTTAGTTTGTTAATAGTTTGAGATAGGATAGGTTACCTACTATATTTTTGTTCTAATATTTTGTTAGTAATCTAGCACCTATAAAAAGTTTATCCACTGTATATATTAAAACGCAATAAACAACGAAATTTTACATAGCATAGTATCTCCCAACAATACGAAGATAGTCTAGTTAGGTAGCTGCCCCAAAAACTGGCCTAGCGACAAAATCGTCGTGTTACATCGATATCCTAACACGTAGGGCCGATTCCCCTCAGTTGACTTACTAGCCTCATTTCCTTAAGGAAGGAAGGACGGACGACTATTGTTCAGCTGCCCTTCGTGGTACTTTGACGATTTTCTATAAGTCTTACTGATTGGCTTTTTTGTGAAGATTTTATTTTACAAGAGAATGGCGTCTATTGTTGGACGATTATTTTGTAAAGTGACTTTTTCGTTTCGTTTTTTTTTTTACACCTAAAATACTCCTGAAGTCTCTAAAGATAATATAGTCAGTGGTTCGAGTATTTAGTTCAACTATTCATTGCCAGTTATGATGTCCTATGTGAAAAGGCACCGTTGACATTAACCGGGCAAAATAGTACTCCTCGCTATACAGTGTGGTATGGGACATCGACGCGCAAACTGTAACTAGGAATTCAGCACATAATTCTAGAACCCCTAGCGTCAAAATTTTTCATCATTTGTTAAAAATAAACTCTGTTTCATAGAAAAGTGCAATACATTACCTTTGTGTATTTAATTTCATCACCACATTCTCAAAGCGGTGAAGGAAAACATCGTGAGGAAACCGGCACGGCCTAGAACCAAAAAGTCGAAGACATGTGTGACACACACCAACCCGCACTGGGCCTGCATGGTAGATTATGGCCCACTCCTTCTCACAGAGAGGAGGCCTCTGTGTCTCAGCAGTGGGAACAGCTTATGCTGATTATGATGCTTCTGTAAATGATAAAAAACAAAACAAAAACAAAATACGACCTCAAAACGGCTATTAAACAAAATCTTCAAGAGACAATACATCGCGTCTTATCCTTATTTGTGCCATAAATGATCCTAACTTTTGGGCCCAGAGACTCGTTAGGGCAATTTGTTTAAACATGTTTGTCTCAAGACTTCGAGAATAGGGCCCAATGGAGCTATTGAGGACATTAAAATTACTTATCTTTCTTCTTGGTCTCTGAGGTAGGGAGTCAAAGATCTTTTAATGGGTAGGTCGCTAGATTTGCTTGCTAAGTAAGTAATTAGCCTTAGCCTAGATATGTGAGCCCTAATGTAAAGTACTCGTAAGCCTTTCTGAGATTAAATTATTTTGCTTTAGTTATTTTAGGCGGTTCCGTACCTCAAAAGGAAAAACTCTTACAAGATCACTTCGCTGTCCGTCTGTCTGTCAAAACAGTGAAGGAAACCGGCATGTCCTAGAACCAAAAATTCGAAGACATTGAGGCATCCACCAACCCGCACTGGGTCCGCGTGGTGGGTGGCCCACTTCCTGTTATAGAGAGGAGTCTTACGTTCCAGCATTGAGAACATTATATAGACTCTATGAACATTATAGATTCTATGCATGCTTTGCTATATTAATATTTATATTATATGATAATATATGATAAATACGAAAGTAACTCTTTCGATCTGTTGTCATTTCACGCCTTTTAACGGATGAACATGTTCTGAGCTAGGACATAGAATACTATAATTAATATTATAATTATACTAATAATATAATTCCAGTAGTACGTTTCCGTAGGGATTTCCAGTCGGAAACCTGGAAGTCTCCAGGCTGGAGAAACCACGGCTAGTGACTAATGAAGAAAGATTGTATATCTAGTTCTGTCCCACAAAAGCCATGAAAATACTTAGTTTAAACGCGCATTAAGGGCACATACAGTCAACTGGCCGCCCATTCAGTGCTGCCAAGTCAAAGCAGTGCTCGACAACTTTGTGTAGGCGCGGAGCCTGCAGCCGCCATTCATACGAGACTCAGTTTGAGAGGCTGACTAATGTTTGTTTAGTCAAACTTGTTATTTTTTTGTTTTATGTATAAGGATGGCTGTTGAAACTACAGAAGGCTAATTCCCTTAAAAAAATAAACGTTGAAATACTTGCAAATTTTGGCAGATTGAGACGGAGATTAGAATGCGACCGTTTAAAAAAATACGGGAATGACCACTCAGAGGTCGCGAATTTTGCAATAAATAGGACTACCTATATTATTACTATAAAATATTATTATTTACCAACTCACAAAGTTATTATGTCCCGATCACATATTTGCAAGAGGCAAAAAAGAATTGAAAATAATGCAAAAAAATGCGGTTTCACCCGCATAAGTGTCGATCCCGTGGGAATATTGGGATAAAAAGATTCATATATATTAATCCCGGCTATAAATTATCTATGTACCAAATTTCATCCAAATCCGTTCAGGCGTTTGAGCGTGAAGAAGTAACAAATATACAAACACACACACAAACTTTCGCCTTTATAATATTAGTGTGATTACTGAACTTTCTTTTACTATCACACCCAGGTAGGTATTGAGGTAAGATAACACTCAGATTATGCGCATCTCCTACAACAGGATGCTGTAGTAGTCGCGATCATAAATTATCACTAAAATGGGTACACAATGGTACATTGATAAACTCACACTGCCATACCTTGGAAAAAGGCCAGGAAAAGTTTAGGAATACGTGACAGCTGCCAACAAGCTCTTTCTACAAGCAATTTTATGATACACACAGAATAATTTAACTGCATGGAAGGATAGGCATGCTTTTAAACAAAAGACAACTGCAGAATATATTTTTGATTTGTAGTTTGGCCGTTTGTACACTCACTTTTTCTTACCGCGAAAAACTACGGTTTATACGCCGTTTAAAGGCACAGTCGTCAGTGTTGTATGGATCACTTTAGAAGTTCGTTGACGGATACGTTTTTTCTACGGCGCGGTTTATACGCCGTACCGTCAAGAAACCGTACCGTGTACAAACGACCTTAGTACCTATGTTTCTTTATTTAGTGATCTCCCTTATAAGATGTTTATACGCCGTTTAAAGGCACGGTCGTCAGTGTTGTATGGATCACTATGGAAGTTCGTTGACGGATACGTTTTTTCTACGGCGAGCTTTATACGCCGTTCCGTTAAGAAACCGTACCGTGTACAAATGACCTTAGTACCTATGTTTCTTTATTTAGTGATCTCCCTTATAAGACGTTTATACGCCGTTTAAAGGCACGGCCGTCAGTGTTGTATGGATCACTATGGAAGTTCGTTGACGGACACGTTTTTTCTACGGCGCGGTTTATACGCCGTACCGTTAAGAAACCGTACCGTGTACAAACGAACTTAGTACCTATGTTTCTTTATTTAGTGATCTCCCTTATAAGACGTTTATACGCCGTTTAAAGGCACGGTCGTCAGTGTTGTATGGATCACTATGGAAGTTCTTGACGGACACGTTTTTTCTACGGCGCGGTTTATACGCCGTACCGTTAAGAAACCGTACCGTGTACAAACGAACTTAGTACCTATGTTTCTTTATTTAGTGATCTCCCTTATAAGACGTTTATACGCCATTTAAAGGCACGGTCGTCAGTGTTGTATGGATCACTATAGAAGTTCGTTGACGGACACGTTTTTTCTACAGCGCGGTTTATACGCCGTACCGTTAAGAAACCGTACCGTGTACAAAGGACCTTAGTATGTATCTTTATTTAGTGATCTCCCTTATAACACGTCATTACAGATTCCAGTTTACCTAAAAGTACATTATTAAAATAATAAGCCTTTTTAACAAAACTTTGAAGAAATATGGGGATCTTTACCAATAACAGCAACCTTTCATTCAATGAGTATCTAATAAAACCTTAAATAATGGTAGTTGAAAACATATAAATTTAGGTACCGCTGAATCTAAGCACGGGCCTCCCATCAACTTCTCCCAGGCCTCGCCAGAAAATATATCTGCCTTCCGCATACAGCCAGCAACATTTTAAAGATCTTCGGGCCTCCCTTAATATTGAAACCCTTGAATATAACATTCCATCATATCTGTGTTCCAGAAAGGGGTAGGCAGAAATGCCACTGGTAGCATAACTATTCATGAAAATAATATAACTTAAATCAGGCAGTGAAAGAGTCCTTGCCTGCTTGCCCCGAGAACTTAATATTAAAATATTATTATGGAAAAAAGTAGGTGCTGAATTATGACCGCTTAATGCCATCATGATCCCAGTGTAAGAGAGAGACGGAGCTATATACAACGTGTAACGTTAAATGCGCAAAACCTCAGACACCCCAACTGATTTTTAATTCAATTGACCTATTTCAGAGAGAAAATAAGTCATTAAAAAATTATACACGATTTATGTGCTTTTTTAGTTTTACTGGCCATTCTGATCGTTTCTTGCGTCTGCGACGACGCTTTATCGAGGGAGGAGTCGTCACCGGGCCGCTGCGCCGCGCTGACATTGGCTTGCTTGACCTATTAATAAATAGACACGGCAACGTTTTTAATGATTTTTTTTGAAAAATGGGACCTATATTAAAAAGTGGTTCAATTAATTCTGCTCGTTATTCTGATGAAACTATTTTCAGGTTTTGCGCATTTAACGTTACACGTTGTATATGTACATGACTGATACCACCATCCCGTTTTCGCATTGAAGGCATGATGCATTAATACTACGTAATACGGCCTAGGAAGGTGTATTTAAAAATAAAAACTGTGCAAATATTATGACAAACTTTTCATGAATGAGCATTTTTTATTTAGAATACAATTCGCCCGGTTTTTCCGCAAACAAAAAAAGATTGTATTATTGAAAAAAAGACGGTGTATTCTTCAAAAGATTCTCGAACATTCGTTTGCAGAAACATCGTGGACTAGACGGGGGAGTTACGTGAGCATCATCGCAGTGCCTCTTTTGTGTTAGGGCCTTTTCACTGAAAACGTGTTTTTACCCTACGTCTAGATAGAAGTATGCTTACTGGGAGTCTAAAGGTAAAGGGGTTGTTTACAGACTGTCAAAATAAAGAGATTGGTCCCGATTTTCAAGTCATTAAGTGAAGAGACTTTAAGAAAATTCGATTTTCTTTCTTGCTCGGTTCCTTTATACCTGTCTTTGCTTTATTTTTAATTTTTTATACATTTTGTGGTAAAGTTATTTTATTCTAGGTTCATCGTCTTCATATACAATAAAATTTTAAAATCAAAATCAAAAGTCATTATTCAAACTAGGCTGAGAATCAGTACTTTTCGAACGTCAAAATTACAAAAGACAGTCCCCCAAAACGCCCGCCCTTCACCACTTCCTAGTGCTTTCGCTGGGAAGAAGAAGTGGCGCAACAAACTCCACAGCAGCACAGTTGTCTGTTCAGTTAGAAAATACTTGACTGAATAGAATACAACGTATGCAAAGTAATTAACATTACAAGACACAGAACACTAAATTAAATTAAATTACAAAAACATAAAACATTCTAAAACATTTTAAGAGAGTAACGGTGGAGTTTCTTGCCCATGTAGAATACATACGAAACTACCTTTCTTTTTATTGCCAAACTGGGCATATAAATAGATTCGTAAGCTAATTTTACCTGTGATTGCTACTTCCATATGCGAAGCTATGAGGTATTTGCTTCATTATTGGTACCTAAAGATACAGGAGTCTTAATTTTTACCATGGTCAGTCCGTAAATTATATGAATCGGCCATTAAAGTCATGCCGCAAGTTTTTATTCTTCTTGGCGTGTCGATGCCAATTTTTTTTTTTTTTCATAAATATATTTGACGCAAAATTTAGCAATGCGGATAGCATTCGCAGACGACGCAGCCATTGCCACGGTCCTCACATATGCTGGTGACAGAGCATGCGGTGCATGTTGGGAGTTGAGCCATTGTCTGTGGAGAGACACGGTGTGTATGCGACGCACCGGAGGTCTGAGTCTTCCATGAACCCCCACTTGTGGAGGTTGTCCTTGCTGTGGCCTACTTGGGTACGTTTTTATTACTTCGACCATTCGACAAAAAACTTTTAATGAAAGCTTGAAAGATGTGGAAAATTGCTGACAGTGAAAATACATCTGATTCCTTAAAAATTGGTCGCTTTTGAGATTCTATCAAGAATCCTAAACCTAATAGACAATTTGGATTGACCTTTTTTTTAATATATCCTCTCTAGTATTGACGCAAAATTCATCCTCCGAAGTCGAGAATCTCGGGTGAAGTTAACTTCCACCTTCGCGACCAGAGAGGCAATCCTCGTAATTCTAAGAACGTTCACAGTTTGATTTCAGTCTCACTCTGTCAAAAATACCTCCAATTTTCTTACAATTTGACAAGTTTATGACATTAGTTTATCGCCGAGATGATACTGCCACTAGATTTTGAACGTTTTAAATTACTTGAACTGTCCTTCTGATCATCACTTACCATCAGGTGAGATGAAGGCCAAGAGCTTACCTGTTGAAAAAAAAAATATATTAATACTACTTCATACATTAAATATTGGCATGCCATCATGGCACCGAAAATATAAGCAACATCATTTGCACCTACCACATTATATGCAAATAAACGATTTTGATTTGATTTGATTTGAAATTACACGTAATCTTCGTATCTTTCATAAATATCATATATACTTATATATTCACAAGGTCTCACAGTGCGCGTGGACGCACAGGGTCCCAAAAACCTATTCATTGACAATACTTGAGTGGCGATCGGCGCTATGCGTCCCTTAATGTTTGTGAATTTAAAAGCTTGTCATATAGAACACATTGAGAAATGCCTTACTTCGCATAGTATTGCTACTTTGCTTAGACATGTATTGTTTGTGAATACGGGTGTTAATTTTGTCAGCATTAAATCCACAATATCTTAATGAAAACTAGTTTATTAAGTTATAAGTTATCTCCCCAGCTGGTAAAGTACCAGGGCTATAGTTGTCTGTAGGCACTACATTATCAGCTGTATAGACAATGGCGGCTGTACACTATCTCGCTCTCCACAGAAACATCTCTTTGTGTGCACTGTAATCAAGCACGACTGACGTTTGACGCTTATATCCGTGTCTCTGTGTTCTTTCATTGGTGGGTTTGTTACAGATGTAAGTAAATAAAACGCGTGTGTTGCGTGTAATATTGTGTGGGGACGTTAAAATTACACAACAGTTACGCTTGCCGCGGTTGGCCTGTGGATGGTTGACCATCTTTACATACCGAGACCCCTCCATGCCTCGGAAAGCACGTTAAGCCAATGGTACAGGTTGTAATTAGTGCATCTTTGGCAGTAGTTACGGGTCGTCAGTAGCCCGAAAGTCTGACAACCAGTCTTTCCAAGGGGTATTGTATTACCCAGTAACTGGGTTGTGGAGGTCAGATAGGCAGTCACTCCTTGTAAAATACTGGTATTCAGCTGCAATCCGGTTAGACTGGAAGCCGAACCCAACATAGTTGGGAAAAGGCTAGGCTGATGATGATGCTCTCAAAACGGCGAATGAAAACATCGTGAGGAAAACGGCATGCCCTAAAACCAAAAATCGAAAACGTGTGACATCTACTACCCGCACTAGGTCCGCGTGGTGGATTACAGTCCACTCCATCGAAGAAAGGAGGCGTGTGTCCCAGCAGTGGGAACATTACAGACTGATTATGAATGTTGATTTATCACACTAAGTTAATATTATAAAGGCGAAAGTGAGTGTGTTTGTGTTTGTATGTTTGTTACTTCTTCACGCTCAAACGGCTGAACGGATTTAGATGAAATTTGGTACACAGACTGTTTATAACCGGGATTAACACATAGGATACTTTTTAGTCCCATATTCCCACGGGATCGACACTTATGCGGGTGAAACCGCGGGGCGCAGCTAGTTATACATAACATACACATCCTAACTTTCACCTCCTCAATTTGACCACCGTATAACTAATAAGGATGTACATAAATAAGTGAATCGTATCGATCGTAACTCGATATGTTTGTATTCAGGAGATTACGTCTGGCAGACGTCAATTAGTAAAGTAATTGATAGATTCGAGGTGGATCCAATAACATCGAACACTTTGTTTAAGACTTGTTTGTACTCGTAGTATTGCTGGCTACGTCAGCGACGTGGAATAATGATGTTAATAACTTCCAATTAGTATAAAAGGGGTTCGTGGCTAAGTATTAACAGCCGCACGGGTCGATCGATCAGGTTAAGCTACGCTTGCCGCGGTTCGTGCATGGGTGACCATCATCACATAAAAAGACCCCTCCGTACGCCGGAAAGCACTTGAAGCCGTTGGTCCCAGCTGTGATTCGTGGATCTTTGACAGTCGTTACGGGTCGTCAGAAGCCCGAAAGTCTGACATGGTTGTCAGACCAATGCCTTACCAAGGGGTATCGTATTACCTAGATACTGGGTTGTTGAGGACAGATAGGCAGTCGCTCCATGTAAAATACTGGTATTCAGCTGCATCCGGTTAGACTGGAAGCCGACCCCAGCTTAGTTGGGAAAAGGCTAGGCAGATGATAATGATGTAAAAAACATTATATAGATAGGAAGTACCTTTTAAGCGAAAATTTGCTTTTGTTAGGTACTACCGCTCTTCCGGTTTACAGTTTCATTTAAATAAATGTGAAACATTTTGAAACATTAAATTCAATTTCAGTTAAAATAATAATTAAAAATAATTCTATTTAAATCAAGATTCAATATCATAATCCAAAAAGAAAATATAAAAATTTGCATTAATTGCAAACATAAAACTTCTAATGCAGTTTCTGACGGATTTTTACACTCCATAACAAACAGAAGGGACTTAACGACCTAGGACGGCTGCGGCGGGTAGTCATCCTCTTTCTATTTGAATAACCCATGAGTTACTAAATTGACATCAACCGGGCAAACACGCATGGTGACAATTAGAAAGGTGTCGAAAACACGTAGGAAGTACTTTCTATTGCCATACCTATGTCTGCCACCAAACAATATCTGTGTTTCCAAAAAAAAAAAAAAAGCGCGGGAAACTTCTAACTCGGCGGACGCTTCCTTTTAGGGACAAAATTAAAAAAAATCTAAACTAAACATGACTTTGGCCAAATCCACAAACAGTGCGAAGTCAAGATAAATAAAAATCAGATTTGAACAAAGTTCCCTTCGCTTTATATTGTGTTCAAAAGCAGAGCCATCTAACTATTTAAACATTTTATTTTTTCTATTTTAGCTCGCTAAAAACTACACTAGATGGCTCTGTATTATTATAAAAGCAAGAACAAAAACTTTTGACACTTCAAACTAACTTTTTCCGGTTTAACGCTTTTTTGTTACGTGACGTTTTCTGCCGGTTTACTCCAACTGCATGCTGCGATAAAGAACTGTAGTCCAAAAAAGTTACTAAGTTTCAGTTTGAAGATTACAAGTGCAAGAAAATAACAATCACATCATGAGACTTTTCAAATATGTCTCTTCTGTAGCAGCGAGAAAAAAACACGAATTAAGAACCTCCTTTTGAAGCCAGTTTACAATAACTTGTTATTTCCAACATAGACGAAAGGACCCCTTAATAATTTACTCAAATTTTACATAATCTTAGAGGCTTTCCCGTCCAAAACGTGAAACAACTCCGAAATGAAACACAAAGCTCCCCGAAATACTAAATTACGTTTTCCAATAATATATTCTGATAAACGTCTTTCCAACGCTGAGTGATACTTCAGACCGGGTCCATTTATCAATAAAAAAGTGCTCGGATTTAGTCAAACTTAAAGGGACGGTCCTTTAACGTGATAAGAGCTGACTCGTCTATAATGGCCTTTTTGTAGGCGACCACTAGGATTAAATCGTGCAACTTTTCGGCACAAATTGCGTTAGGTTCTGTTTTGTTGTGTGGGTGTATTTTTCCAGCTAGAGGTGTATTAGTCTGTATTTTTGCAAATGGACGCTTTACCTATTTAACACCACAAAATGATGGTTTTGTTAAACGGTTTTTATTTTTAAAACACCTATCAGTAATACTTAGTAAAATGCTTCTTCTTAAATGCTTGTTCTTAGTAAAAGCTTCTTTATTAGAAAGATGCTCGTTATATTATTTAAATCACTAAGATTTATGACTGAGTATCTTACTTATCAACAAGCATCTGTCCGCAAGTTCGTCTGTGTAGAAGAAACGGTTACAGCTTCACTTATTTTCAGTAAGAAAAAAAGAAAGAAAAATACGTTTATTGGCATTACAGCAAAATAAATAGACCTTAAAACTATAAAAACAGAAAAAAAGATTATAATGATACGAATCATTCTATATTTTTTTTTTATAATTACATAATAATAATTATATTCAATATGATCTTTTCTTTTTTCTGTGACCCATTATATTGCTTTCAAAGAAATACGTGCCAAAATCCTAAGTAATTAATAATAACTTCCACTTAACGCGTACAGCATCAATCGACATAAACAAAAATGTCAACTAACTCATTTAATTTGCTCCCATCAAACGACAAACAATTCCGAGCTAATTACCCGATTTATAAAGCCAATAGGTTCTCTTTGTTCGTAAATCTGCGTGACTCCGTGTTCCCGTGTCAACAGAGCGCTCAATTCTTCATTATTTGACGAGACACCGCACTTGTTTGACATATATCTTCAAACATGGTTGTTTGACGAGGAACCCACTTTTACAATGTAAAATATGAGGTGTTGCAAACGTTTTTCGTGTTTGAATTCCTGGGTTGTATTTGAGGGTTTTATTTTTAGCTCGTGATTCTGGTTGTGAAAGTTGAAATATATATCAGAATACTATGGATATAATATTCGTATACAAGGTGTAACAGCATAAACGCAAGTCCTGAAAGTAGTTTGTTCATAATTGACATCGATTTCAGTAACTTTTGATATTGCCTAGATCAAAAGTTACTGGGCAAATACTGGACTTTTTTTCAAATATTATGTATTTTGCTATACTGACCGCTGATTGAGCCAAAGAAAATTAAATCTTATACCAAGAAAGTAAGACTCAATTTTGAATGCATAACGTAAAGCTGGAATCAACACGATTTTCTTTATAATAAATAGCATTAAAAAAATAACTTTTGGGCACTCTAATTGGGATGTATCAGGCTTTTTTTTAACTGATCTTATTATTATGTTAGCCCTAGTCTATTGTGTAACTACAGCTTTTTGTAAAATGTCTCTAATTAATGTTATAATTAGTACTATAATATCATTTTTAAATAATTATATTCTATTCTCTGTGATAATATCGATTGTACATTGTCAATCTCAAACTTAAAGTATTTACCATTTACAGGTACTTTTGAATTGTCAAGGGGTCAATCAGTCAGTAAGATAAAGCTAGTTGCCTGTTTGTAGATTCCAAAGTGTTGTAGGTACCTATGGAGAAAAACGGGCAAGAAACTCCACGGACACTATTTTAAGTCAAAACATAATGGTTACAAAATATTGTTGAAATGTGCATGTGAGAACGATGCAGAACATACATTGTAATTTGTAACATTATCTAAAATAAGAATTCATTTAATTTAATAAAAACATAGATATACAATGTATAAAGTATTTTACCATCATCAGGAAAGCATCGTGAGGAAACCGGCATGCCCTAGAACCAAAAATTTGAAGACATGTGACCTACGCCACTGGGTCCGCGTGGTGGATTACTGTCCGCTCCCTCTTACAAAGAGGAGGCCTGTGTCCCAGCGACCAGCGACGGGCGTTATACTTAGGCTGAGAATGATACCACTATTTCCCGACAAGCAGTGGACGATGGTGCACGCTTGCCTAGAAGTAACTGACCTTAATTTAGGACTTGAAGATCTCCATATCATAGCTAGCCGAGAACGCAGACCCCGGCCAGGAGTACAGTTCTTGTCTACTTGTAAACGAAAATGGTTGAGAAAATCTATACCATTTTCAAAATTTTCGAACTGCTTTTCTTCGGAATCGAAACTTCAAATCCCCCGTTCGGTGATAGCCCTCGAAATCCGTCCCAAGTTACAGCAGAAATAATTAAAAAGAATCGTCGAGTCCCGAACGCGCCTCTCCATTGGAAGGCTTTAACTTGACAACGGAAACAAGAGATATGAGAGTAGAAATATAAAGGCGACTGGCTTTTCAATTCAATTCAATTCAATTTATTTATTGCAGATAATAAAAATCCATAATATTACATAAAACCAATATAGAACATAAAAAAGAATAAAATTAAAAAATACAATAATTTAAAAATATTATAAAAATTAATCGTGAATGTCAAAACATGTATAAAAGAATAAATTAAGTCAAATAATAATAATAATCAAATATAATTTAAACTGTCAACTAATAATAATAATAAAAATATAATTTAAACAGAAATAAATAGTCAAAAACACATAAAATATTATAGTACCTATTATAAGTTATTATAAGTATGAGGGGCCGGTAGCGTGCAGCCGCATCCACCTCATCAACATTGGTGAGTCCCACCTCTTTTGTTTCGATGAAGACTTTTATTGGTTTACTAGCCTTTGCTCGCGGCTTCTCACGCGCGGATGTCAGAAACTATCCCACGGAAACGTATTTCCGAGACAAAAAGTATCCTATGTGTTAATCTAGGTTATAAATATACAACGTGTAACGTTAAATGCGCAAAACCTCAGACACCCCAACTGATTTTTAATTCAATTGACGTATTTCAGAGAGAAAATAGGTCATTAAAAAAATTGTAAAGGTTTTATGTGGTGTTTTAGTTTTACTGGCCATTCTGATCGTTTCTTGCGTCTGCGACGACGCTATATCGAGAGAGGAGCCGTCACCGGGCCGCTGCGCCGCGCTGTCATTGGCTTGCTTGACCTATTAATAAATAGACACGGCAACGTAAAAACGTTACCGTGTCTATTTATTAATAGGTCTAATGAAGATTTTTTGAAAAATGTGACCTATATTAAAAAGTGGTTCAATTAATTCTGCTCGTTATTCTGATCAAACTATTTTCAGGTTTTGCGCATTTAACGTTACACGTTGTATGTCTGCCAAATTTTATCTGAATCCGTTCAGCCGTTTTGCGCCAACCGGGAACATATATCCAGACAGACGCCTAAAAATTCTTCGTTACTATTTTATCATACGTATATATTTAGATTGCTTAAAAATATAATAAGAGTAGAGGACGACAAAAGAAAATTTGGACGGACTGTGTGAAAGATGATTAGAAAGTGGGTGATTACTCCGAAATCCAGGCGCGCAAAATTGTAGACAAAAGCTAGTACTTAGATAAATTAATTGTCACACGAAAATCCGGATTTTCCCCGACTCTAAAATCCAAGGTGAAGTCGTGTTATACCCGAAAAGGGTCCAATTAAACGAACCTTGTCTAGCCAGCACTAAACGATTGTATGAATTAAGAACTTTGGCTCTTGAACCGTACCCAAAATAAGGTCAGGTGATATTTTCACTTTTCATCGTTCCACCGATATCGAGTTTGATTTTTTACTTTCTTCTTTTTTCTTTGTTAATTTATTCGATTTCCTCCGCTCAGGTATTTTTACAGAGGTTTTCACTTAAAGGTGACGCTGTTTTTGGCACTGATTTAAATTGTGATGGTTCGGGGCATGCGCTGCCGGCGAAATTCAATTTTTTTTAGGGTTCATGGGAAAAAGGCATGACTTTATGTACTTGTATGTATCTATAATTTTGTAGAATCACACTAATCGACCCATTTAGCGGTAGTTCTTTAACTTCCGGTGAGAGCAGTGGTGGCACAGTGGATTCGGCTCTGACTTGCAAGTCGGTCGTGAGTTCGAACCCAGGCAGGCACTTTACTTCGTGTATTTCATTTCATTACAACTGCTCTCAAAAAGGTGAAGAAAGATATAGTGAGGAAACCGGCATGTATTAGAACCAATTTCCAAGACATGTGACATCCACTAACCCCTACTGGGCCTGCGTGGTAGATTATGGCCCACTCCTTCTCATATAGAGGAGGCCTGTGTCCTTGCAGTAGGAACATTAAAGGCTGATTATACTTTAACTTCCAAAATCTTTTTACTTACATACTCCCAAAACGAATTCGGAAACAAAACATACCAAAAGACTTCACCTCCTGGCCGTACAAGAAGAAATAAACCCATTAAACCAATACAATACAGCTCCCAATTCCCAAAATCATAATACCATAACGTATTTATTTTTAGACCGCATTTCTAATACCGAAGGACGGGTAGATACTGTAATAATTAAACAGGCGGGGAAGGTAGTTTGATAAATAAGTAATGGGCGCGATAAGCTTTTGTTTCACCATGCCACAGGAGGATTTGTTGTGTGTCTGTAACGATTAATGATTCAAAATGTCGGAGATACTTAGAATTAGATGGCTCGGGATAAGAAAATCGATAACAACGTAGTTGTGTTTGGTGATTGGGAAGGAATGAGGGTTTTCACAAAAATTTACGCCACCAGTTGGCGCCACTTTGGCAAGAGGTCTTCCATTTCGGCAATTAATTTAAAATATATGATGACGTTCATCATTCGTTTCATTCATTCGTTTTTCATTCAGTCAGGACTAAAGAAAATAGAGGCGCTTTGACACTTTTGACAGGTACTCGGACCTGACGTCTCAGTGCTGCCACCTAGTGAACGTCATTTCAGGAAACCCTCATTGTATTGTAGAACTGTGTCAATATATTGATATTGGCGCCGATTCTGTTGTTCACAAAACAAACCTAAATTTAAGTTCAATGCATCTTTTTCTTTCTATTTCATTAAGAAAAGGACAGAAGATAAATATTAGTTTAGTCCTGTCAAATAAGTCAGCGCCTGACGTAAACTGACGTATTTTTAGCAGCCAATTTTTTTATCACGTCTAAACTTTTCTATGGAGTATCTTAATTTGACAGGACTTAGCTAATATTTATCTTCTGTCCTCTTCATAATGCAATAGAAGGAAAAAGATGCACTGAACTTAAATTTAGTTTAGTTTGTGAACAAGGAAATCGGCGCCACTGTATGCAGCGTGTAACGGAAGGGGTGTATCAACCCTGAAGGAGGTGAATGTGCTCATGAAACTCAACAACTTTCCCCAAAGAACATAGGCCGAAATATGAAAAAAAAATTTGGCCCTCCCTTACAAAACTGACTACCAGCTGATTGATTTACTATGAGAGAGCCAAATTTTTTTTTCATATTTCGGCCTATGTTCTTTGGGGAAAGTTGTTGAGTTTCATGAGCACATTCACCTCCTTCAGGGTTGATACCCCCCTTCCGTTACACGCTGTATATGCTGGTTTGGTAATTAAATATAATATAGCAAGTAAGATTTTTTTGGCCTATTCTATCCTACTGCTAGGCAAATCCTTCCAGGAACTCTTTTCCCGTGCCATCTCGAACCAGCCATCGCGGTACGCGTCCAGGTCATGTCACCATCTTTTTCTGGGCCGACCTGGGCGGCTCCGTCCATCTTCAGGCACCCAACGTGTGGAGACTTTTGGCCAGCGGTCATCGTGCATGCGGCTGATGTGTCTTTACAATTTTACCTCTTTAAATATTATAACGAGGTAAAATTGTCAGTTTGTTTGTAAGAGGTAATCTTTGGAAGTACAAAATCGATTACAAAAAAACTTTCACTGATAGAAAGTTACACTATTCCCGGGTGCCATGGCATAGTGTAGACTTCCACCCGGACGGAAGTTGCGAGTAGAACCTAGTTTTAAGTTATTATGTATTTCCTAATTTTCTAACTTTCTGTATACTCGAAATACATTAGGTTTTAAGGCGTTGATTTACTTCTTCATTTTTGGATAAACGAGAGTTGTGCTATGAGAAGTCATGTTCCAAAAAAGATGGTATTTATTTTCGTTTTTGCAACTCAAGGAATTTTGCTGTAAGAAAATGTATTTATATCAAAAAGATCATTGTAGTGTAAGTCCTTTTACAACATCCAGAGATATCATTGTAACAATAAAAAAATGTAATCCTAAAGAATTTGTATTACGAAATACAGCAATAAGGCGTAGCGAAGCAGATATCAAAATCCTACTTACAACAGAATTCCGAATCGGATGCTAGATAAATGTTTGTGAATCGTAGGCGTGTATCTGAGCCTCCCTTTGTGCGCATCAAATATTAGATGCAGAAGGTTTAATTGCCTGCCTCGTTGGCCCAGAGGTAGCAAATTCGACTCCTGAGCTTAGGGTAATAACTTCCATCCTTGGTTTAGGCAATAAGAAATTCTCATAACAGCGAGCAGTGGTGGCCCCGCAGAACAGCCGGTCGATTCGGTAAAAAACTCACCGTGAAATCATAAGTGAAGTGACCACTTAATAGTGTTAATCCCTAGCGAATGACAGCTCACTCCACGCTCACTTCACCGAAGCTTTCACGGTGAGATGGTTACAGAATCGCACGGCAGATACTGTTCTGTGGGTGGCCCAGTGGTAACGGCAGCGACTTACGAGTATTAGGTCGTAGGTTCGAATCAAGTCAGACGCTTTACTTTGAGTGAATTATTCCATCACCACTGCTCTTAAAACGGTGAAGGAAAACATCGTGAGGGAACCGGCATGTCCTAGAACCAAAAATTCGAAGACATGAGTACGGCCCACTCCCTCTCACAGATAACGCTATAGGCTTATTAACCAATAACAGCGCGGGGCCTGCAGGGTAATTGCGTAACACACTATCAGTAGCAATGGCTTTCGTTTTGACAGTTCAAGAACATTCATCGCGTTATTTACGTTGTAGAGCAGACAATTTTTTCGAACATACGTAGCAATGGATTAGCAATAGGTATGCTTCAAATATTCAGAGTATGATTGATGGTATGTTACGCAACTAGGGTGCTGTACGAGTACACTCAGTCTACGGTTTCCTAATAGATCGGTGGTCGCCACATCACAGTGACGGAGATAAGAAAATAATCGTCAAAAAAAAAATTTTTGATTTTTTTTTTTATTTGTTGAAAAAATAATTGTTGTTGTAATTGTATTGTTGTAGTTGTTTGTTGTTGTTTATATTTGTCTAGGTTTCTTTTTTTTTTATCACTGTCCTCTCAACCAAAGCACCTGCCATCTAATCTCTTCACCACCCTTGGTTGACTGGTAGTGAATGCCTGAGGCATTACGTCCGCCTTTGTGCGTTTTGTGCGAAAAGCTTAAATAAATAAATAATGACAGTGGGGTTTGACTTTACGGTGTTAAAAAACGCTCTCTAAAAAAACACACCAACTTACTATCATAAAAACGTTTCAGTGACGTCATTCGACGGTAAATTTTGGATATGTGACGACTACTGCTCTTCTAGGAAACCGTAGCTACCAGGGCTCTGAACCGGTTTAAAAAGAGCGGTTAATTTCGATGAAATATCGGTAAATATATCGTTCCCTCATTAACCGGTTAAACAAGTGAACTGTTCATATGTAACCCAAATGACAAAGGTTACCGGTTACATAAGCACAAACGGTTTTGACACCCAAATTAACCGGTTAATTCCGTAAGTCGTAAATATTTTTCGTCTACTTTTTTAACACTTCCAACAAGTTATAGTGACATTAGTACATTTAGTACCCCAGAAAACATTAGGAAAAAAAAATGTTTGATCTGAGGACGTCAAATACAACCGGAGAACTTAAATGGTGCGGGTAGATTCATGTTGCGACTTGCTTAGTTAGGGGGCGGGGGGTGTTTAACCGGTTAATTTTCACTTTCAATACCAAAATTCATGAAAAACCGGTTTTCTGCAAAAACCGGTAAAAACCGGTAAAGTGCAAACCTTAACCTAAATCGATTTCGATTTGGGGTCAATGACCGTAACCGGTTAAGAATTTCAACCGGTTTCCGAGCCCTGGTAGCTACACACACAGGTAGGTACGTGACCTCTACTTTCCTCTACACTTCGCCGCCAGTATCATCATCTGCCTAGCCCTTTCCCAACTATGTTGTGGTCGGCTTCCAGTCTAACCGGATGCAGCTGAATACCAATATTTTACATGGAGCGACTGCCTATCTGACCTCGACAACCCAGTTACTGGGTAGTACGAAACCCCTTGGTAAGACTGGTTGTGAGACTTTCGGGCTACTGACGACCCGTAACGACTGTCAAAGATCCACGAATGACAGCCAGAACCAACGGCTTAACGTACTTTCCGAGGCACGGCGGGGTCTTGGTATGTGAAGATGGTCACCCATCCACGGACCAACCGCGGCAGGCGTAGCTTAACCTGATCGATCAGCCTGTGCGCTGTTATCACTTAGTCACAAGCTCCCACTTCGCTGTCAGTATACGCGCTGGATTTCGTAAGCGCGCAATGAAAGTCAAATTTTTTGCTACATTGTATATTTTATGTCTTTTTTATTTTTTATTATTATTTTGTTTTTTATTTGTAGCGTGCATTTTGTTTGTGCAGAATAAACGTTTTTTCTTTCTTCTTTTCTTTAAATCACAATTAATAAACTTGACGCCCGCTCTTGATTCGCAACGACTACAGCTGGCTGAAACATCGACGCGCAAACGTTAACAATGAATTAAGCACATGATACCTACTAGACCCACTAACGTAAATTTTGTTTTGTCGATTATCAAAAAAAAAAAATCTGATGTACAGACGCCAGCACATCAAGCTACCCGAAACTGTACATTTTTTCCAATCAACTTTGACCTTATGCTTTAGCGATAAATTTAAAAATCTATTCACATCATACTCAAAACGCACTTTCGCATTACTTACACAAACACAACATACCTACTACACCTACCACGACCAACTCACTCCAACTCAAACACTCACAAACAGTTTTATTATTAATTATTTTTACTTTCCCTTCTTTCTTTACACATAAATAATAATTATATTGTTATGTTAACCATGGTGACGTGTGACAACAGTTTTAATAAAACATTTTGATCATGTGTCTACCCTTATGGAATCACTGGTCCCCAAGTAACAGGCTATAAACCTAGTTTGGGTGCCAGGAGATAATACTCAATGCACTTTATGTTGTAGCATATAACTGCTGGTCGATTCTGTAAAAATCTCACCGTGAAATCATAAATGAAGTGAGCAGTGTCAATAGTGTTAATCCCTAATGACAGCCACTCCATGCTCACTTCACTCAAGTTTTCACGGTGAGATGGTTACAGAATCGCACGGCAGTACTTGTAAACTTTGTGAACATTTTACTGGAAATAAATATTATTATTATTATAGAAATTTTACTGATTGTAGTAGTTTCATGTGCTGGCGACTGTACTATCATAGGAAACTGTAATACCTACGCTGTCAAAACGTATGGAAAATCATTTTTTTTTAATACCCTTCCTTACCGTGGTTTAGAAACATGTACTGAATTCATGGTAACAAATTGTGCGGTGATATACCTTCCACCTTGTAAAATTAATTATTTATTTGCAGCTCCACACTTGCCCTTCTGGGCATTCTTGCCTACTGCTCTTCGGGACTTGTTTCTTATACAAACACTGCCAAGTTTTCCTCGGCAAAGTGTAGTTACAAGTGTCGGGAATTCCTTAGACGCTTCGAACCCGTAATTTAGTAATGTCCGTTTGAAAGGACCGTCTTTAGTGATAATACAATGTAGGGGGAAATTATTTGGATATGACGTAGCACGTAATCGTGCATGGTTATGCTCTTATTAGGGTTCCGTAGCAAAATGGTAAAAAGGAACCCTTATGGACTCAGTCTGACTGTCCGTCTGTCACAGCTAGATATCTCAAGAACTACTAATGCTATCAACATGAAGTTTGGAATAATTTTAGATGACGTTTGCCCAACTATTTTACAAATAAAAAGTTAATAATTTAAAATTCTCTGACGAATATAGGCCTCGCCTATGAAAATTTAATATTATAATGGTACGGTACCCTCGGTGCGTGAATCCGACTCGCTCTTGTTTTTATAATGCTTAAATATTGCATCATGAACGTTTGGCGCACCATGGACAGTTAACTTCGCTACCACCATGCTAACTGACTAATACCTTGACACACAAAGTATTGTATACAAGCTGTAACTTAAATAACGCACAACCTCATAAGGGGTCATTGTACTCATCATTATGAACAACTTTTACAATGAGACCACAACAGAAATCACGAAAAAAAAATCAGCTATTCCCTACATTTTCACGAGTTATGCAAACATTAATGTAGGGCTGACAGCTGTACAGTTGATTTTTTTTTTCGCGATTTCTGTTTTGGTCCCATAGTAAAAGTTGCTCATAATGATGAGTACAATGACCCCTTAAGAGGTTGTGCGTTAATTCTGGGACATGTTGTATACAAAGTACCGTTTAGTTAAACAGGGAATCTATGGCACGTGATCTAATTCTGGTCAAACACTAGTCTTGCTTTTTAGGGCGCTGTACCCAGAGAGTGCCAATATATGTAGTGTTGTATAATGTAGTGTTAAATATTGCAGGTTGGTACGGAACCCTTCATTTTCGAATCCGACTTGCACTTGACAGCTTTTTCAATACAATTTTACGAAACAATGTCATCAATGTTTCATTTTCCTATCAATTTCATTCAAGTCCCGTAAAAGATCATTTTAGCACTGTGCAACTTATCACTGGTGAGTACGTGAATCCAAACACGTCAAAAAAGTTATCAGCTGTGCTCGTGAACGAATGTTTGTTTCGCTAATAAATGTTCGTTGCGTAACAAATGTGCTAATGTTTTTAAAACAAATTCCCGACATACATGCTTGCCGTGAGTACCGAGAAATTCAAGACAAGAGGATTTATACGCAGACAGTGGAATAGTGTAGGTATCCTTGTTTGACACTGACATACCAAAGCCAGTTTGCAGTATAAACCTACCACGACATATAGCTCTCTCCATTCGTGGAAATTTTGCCATTCCACTGTATTATTGGAATAGTTTGACGGTTATACATAGTATACAGTAGGTAAGTAGATAAATAGATGCTGGTAGCGTGAACCGAACACATAGATATAGTGAATAATCTGGGTAGAATTGTAAGCTAGATATATCAAAGACTTCAAAGACTAAGACACGTGAAATTTATTGTTCCTCCGACCCATCGCGTCACATCGCATCGCCCGCCCGCGCTATTACTTCGTTATTGCGTAACGTTCTTTCTGATTCTTTTTCTTTTTGCTCGGCTACTAGGGTTCGAAGTCGCTGGCTAGTAACATAGGTAGGTTTTAATATCGACTTACTTGTCGCTTGCTATTTGGGGGCTTTTGTTTTTTGGGGTGTCATGGCTAACCATCTGGGTGACCATCTTTACATACCAAGACCCTCCAAGGTACCAAGACCCCTCCGTGCGTCGAAAAGCACGTTAAGCCGTTGGTCCCGGCTTCTCATTCGTGGATCTTTGACAGTCGTTACGGGTCGTCAAGAAGCCCGAAAGTCTTACAACCAGTCTTACCAAGGGGTATCGTATTACCCAGTAACTGGATTGTGGAGGTCAGATAGGCAGTCGCTCCATGTAAAATCCTGGTATTCAGCTGCATCCTGTTAGACTGGAAGCCGACCCCAACACAGTTGGGAAAAGTCTAGGCATTTTTTTTATTTCACTTTGGTATTTTTTTTATTTCACTTTGGTATCGTATTTGCAAAGGCCTTATCCACAATACGATATCAAAAACAACAACACATATACCATCAATTCCATACAAAAACTCCTTACAAATGACACACTCTAGTTCCCCCGTCATCAATTTATTTCATTCACCTCAGTAGCACTGACAAAAAAAAAATCTTACAAACATAATGTGTATGATTTATTTGACGCTGAGGAAGCCTAAAAGCATTTCTTGTGTGAGGTAAGTTATGGTAAGCGACTGAAGCCATTGATTGATTATTTTTCATAGTTATTATTTAGGTAGCTGACTTCAAACATGGATATTCACCGACTTCTATTCCTACTCCTTCACAGTGCACGCGGTGCGGTTGTGGAATTCACTACCGCCAGACATTGGAGACTGCCAAACTGTTGCAGGTTTTAAAAGAAGAGTGAAAGAACACTATCTTTCCACTTCATCATAGTTGTGTATGTATTTATTATTTTGATTACGTGATATTTATTAACATCCTCGTGATATTTATTTCAGAAGTATGTATGTATATTTGTATGTATTTATGTAAATATATTCTTGTATTATTTGTTTAGTTTTATTAAGTGAATAATTGTTTACGATTTTATGTATTTTTTGTCTCCTTTACTCTTTCACAAGCTGTCTACATCTCTCTATCTATTGTCCTATCGCCGGTATGCTGGAAGAGATTTCTTATGAAATAAGCATCACCTTCGTACTTATTTTTCTGTTCTGTTTTTTTCTTTTTTGTTTATATATGTGTGTACATAAATGGTAAATATCAATCTCAATCTGAATCAATTTGAAGGATGTTGTTAATCCATTGCTTCATATGTTCGAAAAATTTGTCTGCGCAACAACGTGTATAACGCAATGAATGTTGTCGAACTGTCAAAATGAAAGCTATAGCTACTGATAGTGTGTTACGCAATTAACCCGCTGTTCAGTGAGATCGAAACTATTTTCAACAATAAACATCAGTTGAATGCGAGGCAGTTTTGATAGAAATAGTTAGTCGAAAGTATGTTAGGCCAGTAGTTTTTGGAAAATTACTTTCTGCCGAGCCAAAAGCAATTTGGCATTAGTTCGATTGAGTTACAGTTAATTGAAGTTTATTATTCTTAAGTTGTTTTTTTCCCCATGGGAAAATCCTCATGGCTACCCTCCGTCTGGGAAGAACGGTTATGTCGGACTCCGACTAAAACCCCACTGTCTCTTACGCCGCACTCCCAACTGGTATCAGTCCGCCATGCCTAATGGATCCCATCACCAAGTGCGGCGTTTCCTGATAGCTCTAGCGACGACACAACCCCAATTTCGCCCCCCATAAGCCCTGTGTATTGTGCCCCGTCATGACTGTTGAGAGAGTGTGAAAAAATTGTTTTTCTTACATAATAAATGAATACACATAAGATTTCATTTAACTCGTTTCAGTACAAGAGAATACATATAAGTATTGTTGTTCCATTGCCACCATTGCATGCTCGTTTCAAAACAAATGAATGACGAATAAAACAAATGAGAACTACTAAGTACATCTGAAAACGCTTAGCAACCTACATAATAAGTACGTTTGTTTGTGGAGCAATAGAAAACTAGTACGTAACGTACTCCTAGGTACAGAGTGCTGGCGCGTTGCCAGCTCGCCACTACCTGGGTATACCAGCCCGTAGTAATATCTTTACGCCATGTTTTTTCTTATGGGAAGAATAAGTTGTCTTTAATTATGAGAAAAATGTGTTTTTGTTGAGTAAATTTGCTGTTATTAAGCCGCGGAGAAGGGTTTTTTAAAGTGTGTTTTGGTGCTGAAATTTTTATTTTTGTTTGCATGGATTCCACCATTTCTAAACCGATTGGCTTGTAACTAAAAATCTCTGTATCCGGGGAATAACTTTGACGTCTGGCAGTTTTTTTATGGAAAAACTGTCAAAAATTCAAAAACTACTCTTAGGATAAGATTTATTCTAGGTATAAAAGTTTGGTGGAATTCGTCCCAACTGCAGATTATGTAAAAAAATAAAACATGAATGTTAACTTTAAATTAATGACGATAACACAACAAAACTTTAAAAAGCTTCCCAAGAACATTTTTTAAGTACCGATGTAAAAGTTTTCGAGAAAAGGCCGTTATTATCCGAATAAAAATGTTATTATTAATATGACGATTTAAGATGTTTTTCCTCGCTATACAGAGTTGGTCTCATTATAAAATCATTCATGGATACATGACCACGTTAACCCCCGAAAGATTTTTGAACGTCAAAATTACATAAGACAGTCCCCCAAAACGCCCTTCCTTCACCACTTCCTAGTGCTAACGCTGGGGAGAAGAAGTGATCGCTCTTAGCGATAAGACCGCCCATCATGTCACCCTTTAAATTTCTATATCTGCCGTGCGGTTCTGTAACCATCTCACCGTGAAAGCTTGGGTGAAGTGAGCGTGGAGTGAGCTGTCATTCGCTAGGGATTAACACTATTAAGTGGTCACTTCACTTATGATTTCACGGTGACATTATTACAGAATCGACCGGATGAAATTTATATGGTGTAAATAATAAAGAGTATTCTATTCTATTCTACAACATAGATTAACTTCCCAAACTTAAACATAAACAGGACTAAACATCCTTGAACACAGAACACTATAGCCACTATCCCGAACAGTAATTGGTGTTACGCCAAAGTAATTTAATTCCCTTATCTACCGCTGTTATCAGTAGCTTATCCTTAAGGCCAGCAATTCGGACGAGTGGTTCTTTCTTAGTTTCGTCCCTAGCGAGAATCTTGGGGCGGATAATTGTGACCTCTATTGTAATGATCATTAATTTGTGATTGTTATGTTTTGGTGTTAATTTTGTCATCTTCATCATTGTGAAATAAGAGTAGTGGTGGCTCAGCGCTGACGGCCCCGACTTACGATTTATAGGTCGTGGGATCGAACTCCGACAGGCCCTTTCCTGTGAGTAATTTATTCCATCACCACTGCTCCCGAAACGGTGAAGGAAAACATCGTGAGAAAACCAGCATGTCTTAGAACCAAAAATTCGAAGATATGTGATATCTACCAACCCGCACTGGGCCCGCGTAGTGGATGACGGCCCACTCCCTCTCACAGAGCCAGTGTCCCAGCAGTGGGAACGTTATTGGCCGATGATGCATCATTGTGTCTCGTTGATCTGGTGGTTGCAAGTGCGAGTTCTTGTTTGTAGTAACTACAGCACGCTTAGGATGACCACCGTAGAAGCGGTAGAAACGAAAGACAAAATGACAGATTGTAGAAAGATTCCTAGGTGAGGGGCCCGTGGCTAAATAATCTGCCGTACAGGTTGATCGATCAGGTTAAGTCACGCTTGCCGCGGCTGGTCTGTGGATCTTTACATAACGAGACCCCTCCGTGCCTCGGAAAGCACGTTAAGCCGTTGGTTCCGGCTGTCATCCGTGAATTTTTGACAGTCTTTACGGGGAGTCGGAAGCCCGATAGTCTGACAACCAGTCTGACCAAGGGGTATCGTATACCTAGTAACTGGGTACTGGGTACTGGGTACTGGGTACTGGTCTGGGTTGTGGAGGTCAGATAGGCAGTGGCTCCATGTAAAATACTGGTAATAGCCTGCATCTCTTGAAATGTACAGGCGTTATATTACGTAAACAGAGGAAAATAAACCTAATTCCTAAGCAAATAGGTACTGCATCTTATAAGCACTTCGCAGTTAGTCCATTAGTTATGAATGCACATAAACTTTTTCCGGGCCATGACAGCTAAACTCGACTAGAATGTATTGCTGAATATTACGTTACTTTTACGAAATAACTTTTCCTTTTTTCCTTATGGCTTGTATATGGCCACATATCCGTTACGTGCGTGTACTTTGCGGGTTTCTATATGATATAACTGACCGTTATTTTTACTCGTGGTCATTGTAACTTTAGGAGGTATACCTAAAAGGGTAATCACATGCCGAAAATGCCTCATTACGGTACCTCGCGACCGCGATTTCGCTTTCTATCTCGATGTCACCTCCACAACTGTAACTCTGAAAAAAAAAATGTAAAATAAAAATCAGTGGTGGATTTACCAGCAGGCTGTGTAGGCTTGAATACTGACAGTAAATAAATATAAAATAATAATAATAAATATATAATTATAAAATATAATATATTTATTATTATAAAATACTAATAATAAATACTTAAAATTGCTTCAAATTGCGGCAATTTTGCCCCAATTTTTTTTTTTTTGTCTTATAGAAATAAAAAATAAATAAATACCTAAATGTTATTAGATTACACCACTTAACCTGTCAAAGTCGGGAATTTGACTTTATCAATCTGCTAATACTTTCTTCCACCTTCTTTTGTCCGTGTAGGGTATCGAAATGCAGAGGTCAGAAGGGGCGGCAAAATTTGAATAGCCTACTGGCGGCAAATGTGTTAATCCGCCACTGATAAAAATAATAATAATAATAATAATAATAAAGTTTTATTGACCATAAGTTTAGGTTACAGTACACCGGTAATACATATTTACATAGTACATAGTATAGGGCACACTCACTTACGTTCAACTACAGAAAGTTGGAACTTACCAAGTTAGCAAGGGGAGTAGAAAAACAGTTAAATTACAATAACGCCATCACAAGTAAAGCAATGGTTCACATACTTGACAAAATATAATAAATGCCCAATGGCGGTATACAGAGAAAATTTCTTTACCTCCCGTGCTAGTCAAGGACTGTGTTACGGCAAGGTAAGATTCTCGCTCATTGAATAATAGTCATAGTGTAAAAACGCTAAGACACTTTTTGCCAAATACATTTGTTTTGCTGTGATTCATAGATGACGGTAGCGTGTTAATAGCTTAGCGTAAACAAGTAGTATATGCAAAGAAATCAGACAATGCAACTACTACAACTACTAGCGTTATTTCAATTTAAACAAAGTGTTTTTACAGAACAATATTTGTTTAGAATTTGTATTAAGACAAGCGTGTTGCAAATAAATAAAATAAAATTATGAAAAAAATTAAAAAAGGGTTTTCTAAACTACAATAATAAAATTAAAAGTAAGAGCATAACTAAGTTTGTGATTTTTTATAACATGAAAAGTATTTCTTTTTTTTTTTTTTTTTTTTTTTTTTTTTTTTTTTTTTTTTTTTTTTTTTTTTTTTTTTTTTTTTAGCATAAAAATACGTTACAAGCGAAAAATTCCTAATGTAATGTAGTTACTGTACGTGTGTATATGTATATATTTATAATACAAATAATGTTTGTGTACTAATCCTCAGTTTATAATGATTACTTTATAGTGTATGTATTTATATATATATATTACTTACATATATTCATATAATGTTTTTATTGTTTATATAAACTTATTTAGTGCTTATCGGTATTCAATAAAATATATATTTATAGATAAATAATTACTGACATATTAGTATAAGTTTTTCAGTCTGTTCATAATCCAGGTTACTCAGAAACTCATCCAGAGCCCTTCTACACCCAAATCTCGTCGTATCCTTAAGAGGTTTAATTTTACTTATGCGATTGTACAATAGAGGAGCCAAGAAATAAGAGAAACACTGTGCAAAAGTGGTTTTGCATGCTGGGACGTCATATACATCATGCACTCTTCTGAGAGATTTGGAAACAGGTTTTTCATAGAAATGTTGTCTCAGGACTATTTTTTTTATGAAGAGTTGACGAATATTTAAGACTTCAAATTCTTTGTACAACGCAGTTGTAGGATATCTAAATTTTTTAAAATTAATCACTTTTAGAATACATCTATGGGCCCTTTCTATTTTTATAAGAGTACTTTTTCTAGCACCACCCCAGGCAGAGATACCATAAGTTACTATCGATTGGCACAGTGCAAAATAGACAGTTTTGTTCGTAGCTTTGTCTTTTAAGTTTCTAATTTTTTTGAAAATCGGTATAAGTTTACGGATGCGAGATTTTAGATTATTAATATGTTGTTTCCAATTTAAATTTTCATCGATCTCGACTCCAAGGTATTTTATACTTTTACTAGGAGATAAGACAGGGCACCCACAAATACTTGCAGCAGAACAATTAGAGGAATGAGCTTTTAAATTAAAGTCGGTAGGTTGCAAGTTATTTTTTATACTAAATGTTACAAACTTTGTTTTTTTAAGATTTAATGTAAGCAGATTGCAATCAAGCCATTCAATTATATTTTTAAGACCAATCTCGGCTGACGATTTGACATCACTCCATGTTTTTTGATGAAATAAAATTACAGTATCGTCAGCAAAAGTGATCACTTTTGAACCGGGTAGTTCAATGTTACAAAGATTATTTACATAAATCAAGAATAATGTTGGTCCAAGTACTGATCCTTGCGGCACACCGAAACCAACATTAAGCTTAGCGCTAAGGTTACTACCAATTTTTACAGCCTGTGTCCTATTACTAAGATAGTTTTTAAAAAGATCAAGTGGTACACCTCGAATACCTATAGCCTCCAACTTGCAAATTAGCAGAGGGATAGAGACAGTATCAAAGGCTTTGGCTAAATCCAGAAAAACACCAACACATTTATTCTTGTGGTCGAGATTACTAGCTACATTGGTAACTAGATGTTCAACCGCATCTATTGTTGATTTGTTCCTTCTAAAACCAAATTGATTATTAGAAAGAACATTATTTTTCTCCATATAATTTACAAGCCTAATGTTTATTAGCTTCTCCAGGATTTTAGCCATAGTAGGTAGAAGCGATATCGGACGATAATTAGCGATACTGTCTCTTTCCCCCGACTTGAAAACTGGTATAACAATTGAGTCCTTTAACACATTAGGAAACTTTCCACACGTAAAACATAAGTTGAATATATGTGTCAAAGGTTCGATGAGAAGGTTTACACTTCTTTTCAAGAACACAGAAGATATTCCATCCCAACCAGTAGAATTGGTATTTTTTAAGGACATAACAATTTTATAAACTTCTGTTTCATCAGTTTCCAATAACACAAAAGAGTTCAACGGGCTGTGTTTACATTGAAACTTTTGCACAAGATCATTTTCCGTAAGCTTTAACTTTTGTAAGATGTCAGTTGATAGTTTGGATGCTATATTAGTAAAAAATTCATTTACAAAATCGACCGATTCTTGAGGAGTTGATTTTATTTTTAATAATTCACAAGGCCCTTGAGATTTTTCGGAGTGATTTAGATTACATACACGCTTAATGACATTCCAGGTTTTTTTAATATCACTCTTGACATCATTTAAATCTGCCTTATCGTGCTCATTTTTCAGATTGTGGAGAATACTATTACAATGATTTCTGTAACGCCTGTAGGTAAGCTCTAGATCTTTATCATTAGGTGACTTTTTATGCCTTCTGTGCAACGTATCTCTGAACCTTATGCAACGCAATAGACCAGAGGTTACCCATGGTTGAAAAGTCTGTCGCCTGTTGGGCACGGTAACCTGGTAACTGCTTTTTTGTCTGATTTCAGATAAAGTTTCGATGAGCAATTCAGTCGCTTCATTTGGATCTTGCAAAGTTGTTATAGCAGTCCAATCAAAGTCCTTCATAAGTTTAAAAGCTTTCTCATAATTTAGTTGTAGCAGTGTCTTTTCTGGTCTTTTATACTTACTTTTTTGTGTTAAAGGAATAATACAGTATATACTACGGTGGTCAGTAACTGATGATTCACAGACTATTGTCAGCATTTTAGAATTAGGCTTTGCGAAACAGTGATCAATGCATTTATTGAGACGCGTAGGAAATTGATGGCTAGGTAGTAGACCGTACGTGGCAAGAAGATTCAAATACTCATCGGATTTCAGGTCAGTAGTATTGCAACTCACGTCAACATTTAAGTCCCCGATTAGATAAACATTAGGTACATGTTTAATGTCTATTAGAAGTTCTTCCAAGGACCCAACAAAATTGGCGAGAGAGGCAAACGATGGTGATCTGTATATACAAATAAAAGCATGGCTTTTACCTATTCCTATCACCAAGCAGTCCGCATCGGCAAAATTTGGCTCATATACTGTGACATGTGGTAAATGGCTCCTTATATAGACAACTACACCACTGTTCTGGTTAATATGGTTTCTAGTATGAAATGAATCAAACTGCTCTAGTTTAGGTATCAAGTCGGAATTTTGTAACCAACATTCGGTGAGAATAATAATATCATAGTCTATTTTACTTCTAGCAATGAAAACTTTAAAATCTTCAAGATTTTTATGTATGCTACGTATATTTTGAACAATAATTCTAAGAGATGATTCCGTTCCAAGTTTGTATTGCGGAAACGCTTCTGGATCCTCGACCAAAAATGAATCACCAACGTTGATAGTATTATCAACCTCGGTGACCATCTCATCTATGTTGTTATCCATAACAACCATATTTAACACTAACTGTAGTAAAATTATAGTTTTGGTCGACGATTGTAGTTTCTGAGATCAGCAAGTTAATTTTATTATTGTCGGACATGAAGTTTGCATAGTGGACTGGTATTAATAATGTCATATAGATTTCTAAATATGATATAAAAAATGAAATATAATAGTAGTATAAAAATATTATCAGATAATATATAATAATTATAATGCATATAATATTACTGTGAAAGTTTAAAAAAGTATACAAAATAGTAATCAAAGAGAAAAAGTACCATATTTTCGTATGATCTTCAACAACTGCTAGTCATTCAGAGGTGAAATCCTTAAGTTGATGTAGAGAATTTATGACTATGGCAGGCTGTCCGTCTTCCTTACGTAGGAGTATGTTTCCTCTTGAGGCCCAGCAGTACTTATACGAACCATTTTTCGTCAGCTCTCGGGCGGCAGCCAAAATCTTTTTAGACATAAAAGTTAGAGACTCCGATATATACACCCGTGAGAAAGCTCCGGTAAATCCTAAGATATCCGTACTTAATGGTTTGTCTTTGTTGTCAGAATTGTATTTTTTCACAGCTTTTAGCAGTACTTCTTTATTTTTAGTGTTCTGGTACTCAATAACAATAGGTCCCTTTTTCTTACCTCTTCTGTAAATAGCCGTATGTTCATCAATTAGTGGTATTTTTAGGGTGTTATATACGTTATTAACAATAGTCTGCACATCTTCGTTATCGTGTTGTGGAATATTTCTTATTTCTATTGTGTTTTTCAGAAGTTGTTTCTGTAAAACGTTAACCTGAGTTTCCAATAGGTTAATACGCTCTATAGCTGCTTCGTGCTTTGTTTCAAGGGTTAGCACCCTGTCACGGATATCCTTGTAATTGGCAGCATTTTCTTCGAGTTGTTTTTTTATTTCGAGGTTGGACTGGAGTATCTCACTATTTTGCAGTTTAATTACAGCCATCTCAGTAGTCATCATTTCCTTGAAGGACTTGAGAAGGTCACTTTTTAGGTCCTCAAGTGTTTGTTCGTCAGGATTTCTCCGTTTTCTTGTGTTTATATTTCGTATACTTTCTTTGTTTTGTGATACATTTTCAAGGGTAAGATCTGGATGCGACGAGGACTTAATCGGTGATCGTTGCATTTTATCTGTATTCCCTACGTATACTACACCCGCTGGTCGACTCACAGCCGTAAGTACAGTCCGGGCAGTGCAGCGGCGCGAGCGGCGCAGGAGCAGGACAGCAATTATGAGGTAGTTCCTTTTCCCACGCGGGTCGCGGGTGCGCGGGCGCACCTCCGTTGCGTGGTGGTAGGTGTACGCGATAATGACAATTAGGCAGTCAAAGTTATGCACTAGTATCGGGTAAAGTAAGCAACTTATTACTGCGGAGCAAAGAATCACACGTCCGTTCTCGATGCAAGTTTGATTGTTTGAAAGACGATAAAGTCTAATTTGGGAACCGTGTAATGGCCTGGTTCTAAAGTGAAATGGCTCAATGGAAGAGCTCATGCCTGAAAACCTACCTCCCGATCGATTGGTCTACATACTTGAGGAACTTTCCCTCTTGAAGAATTTGTATGGAGCCTTAATTACTTGGTACCTACTTCTTGTTAATGGAGCTATAAAAAAAGCTATCGATAGCCATTTTTAGTCAGAAGTTTTAGTAGTATTTAGGTTTAGGTTTATACAGTGTGTCCGGACATGGACTAGCGATATTCTAAATACTTAAATATAAGCTATTTTAAAGTACTATTACACTATAGGCTTGGGTCCAATACACTTCCCCGCTATGTGGCAGCCATTTTGTTTTTTTTGTTGAAATATGCTCTATGCGAGTACAAAAAAAATCATATATCTCAAAGTTTTAGTCATACTGAGATAAAAATAGGCTTATTCGGAAGGCAATAATATTGTCTACCGTCTGCATTACAAAGCAATGTGTTCACAATTCCATAACTTTTGAAAAAAAATGTGAAAGTCGAAAAAAAAATCAAAAAATTATGCAATTCAACCAATAATGGTTAATTACTACAAAAACAACCCCGAGAACTTTTTTATTTTTTATACTAGATCGACAGTTTTTGAGCTACGCTACAATGCAACATAAAATTCACAACTGTATGTTTAATACTTTAAGAGTTATTGTTGTTTGAACATAGCGTATGCGCAAGCACAAAACGTCTTTGTTAACCGCCAGAGTGTCATTTATGGCATTCACTGTATTCCATCTGAGAGCAGGCGAGAAATACTGTTCGTTACTACCGTGAGTAAGCGAGATAGAACGTATTAGTCCACTACCTGAAACAAAATCAGTTTTAAGGACAAATTATTAGTTGGGTTAGTTTAGTTGTCCCTCGCCCTGCGTTGTGATCGCTATCGCTACTTTCACTTACCGTCCGTGCTGTTTACGTGCTGCGTTAGTGTTTTGTATTTAAAAGTGTGATAAAGTATGGCACAGCGTCAATATTCATCGCAACATATTGCTGACATACACTTTGTGTATGGCTTTTGCAATGGAAGTGCAAATTTGGCTGTACAAGAATATCGACGAAGGTACCCTAACAGGCCTACACCGAGTCGCCAAACTTTTATCGACGTGCATTCAAGATTAGCGGAAAGAGGTATTCAAAGAGCTGTTAATGAACGCAATCGCTTGGTATCGCCCGAAGATGAAGAAGAAGTGCTTAGACTAATAACCAATGATCCTAGACTAAGCGTTAGACGGATTTCAGTGCAACTTCGAATGTCTAAGTGGCATGTATGGAGAATTTTGAAAAGAGAAGGGTTACACCCTTATCATTTTCGACGGGTTCAAGACGTGATCGAACCAGATTTTGCTGCGAGATCTGTGTTTTGTTCGTGGATAAATAGAAATTTGAGACAGAACCGTAATTTTTTACAAAGAATACTGTGGACTGATGAAGCCAAATTTACAAGAGCTGGGATTACAAACCACAGAAACGACCATCTCTGGTGCTCCGCAAATCCAAGGGCGGTGCGCCCAAGCTCATTTCAACATGAATTCTCAGTAAATGTGTGGGCCGGCATAATCAACGATAGGCTGATAGGGCCATTGGAATTGCCACCTACATTAAACGGCGCTAGATTTTTAGAATTCTTACAGACACAGTTTGCGGACAGCCTCATGGACCTACCTCTATCATACCGTCGGCGTATGTGGTTCCAGCTCGATGGTGCACCCGCGCATTTTTCTCGAGCAGTGAGAGAATATTTAAATAATAATCTACAGCCGTGGATCGGTCGTGGTGGTGTAGTAGCGTGGCCGCCTCGCTCACCCGATTTGACACCCTTGGATTATTTTTTGTGGGGTCATATGAAACAAAAAGTATACGCTACAGTTCCAAATACCAGGGAAGAACTCGTCGCAAAAATTATGGCAGCCGCCGAAGAAATTAGATCCGATTTGGATTTAATTAGGCGCTCATCAACCCAGGTGGCACAGAGAGCCGTAGTGTGTCTACAAGCTGGAGGTGGCCACTTTGAGCAACTGCTTTAGATATTTTAATCTTCATTTAATATTGGAAAAAACATTAAATAAAATTCAATATGAATGTTATGTTTTTTTAATGATTTCCTGTTTAGGGTTCCGACAAAGGCCTTTTGTGCTTGCGCATACGCTATGTTCATACAACAATAACTCTTAAAGTATTAGACATACAGTTGTGAATTTTATGTTGTATTGTAGCTTAGCTCAAAAACTGTCGATCTAGTATAAAAAATAAAAAAGCTCTCGGGGTTGTTTTTGTAGTAATTAACAATTATTGGTTGAATTGCATAATTTTTTGTTTTTTTTTTCGACTTTCACATTTTTTTTCAAAAGTTATGGAATTGTGAACATATTGCTTTGTAGTGCAGACGGTAGACAATATTATTGCCTTTCGAATAAGCCTATTTTTATCTCAGTATGACTAAAACTTTGAGATATATGATTTTTTTTGTACTCGCATAGAGCATACTTCAACAAAAAAAACAAAATGGCTGCCACATAGCGGGGAAGTATATTGGACCTAAGCCTATAGTGTAATTGTACTTTAAAATAGCTTATATTTAAGTATTTAGAATATCGCTAGTCCATGTCCGGACACACTGTATAATTATGTCGGAAGTACGTCAGTCATTCGTTTGATGATTCGGGACGCTAGCACCAGGTGGCGCTTGACAGATTCTAGAATGAGTTCGTGGGAGTCGACGAGAGCGCTACAGAGCGGTGTGGAGCTCTCTTTCTAGAGAAAAGCCAGCTATAAATATATATATATATATATATATATATATTGAGCCAATCGTGTTTATTTTAGAGTTGTGAATTAGCTTAGGTTGGCAGTTTTATTATCGATTCTTTTGTAGAACTAAATAGTATCGATATTAATTTGACGGTGTGCAAGCTGAATCGTAAGATTGAAATGGAAATTTCCATAAAATAACCAGAGTCCAGTTCAGTAGTTCTCATTCAAAAAGATTCTTATTTCACAAAGACTCGCTAAAATATATACAAAAGCCCAACCAGCATCCGCCATCAAGTAACCGGGATCTATCAGATCCGTCAGTCACTTCAAGTGTTCCAATAGAACGGAACATAAACCAATTCGTCGGTTCCGAATACAAATTTGAATTTGGAACGAACGCTTTGTAGCGTTAGAAAGTTTTTCGTTCAAAAATATTGATGGCCGCGCTCTAAATTCAAATATGTACGTTACATTCATACCTACATTGTATTTTATTTTTCTGTTGTAAAGTTTGTTTATACGTATGTTGGTAGCTTTATAGTGTTTGACAGAAAATTCTGAACATTGAAGACAACAATAAGCCCAACTAGGTGCGCTGTACGACTTTGTTTCTCAAACAAACTTCAACGCCATTACAGCGGCTAGGAAATTCAGTTATGAAAAAAATATTTCTTAACACGCATAAAAAACATATGTTTACATGTCGGCTATTTCGGCATATTTACATTAAATACTCACTTTTAACTTTAATATATACCGGGTCTATTTTTATTTAAACAGCCCTGTGGCTGTTGCCCTGTGAATATACTTGTCTATACAAATATTTAAAATGGTGTAAGTGCGATTTTGACGGGAATTTCACTGGCAGATAGTGATGTTACCTATAAAAAAATAACTTAGCTAATTTTATTTTAGAAAAAGAATTAGGGTTGCATGTTTCCGTTCATGTTACGAGTAACTAGGGACAACAAAAAGACTGTTATTATAACAAACTGAATCAATAATAGATTTAAAACCGGAAAAGCAATTTAAAAAAGAAAGAAGTCATTTTTATATCCAGAAAAGCTAATCGGCGCGCAAAAATATCGCATTCAATAAACGGTAAATTTTAAATTTCGAAGTTCGAATTTTAAAATTCGGATTTAGAATGGGAAGCGTTTAACTCATTGGTTCCACGTTTCCGAACGGTTTCGTTTATGACCTAGGAGGTTTATCTTTATGGTCTTTTCCTTTTAGAGGGTCAGCAGAGTTTCTGCCCGTATCAAATTGATGTCTGAAATACCGTGGTTGTCCGATAAAGCCGTAAAAGTTATCGCAGCTTATTTTTTGCTGAATCTCCCATTCTAAATGACTGTATTCTAAAATACTACATAAACGTTGTCGTTATGGTTTTTCATTTCATCTAAGTATAAAAGAATATGAAAAAATACATAGCTCAATTCCCAATATCATGTCTATCTCCTGTCCGAAGTTTAGTACGCCGATTTTCGATTTCAAGTCTCCCTTTGACAGTCAAAGGTATCGAAGTAATGATCGACCGGGAAACAAAAAATTCGGTAGCGTTTTGAACTTGGAACCCCGGATCCGATCGGTTCCGAATAGAGGGATTTTTTAATCGAAATCTAATTGGCGCACGAGTTCCCACCGACAGATTTCCTGCTAGTTTCAAAGAATGATTCGTTTCAGGATTAATAGATTCTAGTGTTTTAAGCTGAAATCGTTCAGGATTTTTAACTTTGTGTGGGGTATTTGCTGATGAAATGTAGGATGGTTTATGGTTCCCTATTAAATTTTCAGTGGATTTACTAATGTTTTTCGAAGAAACGTGGATATGTGAGACTACAGCATTGGAAGCTCTTAGTATCATGCCTCACCTATAGAACGTGTAACGTTAAATGCGCAAAACCTGAAAATAGTTTGATCAGAATAACGAGCAGAATTAACTGAACCACTTTTTAGTATAGGCCACATTTTTCAAAAAATCTTCATTAAAAACGTTGCCGTGTCTATTTATTAATACTCGTAGTTCAAGCAAGCCAATGTCAGCGCGGCGCAGCGGCCCGGTGACAGATCGCAGACGCAAGAAATGATCAGAATGGCCAGTAAAACTAAAACAGCACACAAAACCTATACATTTATTTTAATGACTTATTTTCTTTCTGAAATAGGTCAATTGAATTAAAAATCAGTTGGGGTGTCTGAGGTTTTGCGCATTTAACGTTACACGTTGTATAATCAACCTTACGTAACTTTACCTAAGCCTAACCTTTTCCCAACTATGTTGGGGTCGGCTTCCAGTCTAACCAGGTACGCTGGTATTCAGCTGTACCTGGTTAGACTGGAAGCCGACCATTTTATGTAACTTTACCGATACCTACATAATCAGCTTATAATGTTCCCACTGCTGGGACACAGACTCCTCTTTTTTTTTTTAAACGAGTGGTCTATAATCCATCGCGCGGGCCCAGAACGATTTGGTAGATGTCCCATCATATGTAAAAAAAAAATTCAAACTATTTATTTCAACATGCTTTCATCAAGATTTATTATTACATGAGAATAACGCTTAATCTCTTTGAGAAGATTATGTGCGCTATCGGTTTGGGTTTGGGTGTTACTCGCTCGCAGTTATTTGTCCGTTCGTAGACCCACACGCAGGCCCTTCCCCCATTCCAAACTTTTCAGAGATAAAATAGACTTTTAGGATGTTTTTCATTTGTCGAGATTTTTGGTTGTATGTATTCGAATGTTTTGTTCTAGGACATGCCGGTTTCCTCACGATGATTACCTGCACCTTTTAAGAGTAGTGGTGATGAAATAAATTTTTGACAATTTTGAGAGAGGGGTCCGTGGCTAAATAATAACAGCCGCACAGGTTGATCGATCAGGTTAAGCTACGCTTACCGCGGTTGGTCTGTGGATGGGTGACCATCTTTACATACCGAGACCCCTCCGTGCTTCGGAAAGCACGTTAAGCCGTTGGTCCCGGCTGTCATTCGTGGATCTTTGACAGTCGTTACGGGTAGTCAGAAGCCCGAAAGTCTGACAACCAGTCTTACCTAGGGGTATCGTATAGCCCAGTAACTGGGTTGTGGAGGTCAGATAGGCAGTCGCTCCATGTAAAATACTGGTATTCAGCTGCATCCGGTTAGACTGGAAGCCGACCCCAACATAGTTGGGAAAAGGCTAGGCAGATGATGATGATAACGCGCCTGACTGGGTGTGGACCCACGACGTAACAACTCGTAAGTCGGAGCCGATACAAATGAGCCAGCACTGCTCCACGATACCGATACTTACACAGTTTTATTATTGTTTTCTGCAGTGCGATTCTGTAACCATCTCAACGTTGCTTGGGTGAACAAACGAAAGCTTAGGTGAAGTGAGCGTGGAGTGAGCTGTCATTCACTAGGGATTAACACTATTAAGTGCTCACTACACTTATGATTTCACGGTGAGATTTTTACAGAATCGACCGGCAGCAGTGCTATTCTGTAAAAATCTCACCTTGAGAACTTAGGTGAAGTGAGCGGGAAGTGAGCTCTGTCATTCCGTAACACTTCCTCACTTCACTTATGATTTCACGGTGAGATTTTTACAGAATCCACCGGCTGTTCTTTAATTGCAAATATGTACTGCTGTTGGTGTCCCAAATAAATAAATAAATGTTACACTCGTATTAGACACAAATAAAAAGTGCTGTTACTGTAACCCTTTCCAACCGAGTTAAAGTGATCGTGAGTTTCGACTTTACAAAATTCTGAGCAAAAATGTAAACAACTTTAGCGGACGCAAGCGGCGTCGATCTGTCGTGACTCTATCTAAGAATAAGACAAAAATAGTTATGCACTCTGCGCGCACGTTTCGTCCTGCCAGTACGTCGAAACCCGGATGAGGCATGGCTGCGTTTTTTTAATCCCGTCGCCTCCACACATATACTCACGATCGTGCGACTAGCAAATTATTCCTGAGCCTCACATATGTGAAGGCCGGACTGCTGAAGACCGACTTGCATGAAATTTTTTTCAGTTTTTTTTCCAGAACCTCTGAACACTGTGTAAGCGATTACTAAGTTTTTACTGATCTATGATTTTTTTTCTACTCCTGGTTGCAAAGCGGTAAGTACGAGGGCGGGTCAATAAGTCCGTGACTTTTTGAATTTCTGACCTATTTACTGAAAAAGCAACACTACTCCTGTCAACAGGCATCTGTCAGTTGACTCCTATCAAAATTTGAACTTGCTGTTTCAGTTAGTTTGTGTTTGACAGCTATCTTTATCAGACTACCCAGTAATTTGAGGAAAAAATGGAAAAAAGTGAATTTCGTGTGCTTATTAAGCATTATTTTTTGCGAATAAAAACCATTACCGAGACCAAGGCTAAGCTTGATAAATATTATGGGGACTCTGCACCATCGATTTCAATGGTAAAAAAATGGTTTACTGAATTTCGTTGTGGCCGTACAAGCACTGAAGATGCCGAACGTCCTGGACGCCCAGTTGAGGTCTCTACACCCGAAACAATCGAAAAAATTCACGATATGGTGTTGGCCGACCGAATATTGAAAGTGCAAGAGATTGTGGAAGCCGTAGGGATCTTGCATGGCTCAGTGGTTTCAATTTTGAATGATCACTTGGGCATGAGAAAGCTTTCCGCAAGATGGGTGCCGCGTTTGCTCACAGTCGACCACAAACGAAATCGTGTAACAACTTCACAGGAAGGTTTGGCGTTGTTTAATCGCAATATGGAGGAGTTTTTGCGCCGTTTTGTAACCGTGGAGGAAACATGGATCCATCACAACACACCAGAGACCAAACAACAGTCAAAACAGTGGGTTTCTAAGGGTGAATCGGCGCCAAAGAAGGCCAAGGTGGGTTTGTCAGCCAATAAAGATATGGCGACTGTTTTTTGGGATGCACGTGGGATAATCCACATTGACTACCTTCAAAAGGGAAGAACAATCAATGGGGAATATTATGCCAACTTATTGGACCGCTTCAATGACGATTTGAAAAAAAAACCTACCTCATTTGGCCAAGAAAAAAGTTCTTTTCCACCAAGACAATGCAAGGGTGCACACATGTGCAGTTGCCATGGCAAAAATCCATGAATTAGGCTATGAATTGCTCCCTCATCCGCCCTATTCTCCAGATTTGGCTCCGAGTGACTACTTCTTGTTCCCAAACCTGAAGAAATGGCTTGGTGGAAAAAGATTTGACTCCAATGATGAAGTCATCTCGCAAACAAAGGCCTATTTTGAGGACCTCGACAAATCATATTTTTTGGAAGGGATAAAAAAATTGGAGAAGCGTTGGACAAAGTGTATAGAGCTCAAGGGAGACTACGTTGAAAAATAAAAGGATTTATTTATCAAAAAATCTGTGTTTTATTCCAAAAGTCACGGACTTATTGACCCGCCCTCGTACCTACCTACATACAATTTTCCAAACTGTTAAAATACTTTGTTCTACGGTTCTACCCAGTAACAATGTTGCAGCTGTTTGTCAAAAAGTTTCATCATATTTCTATCGAGGAGCCGTCACTCGATGCAATGACGCCGGTTCGGAAAAATATTGCGATGCTTGTTAAAAATTGTACGCTATGACAAAGTTGTTGCTGTAAACTAATGTAAAGACTATAAAACGTGTTTTTATTTTGCGACAAACAATTCTGGCTTGGGTGTAAGGGTGGCGTCAGATTAGCAGGGTAGGTAGGGTACCATTTTATGAAATATCAATCAATAATAATAAAGAAAATACATTTATTTAGTACAGACTAAAAGACACACAGTACCAAAGACTATTATAACCACTTGACTGCGTATACAGTGCCCCGACGCACGAAAACTATTAGTATTTTGTCGCCTATGTATAGGCTACGGTACTAGTAGCAATTTTAGTTGTGTCCAAGTGTTAGACCTGCGTGCACGCTAAATTAATATATTTTTTTTATAACGTTTATGCAATTATAACGCATCAAAATGCCTTCATGCGCGGTGAAGTGGTGTGAGAAACATTCTTAGACATCTAGTTACAAAAAGGATGACATAACTTTTCATCGGTACATAAACATTACGAAAAATTATTTTTGATTTAATCAGATTATAAGCCACTGCAGGGGTCTATTTAAAATGGTGGCTGGGTAAACGAGCACACTTTTTGAGTCGCGCGTTGATGTTTTTTGGAAAAGTCTCGTTCTTGTATTAGACAATTCTAATGCTTCTATCCCTTTCTTTCCTTTTGTATGTTTATCGTAAAAAATAGTGCTGTTATCTTTAATAGCTGAAAGTTGATATCGAAAAAAATAAAATGAATATATTTTTTATTCAATTCACATACTTTAATAAAATAACTATCTACTATTAACCGACTTCAAAAAAGAAATACCGACGAACTGAGAACCTCCTCGGTTTTCAGTTCGTCGGTTTTTTTTTTTTTTTGTATTTTCCGGGATTTTTTAGTTCTTTCTGTCCCCGACCGGGGCCGATCAGTCCATTTCCGGGATTTTTTTTTGTAATTGATTGATTTTGATTAAATATTATTTCTATGATTTTGATTTAGTATTTATTATAATGTTAAAATCCATTTTATCGATATCGACTATTTTCTCTTAATGAAATAAAGCAGCCCTAACGATGCAACTTGACCTTGAACTGACCAATTGCAGCCGCGCGTTCTTCCTCATCCCCTGGCCCGCAGTAGTGAGTCGTGTGCTTCGAAGAAATCGGCCCATACGCTCTCTAGTGGTTATCATCTCTATGCACAGTACCTACACCTGAGATATACATCAGATAAAAATAAAAAAAATAAAAAACTAAATAAAAAAATGGTAAAATAAATTTTTAAAAATCAAATCAAAAAGTGTAAAGTCCGATGTAAGAAATTAACTGGAAAGTGTGCCTCACGGCTGCACCAAAAAGACCCAGTTCAGCAAAAAATGCCAGACAACTGGTGCCTGACGCTGGTTTTCAACTTAATAATATTAGCCTCCCGACCGATTTCGGTCACATTGGCCAATCTCAACGGAGACTAGTCAGGTACGCAGGAGATATAACAGTGCACAAGTGTGTGCGTAAACACAGGAGCACTCTCTGTTCCTTACTCTCACAGTCCGATGGGACGGCAATCCAACACGACTGGGGAGAGATCAGGCGCAGGACCAACGGCTTTAAAATACATGCTTTCTCAGGCACGGGGTATTAAACTGCCAACTTCCAAGCTACGGACTGTTACTAAGAAATTCCTTATGGAAAACCCAATAACACTTCGTCCGATCCGGGAATCGAACCCAGGACCCCACGCTCAGCAATCGTGCTTGCAAACACAAGAGCAATACAACGGAGCAGTCAATATCAATGATCAATAGGGTTATAAGAACTCATAGGGTTGTATTGATGAGTTTAATGATCATAATTCTGTAAGATACATACTTGTTACGGACGCGAACCATATTTTGTTCAACATACAACAACAAAAACACACAAACCGTACACTGACTTGCAAGGTGCAAAAAACGTAAGAGAATTCTCCCACGCCTCCTTCTTATCTCATGTCTCACTTTCAATATCTATATGTTCTTCTCACGCTAAGAATCTGCGTTCTTCTAACAATCTTCTCTTACTCTGTACTTCTCATACTTCTGACTTTGTTCATTCTTCCTTTCATATTCAGTCCTTTCTTCTTTAGAATGCGCTTCCTCTTGATATCACGACGGGCACCAGTATGCATTTAGGCGGAAATTGCAGAGTTATTTTCAAAACGAATAGTGTAGAGTCATCTCCCTTGACTTTGTTTATATAATGTTTGTTTATGTATATATATGATAAGTATATACTATAGTAAATAGTATGTATATATATTATATATATTTTGTATTTGTGTACGTTTTTTGATCAACAATTTTAATAGTTTTTTTTTTATCATTGTTCGGTTCAACCAATGCACCTGCCATCTAATCTCTTCACCGCCCTTGGTTGACTGGTAGAGAATGCCTAAGGCATTAAGTCCGCCTTTGTACCTTTTTGTGTGCGAAAAGTTTAAATAAATAAATAAATATGAAATTCGTTACAGACGTCACTGTAGCATTTATGGGCAAGTTTCTTGTGTGGGGGATAAGTACAAAATAGGCGATCACTGCTCTCACTGGGCCACTGTTACTTGAGACCGGTGATGGGCAATTTTGCCAGCACATCAAGCTACCCGAAACTGTCAAATTTTCCCCATCATCTTTTAACCTTATGCTTTAGCGATAAAGTTGAAAATCTATTAAAGAAATTTGACAGATTGTAGTAGCTTGATGTGCTGGCGTCTGTACTATTTATTTTCTTTTTTTTTGTACTAGTAGTTTCAGGCCGAATAGCATGGAGTTCTTCATTTTATATCGTGCAAGTTTATCATTCAATATTAATTTTCATAACCACCATTTACGAGCACATTTTAAATTTATCAATTCCATCATGCATGCGTTAGGTTATCAAAACTATCGGGCGTTCAGTTTGACACTACGAGTACAACGGCACCCTGTATACACCGCATATACGTACATAGATACGATGACCGACATCCCCTTAGTTCGGTCATGTAACTATACTTACCGCTAAAAGGGGATTAGGAAGTATACTTTATGTTATCTAATGGCATATCGGTGGGACTCAATATCGGTTATATTAAAAGCAGTGCGGGGTGAAAGCTTCCACCCATAAGCCAGTGAATGTCCATTGCTTCGTCCTTTGTATGGATATGAGCTATACCTACAATATACAGCAGGGTAATTGCGTAACACACTATCAGTAGCAATGGGTTTCATTTTGACAGTTCAACAACATTCATTGCGTTATTTACGTTGTTGGGCATGCACATTTTTCCAACATATGGAGCAATGGATTAGCAATATGCTTCAAAATGATTCAAATTGATAGTAATAGTGTGTTACCAATTAGGGTGCTGGTTGACTTTGAATTCATTGGGTATCTTATAGGGGTAAAATACTGAAATTAAATAAAATGTTTATGAAATGAAATGTTTGTAAAATTTGTAAGTAGATCTTCAAGACACTTTTACACGTCAATATTTTGTTGGTTCATATTTTAAAACTAGATGTCGCCGGCATTTCTTAGCTGACTGATCCCTGAGAAGAAATGCTGAAACAAACTCAGAGGTCATGGTCTCTGTCTCGGCTGCTGCCGCTGTGTTAGGCTTCGAAATAATGGACGGTAGATACTGGTATGAATCTGATGTATTATATTAATTAATTATACACGTTCTGAATAATCCCTGAAGTTCTGAATCTGAATATAAATCTGAGAAAACGAGCGACGTCCGCAATGCGATGGCGGGATGACGACTGGCTCCCTAGCGGTGCGAAGAGGAGGCGCGGGCGCGGCTGGGCTCACGGTGTGACTCTGCAGGCACGGCGGTAGAAAGTCCTGCCGTGCGCCATCTGGCGGCGGCGGTCCGTAACAGTCTCTTCTAAACTAGTATGATGTCGTATGAAGCTTCTATGTGAGTCTAAGAATGCAGGGATGGCAGGATGCCTGGGAAGACCTTTTGAAGAAAGAGCGATTCCAGCTTTGAGTTACAGTTTGCGCGTCGATATCCTTGCCATTACTAAGTGACTTTATAATACCGAAAAATTGTTATGGGGTAAGTATTAATGTTTTATTTACTTATTTATTGATTTAATCTTTTCGCACACAAAAAGGAACAAAGGCGAACTTAATGCCTTAGGCATTCTCTACCAGTCAACCAAGGGCAGAAGAGATTAGATGAGCAGGTGTTTTGGTTGAACCGAACAATGATAAAAAAAACTTTTATAATAACTAGAGCTGAAGAAAGATGGCTTACGTTTCCCTTACAATAAATTCTTATGAAGCAACAAAATTCTGAATTAACTACTCCACGACCTACATTTTCAATATTCTATTAGGTAGTGTCACATCCTAGAGTATAACGCAGTATCTATTATGTGTACATGAACATAATTTTCATTTACCGCTCCGTCGTCGTTAATCCCATGTCGGCTGAAATGAGTGGCGCGGTTTGGTTATTATACTAGATGTGCCTCAGGCTTCACTGGGTGTCGAATGTTTAATTACTTTATTTATTTATTTATTTATTAAAACTGTATGCACAAGTAAACAAATACTGTACAAAGGCGGACTTAACGCCTGAGGCGTTTTCTACCAGTCAACCTTAGGGTGATGCAGAGTCAAAACATGGCAGATAAGATGCAACATAAGGTATAGATAACTCAAAAAAATAATAAATACTAATTCATAGATATATACAATTATACATACATACATACATATAAACAGAATAAACTTTGTCAAGAGAAACAACGATAGATATAGGAGAAAACTAATCCAGCAAATCAGCGCTGGGATGATTCTGCGAACTTCTTAGAAATACATTTATGTTCATGTGCATAAAGCTATAGGCAGTCGCTCTATGTAAAATACTGGTATTCAGCTGCATCCGATTAGACTGGAAGCCGACTCCAACATAGTTGGGAAAAAGCTAGGCAGATGTTGATGACACATGGGTCCATCCATCACAGTGACCTGGATTAGGACATAGGATACTTTTATCCCGATATTCCCACGAATTCGAGACTTATGCGCGTTTAACCGCGAGCTGTATACTAGTAAATATAAAGGCACTATAGTATATTATTAATATTGATGTTGGTGTCACTGTATGTGGAAATGTTTGTATTACAATGTTTATGTTATGTCTACTGTGTGGTTATTAAAGCCCGCGTGCCTGTGACATCAGACCGAAACGGTTGATTATAGCGGTTTTTGTTAAAATAGACGTTTTTGGTGTTATGAGTGTTATGACAATAAATAGTTCTTGGTAAAGTAGGTTTATTTTAATTTACTCCTTAAAAAATTGGTTGCCTGTAAAGTCGGTTTACGGACTATAATTTTACGTGATAACTTCATAAGAAAACATTGATGAAAAATTGCGTACTTTTATGAATTGAAATGAATGATTGTCACTGAATTATCATTATTTTGTATAAAACAAAGAAGGAGTTACTTGAAAATTATAGTTTTTTCAAGAGAGATAGATGTGTCACAAGCCGAACGCTTAGACCGATCGTGCATCTCTATCGCTTTTTCCGCGCTCTCGCTAGCACGCTCGGCTCAGGCGGAACGTGACAATGAGTCATGCTTTTGGTGCGTGCAGCCGGCGTTCATCGATTTATAAGACGTTATCACGTCAAAAACGTATCATCACGCATGTATTCCACAAAGGGCTAACCCTTTTAGTATAGGTACACCTCTATTTAGGTATACTACACCCACATTTCAAGTATTATGTTCAAGTCCCATCGAATAGGGGCGAGCCTATAGGCATCAAGCGGGCACAAATCCCGATTCCAAGACGACTGAGAAATTCCTGATGGAAAAACCCAGTGTCACTTTGCCCAACCTTGGAAAGGACATTGCTCTGCTCCCATACATTGTTCGCCCTGGAACCAAGAGCGTCGAAAAATTAAGTGTTGTATTGTCGATCATTAGTAAACTCCTATAAGATCTTATTTTTATAGCGGACTAGCTGCAGAATAGATATATTTTTTAAAAAAGTATCAGATTTTGAGGTCCTTTTATAGTCTATCATAGCTCCGAGTAATTTTTAAGAAACTGAAAAACAATATCATAATACATTTAGCTATTTTTAGTACCTACCTTGATAATTAGGTATTCATGAATTTTTTTTTCCCTAATCTTTTTCGGCACGACATGACGTTTGGCAAAGATGGCGGCGATGAATGTTATTAGTCGAGTAAAATACTTTATAATGTTCATTTTGGCATGCAGCTAGTCCGTGTTACAAAATTGTTTGCAACTAATATACTAAAATAGACAATTAATTATCGTCTATGTCCGATACTTGTGTTGCATATGGCGATTCTGGACAATGTCCTTTGCGCACCCAATTAATAAACACCAACAAAATCTATAACAAATTAAAATATGAATTGCACAAATGGCACAAACTTTTACTTGAAAACGACATATCTCAAAGTTTTACTTCGGGCTCTGCAAACTGTAGCCGCGAGTACAGACAGCATACAAACGAAAATATTAGTAACATCATCACGTTCGCTGCAATATTGTCAATTAGTGTTTTTTGTGTGACGCTAACGAGAAGTGGGCCAGTTGCTTATTAAAGTTATGACTAAACTTAATAATACGGCGTGTAAGGAATAAAAAGTGGTGTTGTACTCTGAAAACAGAATTAAAAAAAAAAAGAAATAGCGAGCTTGTTGCTAATTTGTATTCAGTTTTTATAAGCTTTGTCTATTTAGTGACTCGGCTTGTGAATCAAGTTTTGACAGTACAATATTCTAATTAGATGTGTTTTTCTCTTATACTAGCTGATCCGACAGACGTCGTAATGTTAATAATTCATACAAAATGCCCAAAGAAAAAAAATACTACGTTCAGTTTTTCCCGAATTTGAACATTCTCCGGGATTTTTTTCCAGCTCTTCTTTCCATAAAAACAACCAAACTACAGCTGATAGGTGGGACAGCCCCATACTGGGACATTGGATGCGCCTACATGCCACTGTGGCGTATTAATGAATAGTTTGTGTTGTTTTTCTGTTAGATGTAAGTGCTAACACTAGTTTAAAAGTTGTGTGTATACTAACCAAATGGTCATCATATGTATTATTAGTTTTTAATTTGATGATTTTATTCGAGTTATTTTGATTTATTTTAAGTTAATTTCTTTTGTTTATATTAATTTGATTTATATTGATTTCATTTTATTTGATTTGATGTGGTCTAATTTGGTTTTTTGCTTTTTATTTTAATTTAATTTATTTATAATGTTTTCGAGTAATTTGTGTTCTGTGGTAATCAATGGGTGTTCTTTACCTGAAATAAAATGAATTTATTTATTTATTTATTTTATTTTAGGAAAGCTTACAGACTAATAACATTAAAGTAACAAAAATATATAACTAAATTGCTAATTACAAGCCTCCACAGATGGATACAAAAAAAAAAATATTGGTTCCCTAGTACAAAATAATCTAACAAATTAAACAAACAAACTACGATCAAATTATTGAATTATTAATTTCAAAAGTTGGTTAATTTTATGTAATTGTTTATAATTTAAGCCAACTTGTAAAATAAACGATTCAAGAGCAAGAAGGTGCCTCCTGTACAAAAAATGGCTTTGCCAATAATTCTCTAACTGTGCTTGCATTGGTGCAGAATAGATCAATATTGGGTTCACAAGAAACTTCGTTAAAACTGCGACTGGCTCTTGGAAAGTATGCATTACGCCTATAATTAGTGATCGCAAAAGGTACATGTAAGAGTGGTCGTTGTCGCAGTCCCATCTGATTAGTGCGTAACGTTAATTTTGAAACAAGTTCAGGACAGTCGATTGAACCATTTGCGATATTAAACAAGTAGCATACATCACTAATATGACGTCTACGGTCAAGTGGTAGAAAATGGTACCTCCTGCATCGGTGAGTGTAATCAACAGATACTTGCTTTGCCCTGTAATCAAGGTACTTAAGAAATTTTCTCTGGATGCCCTCAATACGAGGCTTGTAGATCCCGTATTGAGGGTTCCAGACTTGTGATGCATACTCAAGGTGGCTGCGTACGAACGAACAATACAATACTTTGATCGGTTTTAGCGATCGGAAACATGCTGAGGTTCTCATTATAAACCCAAGTGCTTTTGACGCCCTATTTACTATACTATCAATATGCTGATCAAAGAGTAACTTCCTGTCTTGTATAATACCAAGATCCATATTATATCCATATAATACCAATATTATTTATTTATTTATTGCGAATGGAACACGCACACTCACACAGCGTCAGCTCAATAGTGCCATTACTCCATACAAATTGCGCACATTCTTTGCGATTTTTTTGAGACAATAAATTTTTCAAAATAAATGCATTAAAATTGTAAAAACGGAAAAGTTTCACGTGTCGTCCTAATTGACAGATGTCAGATGTACTACAATGGAATATAATCCTAAAATCAATTCTTTTTTTTTTAGATCCATTTCAAAACTTCTTTATAGTTAATTGTTTGTAATAACGATGATATAATGCTGTCAGTTATAAGTAGCACAATATCTATAATAAACACTAATATTATAAAGGCGAAAGCTTGTGAGTGTGTTTGTATGTTTGTTACTTCTTCACGCAAAAACTACTCAATGGATTTGGATGAAATTTGGCACACGGATAGCTTATAGCCAGGATTAAAACATAGGATACGTTTTCTACTGATATTCCCACGGGATCGAAACTTATGCGGGTGAAACCGCAGGGCGAAGTTTTATAAGTAGGTATAGAAAGATTTTGTCTGACGTATTCATTTCTGCGTAATAATTCCGTCACCAATTTTTTATATTCAAGTCACCAAGATAGATAAAATTTTAATAATATTATATGTCTCATATGCCTTAATAATGACACACCAATGCCTTTCAAAGTTTCACATTAAACAATGCTGCTTAGCGACAGAAATAGGAAAATAGTACTACTTCTACTATCCTCACTCGACAATCACAAATAATCCCTTTTATACTTCCAACCATAAAGCACACTACAACGTGTCGACTAGGTATTTAATCAACTAAATATAAAGCTTAAACTTTACCCAACATTGAACAACTTTAAATCAGTCTTATCGCACAAAAGGGCAGAATTCCAAGAAATTCTTAACTAAAAGCTAAAAACTATTTGCTAAAATAAATTAACACTAACACAAGTGCGATAATACAAGATAAAAGTGACGTTTTAAAGATAAAAAGAATTAATTATCAAAATTTTAGTGGAGACTGAATCACTTGGCACAGTTTTAAGCCTTAGTTCGGGTCACGGGGCGAATTTATTACGGGTTACACAAGGTTGTTGCTATTTCAATTATTATAATACGTTGAAATAAGATCACAATTATATTTTGTGAGAGCAATGGTATGGTCTAATCTCTTCACCACCCTTGGTTCACTGGTAGAGAATGCCTAAGGCATTAAGTCCGCCTTTGTACCTTTTTTGTGTGCGAAAAGGTTAAATAAATAATAAATAAATAGTGGCCTAATGGTGATGACCCCGACTTACGAGTTCATCAACTCAGCCTATCGCAGTCCACTGCGGGACATAGGCCTCTCCCAGACTGCGCCACAACACCCTGTCCTCTGCCTTCCGCATCCAGTCTACCCCAGCCACCTTCTTTAGGTCGTCCGTCCATCTAGCTGGGGGGCGTCCCACACTACGCTTGCCGATACGCGGTCTCCAGGACTCGTCTGCTCCACCGGCCATCGGCCCTTCGACAGACATGGCCAGCCCACTGCCACTTCAGTTTGCTTATTCTGCGAGCTATGTCGGTTACTTACGAGTTAGTTTGTGTAAATAACTTCATCACCACTTTTCACAAAACGGTGAAGAACATACCCATTTCCTCACGATGTTGTATCGTGAGGAAATGGGTATGTTCTAGAAGTAAAAGTTCGAAGACACGTGACATCTACCTACCCGCACTGGGCCCGTGTGGTAGATTATAAGCCCACTCCTTCTCGAAGAGAAGAGGCCTGTGTCCCAGCGGTGGGAACAATATAGATTGACCATGTTATATTTTGTAGGTATGTAAGTCAGATACGTGTGGCCTGTATACAGAGAAAAATAATTTGTAAAGATTACAGATATCTTTTTATGTTTGACATATATCACACTAATATTATAAAGGCGAAAGTTTGTGAGTGTGTGTGTGTTTGTATGTTTGTTACTTCTTCACGCTCAAACGGCCGGACCAATTTTAATTAAATTTGACACACAGATAGTTTATAACCAGGATTAACACACAGAATACTTTGAAGACCGCCCATTGTGTCACCCTTTGTAAAATTTCTATATTTATGTCTGTAATCTATATGGTGTACATAATAAAGAGTATTCTATTCTATTCTATTCTATTCTATGTCGATATTCCTACGGGATCGAGACTTATGTGCGTGAAACCGCGGGGCGCAGCGAGTATAAAAACACCGACCATAAAAAAAAAACGCGCGCAAATACACGCGCGCGTAAATACGCTCAATAAATAAACACCGACCGAATTACAGCCACGGTGGCGAATCTTAACGGAGATAAGCCAATTACGCAGGAGATATTATAGTGCAAAATTGTGCGTGCAAACACAGGTCCACTCTCTGGTCCTTTTATACTCTCGTAGTCCGGTGGGACGGCAATCCGGCACGACCAAGGAGGATCAGGCGCAGGATCGTCGCCTATATAAATGCGAATTTTGATGCGGTTTACACCATAACCGTAAAAATGTATTCCGAAAGGTTTTATTAGGAAAAATTGGGCTATTAAATACAAAAAACATTTTTTTTTAATCCGAGTAGTTCCCGAGATTAGCGCGAAAAAGTCTAAGCTTTATTATTATTAGTATAGATTACATTAATTTTTTTGTGAATTTTACTTTCATAATCTCTTAGCGAACTATTTACACTAGGTACTAAATTAAAAGACTAATTAACTACTAACTAACTACATAAATAAATACAATAATAAAATTAAATAAATAAATAATTAATGTAATCAATTGACACTATAATATTAATTAATTGATTACCTTATTTATTACATTAATTTCGTGTGTGTCCCTACACTTGAGCCATCCCATCTTCCAAGCACGGTGGGCTGTGCTTGGGCGGATGCTGCAGGTGTGAAAAACCTCAAACGGCGCAAATACTCCAACCTCTTTGGAACTCATATGTTCGAGCCGTTTGGGGTTGAAACACTAGGGCTATGGGGTCTGAGTGCCCACCTAGTATTTCGAGACATCGCCAAGTGGTTGGTCGACTCTTCACGTGACCAGAGGGCTGGCCTATTTTTTGGCTAAAGAATCAGCATTGCCATACAACGTGTCAATGTTGCCAGCCTTTTGCGCACGTTTCCTATTGACAGCGATACGTACGAATTTTTTGATGCCCTTTGATTAATTGTTTGCCCTCTTTTTTATATACTTGTACACATTATTATTACTATTTTCAGACTGTTAGCTTTATAAACTATGTAAATACTTAATAGAATTGATTACATTAATATTAAAGTTACATAATATAATAAAGAAATCTCGATGTTTTGTCAAGTCGTAAAACCCGTGCGACGCAGGGGCGGGTCGCTAGTTACATATAGGTATAAACTAATTAAAACATAATTCTATTAGCCTTCTTTTGCTGACGCTACAACTGTCCTAAGTACAGTGCAGTGACAAATGTAGCGGTTTTCAGCCGGAACTTGCAAGCTCCTATTAAGTTTATTGTGAGAATCTTATACAAGGTGTAACACAAATAACGCACAACCTCTTAAGGGGTCATTGTACTCATCATTATGAACAACTTTTACTATGGGACCAAAACAGAAATCGCGAAAAAAAAATCAGCTGTTCCCTACATTTTGACGACTCGTACGAACATAAATGTAGGGAACAGCTGATTTTTTTTTCGCGATTTCGGGTTTGGTCCCATAGTAAAAGTTGTTCATAATGATGAGTACAATGACCCCTTAAGAGGTTGTGCGTTATTTAAGTTACACCTTGTATGTGCTAATATAATGTTATTCAAAATAGCACAGAACTAGAGTTTTCTAAAATTAATAGGTATTTATTACTTAGTACCTCTCAATAATCGTCAATAGTAATATTCCCGACTCACCCGATTTTTTTCCTGATAATTTTTGCATGACCAAACATCATCTGCCTTTTCCCAACTATGTTGGGATCAGCTTCCAGGCTAACCGGATGCAGCTGAATACCAGTATTTTACACGGAGCGACTGCCTATCTGACCTCCACAACCCATTTACTGGGTAATACTATACCCCTAGGTAAGAGTGGTTGTCAGACTTTCGGGCTTCTGACTGCCCGTAACGACTGACAAAGATCTACGAATGACAGCCGGGACCAACGTCTTAATGTGCTTTCCGAGGCACGGAGGGGTCTCGGTATGTAAAGATGGTCACCCATCCACAGACCAACCGCGGCAAGCGTAGCTTAACCTGATCGATCGACCTGTGTGGCTGTTATTATTTAGCCACGGACCCCTCTTTTGCATGACCAAACACAAAACTAAAAAAGAATTACGCATATCCATCGTTTGAATCGTCAGTTATGGTCTTGAGTTCGTACAAAATTGTCATAGAAAAAAGGACGATCAGTTTTTCTTTACTATCCATACTTAAAAAACTTATCCATTTTTTCTTCCGATAAAAACCCTTTTTTTTGTTTTAAAAAGTTCTCGAATGCTGCTCTTACCAACGACCAGCATTTCATTTTCATTTATGGCACAAAATAATTCCATACGTTTATCTATCAAATTCACATCGAGAAATCACAGACAGAATTCAACTCGAGAGCGAACTCACTTGTTTTTAAAAGTCATCATCCCAGATTTTCATCACCACAAAGCCGCACCGTTCTAATTTCGAATTTTGTTTTGTCTAGAAGTAAAAAAAAAAGTTTTAAAAAACTGTTTCAAGAACTTTTACGAAAGGTCCTCTTCGTCAACCCTCTTTTTCAACTTTTGACCTGCTGATTAATCTTTCGTCCTACTTTTACTTTAATTCTTTTTTACAACTGAAAAATAATGTAAAATAATTGTTGTGTCTGAAAACTAGAAAGAATGTTTTAACTACTTAAGAAATGTTAAGAAAAAGTTTTTATTAAAAATTTTGTTTTTCAAAATAAAAGCAAATTACTCATTAGTATGAAGCAATTAAATGGCAATCATTAATTGTGTTGTTAGCAAATTTTGCATAACTAAATTGACATGAGTAATTTTTACTTAAAATGCTTTTCAATAATACGTCAGTTTGTAGCGGTCACTACAAACGCCACATGCGAACTACGCGTCATACTGACTTCACACAAAAATCCTGCAACCCTTCAAGCAGAGTTTACCACGTAGCTAGCATATACAACGTGTAACGTTAAATGCGCAAAAGCTGAAAATAGTTTGATCGGAATAACGAGCACAATTAATTGAACCAATTTTTAATATAGGCCACATTTTTCAAAAAATCTTCATTAAAAACGTTGCCGTGTCTATTTATTAATAGGTCAAGCAAGCCAGTGTCAGCGCGGTGCAGCGGCCTGGTGACGACTCCTCCCTCGATAAAGCGTCGTCGCAGACGCAAGAAACGATCAGAATGACCAGTAAAACTAAAACAGCACATTACAACCTTTACAATTTTGTATTGACTTATTTTCTCTATGAAATACGTCAATTGAATTAAAAATCAGTTGGGGTGTCTGAGGTTTTGCGCATTTAACGTTACACGTTGTATAAAACGGCCCGACATGAATCATCGGGCAATTACCGCCAGACACAACATCCGTCTGGTCGGAGGGTCCTCCCTTTTGTGTGGAGGTTGGTGAACTTTACACCTTGGTCCTCATACCTCTATAAGTTATATTAATTTACAAATATTTAACATGAAATACAGATGACACTCAGGACCGTATTATTGAATCAGTCCCATTAGAAAGAAGCTCCCGTCGTGTCATTTGATATATCCTGGGAGGTTGCCTTCAAAATAAACAAAAAAAAATAATTTAATGTTGTCAATTGGATAAAATTCAAATGACATTTACAAATTCTGACAGCTTTTTTCGCGCACAGACGCCATCTTGATAACCATAGACATCGATTTGATTCTTTGTCTTACCATAAAGTTACAAACTTACAACGTTATTGAGCCACTCACCCACTAACCTTATCACTAACGAAGCAAACAAAACTGTAGTCTTAGCCAGTAACTTTGAAAGAAACTCATTAGTACAAAGTTTAATCTTTCGCTACGTCGGCGATACATTGGGCCGATATCTGATTGTGGCTACTTAATTCTTTATGTGTATTATTGATTGAAACTTAGATCATTAGTAACGTCTAATATAATCGCGATGCCATATTTTAAAGGATTAATTAGGAGGCTGTTCAAATAAAAAAACATTTCATTCAAAATATAACCCCTTCTCTCCGAGAGCGTACACACTATTACTCTCAATTTGAATCATTTTGAAGCATATTGCTAATCCATTGCACCATAATTATGTTCGAAAAACGTGTCTGCTCAACAACGTAAATAACGCAATGAATGTTGTTGAACTGTCAAAATGAAACCCATTGCTACTAATAGTGTGTTACGCAATTAGCCTGCAGGCTTGTGTCCCAGCAGTGGGAACATTATAGACTGATTATGGTGGGAAACAATATGTAAGAAAGATAATACATTTATTTGCGCCAAACATGACCCGAGATATACGAGACCGAGCCTCAGCGTTGGTTTTCAACGACAGCCAGCGTTGACGTCACGACGTCAACCAGTGCAGCCGTGCGATTCTGTAACCATCTCACCGTGCAGGCTTGGGTGAAGTGAGCGTGGACTGAGCTGTCATTCGCTAGGGATTAACACTATTAAGTGCTCACTTCACTTATGATTTCACGGTGAGAATTTTACAGAATCGACCGGCTGCATACGATTAGATATACATAAAAATAAAAAAACAAAAATCAAAATCATCATCTGCTTGCCTTTTCCCAACTATGTTGGGGTCGCCTTCCAGTCTAACCGGATGCAGCTGAATACCAGTATTTTACATGTAGCGACTGCCTATCTGACCTCCACAACCCAGTTACTGGGTTATACGATACTCCTAGGTAAGACTGGTTGTCAGACTTTCGGGCTTCTGACTACCCGTAACGACTGTCAAAGATCCACGAATGACAGCCGGGACCAACGGCTTAACGTGCTTTCCGAAGCACGGAGGGGTCTCGGTATGTAAAGGTGGTCACCCATCCACAGACCAACCGCGGCAAGCGTAGCTTAACCTGATCGATCGACCAGGTTAAGCAAAAATCAAAATCACTACATAGTATAAAACAAAGTCGCTTCCCTGTCTGTCTGTCCATATATATGCTTAGATCTTTAAAACTTCGCAACGGATTTTGATGCGGTTTTTTTTAATAGATAGAGTAATTCAAGAGGAAGGTTTATATGTATAATAAATGCATAATATAGTAGAGAAACACTGATAATTTTAGAGGTTTCTAATGTAATGTCGTAAATAAACACATTTTTTTGCGCTTACATTGTAAACGCTGGCTGAACCCGTCGAGATAGATCAAAATAATGTACTACAGTATTGTACACCTTAAAAAGGTGTACAAAAAAGTCCGCGATGGTATATGTCTATCTCTTAGGGATATCCCACAATAACCATTTTTTATCCTATACTTTTTACGAGAAATAATGGCTCTAAAATTATCAGTGTTTCTCCATTTCACCCGTGCGAAGCCGGGGCGGGTCGCTAGTAAGAAATAAAATAAGTCTGACGTTACAAAAAGATGGTATAAACATGAAATACATATATCAGTGTTTTTAAATTTTATGTAACAATTACTCGTATTTTATTATAGTCTTGGTATCCTTGGTTTCAAATATGTTTGTTTTTTTTTCTGTTGGTTTTTTATTACGATTGAGTAGCATCCTGGAATCTGGATGTATGCCAAGTTCATGGCAATATACTCCCGATATGAGGGTGTAATGTACGTATGTTAAAATCAAAAATCATTTATTGAAATTAGTCCGACAATCCCCCATGAAGCCCGCCCCTCACTACTTCCTAGTGCTTAAGCTGCAAAGAAGTGGCGCACAAACTTCCCATCAGCACAACTGTCTGCTAAGTTAGAAGAATTTGATTCCATAGAATAGTAGGTATTTGAAGTAATAAACATATTATATCTGTCGGCGCGAGCGTGGGCGTTGCGATAATAGGGCCATCATCATAGTTTCTTGGTACGGGTTCTATGAGGAAGGTACTCGGGCAACCAGTAAAACGTAGTTTGAAGCACAAATCACAGTCACGTTTATTCGGTAATTTACAATCACTTTATGAGCGGTAAGAAACAAAGGTTTGTACGGTGAACATAACAGTTCCGATGGTATGCTCTCAACCGTCCGGCGTGCGCTCCGCAAGCCGAATGCCGGCCGCTCTCCAATCGGCTCTGTCCACGTGTAGAAAATGGCGCGAAGTTATAGCGCCACCTCACGGCGCTCACTGTAATAACCGATCAACCAATGAGAATTAAGTTCCGGTTTGACCAATATTATGAAATCAACCGGAAGTAGTATTTTGATTATTTTGTCGTCTTGATATCGCTTGCGACGACATATTAAATTATTTGATACTAGCTGAATCGGCGAACTTTGTACCGCATCAGAATCAATAAGAACGGATGTATCACAATATGAATTATCATCAGTATAATTTTTTGCGTGATTTTTGTCCATGTTGTAATAGTAAATAATTCTGCTACTTCGGGCGGAAACAAATTTAACAAATCAACGATCATAAAAATCGGTCCAGCCGTGCTTGCGTTATAATTGGTGTCACTAACCCGACTTTTTTTATTTATATACAACGTGTAACGTTAAATGCGCAAAACCTCAGACACCCCAACTGATTTTTAATTCAATTGACATATTTCAGAGAGAAAATAAGTCATTAAAAAAATTGTAAAGGTTTTATGTGCTGTTTTAGTTTTACTGGCCATTCTGATCGTTTCTTGCGTCTGCGACGACGCTTTATCGAGGGAGGAGTCGTCACCGGGCCGCTGCGCCGCGCTGACATTGGCTTGCTTGACCTATTAATAAATAGACACGGCAACGTTTTTAATGAAGATATTTTGAAAAATGTGATCTATATTAAATAGTGGTTAAATTAATTGTGCTCGTTATTCTGATCAAACTATTTTCAGGTTTTGCGCATTTAACGTTACACGTTGTATATTTGTCAGGTAGCATACGCCATCATTAACAGTTTACGAATAAGAGTTTGCCTTTTCCAACGCCCTCATATAAGAAATCATGGCTAAGCTACATTATTGTGCGTGGTAATGTAAATACATCAATAAATTACGTCGGTGTGTAGTGGAACGCTCGCTAATTGAACTAGCCAGAGCCCTGATATAGGTTCCTTTCATTTATAGAAAGAAAAAAAGAAGAAAGTAGATTTTTGCATTATATGTGTAGTTATATTTAATATGTTAGTTTCAGACTTCACACATTCATATTTTTCTCTACATGTTCTCACACACTATTGTCTACATTTCTTTTTTACTTCTCCTTTCGCAGGTCTGCTGTAAGAAATTTCTTAAGAAATAAGCAGTACCTTTGTACTCAAATTATAATTATGTCATATCCATATGCTTTTTACTGTATGTACAGACGTCAGAACATCAAGCTACCCGAAACTGTCAAATTTTACCAATTCACTTTGAACCTTATGCTTTGGCGATAAAGTTGAAAATCTATTAAAGAAATTTGACAGATTGTAGTAGCTTGATGTGCTGGCGTCTGCACATAAATAATAAAATAAATGAAGAAATTAAAATGGTTTATTCTGCAGAAACAAAACGCACGTTACATATTATAAAAAAGACGTAAAATATACACATATAACGTAATCAAAAGCCTCGTACTCAAACATACAAAATGTTGACAATTTTGTCCATTGCTTGATGTCAGGGCCAGGGACCAAAGACAACACACATTAATTTATCTTTACTTACACTCGTGGACGAAATTACTTGCGTTAAATCATAGTTATGCGTATACAACTCAATTAATCTACCTAGCCTTTTCCCAACTATGTTGGGGTCGGCTTCCAGTCTTACCGGATGCAGCTGAATACCAGTATTTTACATAGAGTGACTACTGGGTAATACGATACCACTTGGTAAGACTGGTTGTCAGACTTTTGGGCTTCTGCGTATGACAGCCGAGACAAACGGCGTAACGTGCTTTCCGAGGCACGGAGGGGTCTTGGTATGTAAAGATGGTCACTTATCCACGGAGCCTGAATGCAACTACAGGGTCAAATTAAATTAGCTAGCAAAACTGCAGAGTTTTGCTAGCTAATTAATTTGATTTTTAACATTAAGTTAGAAGCGACTTAACATACATATAATTACTTTTTTATTGCTCTGTTGGTCTAGTCCAGGGATGGGGAAACGTTTTCCTTCGCGTGCCAATATTTACTAACAAAATATATGGCGGGCCAAGTTGTTTCGCTCTTGGCTAAATGAAATAAAAATATTGATATGTATTTTATGAATCACTAATTTATTGTATAATATTACATTATATATATTTCAACATTTCGCGGGCCGGAGATGGCCCGTGGGCCGTAGTGTCCCCATCCCTGGTCTAGTCACTGAACCAATGCAGCAGTCGTAGACTTTAGTGAGACAGTAGCAAGCGCTACTACTGAGCGTGAGGTCCTGGGTTCGATTACCAGATCGGGCAAAGTTTTATTGGGATTTTCTATCAGGAATTTTTCAGTAGTAAGCCTACATTTGCTTCCGGCAATAGACTCACCACGAAACGCGAAATGTGAGTGTACTTCAGCTATACCTCCTGTCTAACGCTTCAGGGATCACAGGTGTATGATTGTATTAGTTCTTCATGGTTACTAGTTTCAGACTATTCGAAAACTCATTCACCTGAAAATCCGGCAAGATACATCGACCTCCAGAGAGACAAAGACGAAACAAAAAACCCAACCTAACTCGTATTAAAAAACTAAACCCTTCCCAGCTTCACAACTCCTGCAAAATATAATCGTAGAAGTTGTAATGAAAGACTCACACATGGGACCAGGGGTTGTCTCAACCGCAAAATGTTGTAGTTTCAGCTTCACGGGACTTTCAGCGACAAGCTAGTTTTAGTTTTAAGTAATCTGCCGCTTGCGTGACAGTATATACCTGTTGACGTTGTGGGGTCAATGTACTGTTAGTGTTGTTTTTGAGGTATATGTATATACTTATACGGCTAAGTGGGGATGGAGAGTGATGTATTTTATTTGGGCTCATTTTGCGGGTAGGTAAGTCGCCTATTATGAGACTTGTGGAAAGATGAGGCAGTCTTTATGAAACTTGGAGCTCTACGGGTAAAAATATTTTACACAGACATACTCACGCTTTCTTCCCATGGGAGCAGGCAGAAACTTCAGAACAGCAACAACAACCCGCAGCATACAATACACGTCTTGTTTGTTATTTTTAGTTTTAGTTTTTTTTTTTTATATAAGTCATTTTGACCTGACTACAGTAACGTTTGCCATCAGTTTGTGAATATCTAAGTTGTAATTTGTGGAAAATGTAGTGTGTAGTATATGTGTTATTTCTGTTTATTTTTAATATAACAACTACTATTTTTTTCCCTGCAAAAAAAACTCCACCTGCTACGACCCTTAGGTACATATTTCTTTGGCTTCGTTTGACGAATATTCCACTTAGCCAATAAACTTAGTCTAATCAAGAAAGATTGGGTTTCACGACACGCGTCACAAATGCTTATAATAAAAACCTAGTATGTTCCATTGTAATCCAATCCTTCTCTTAATACACCAATATTTAGCGAGGTTTTAGGGTTTAACAGGAACTCCAATCAAGTGATAACAACATTGCTAGTAACTTTAATAATTATTAATTTGTTATTTATACAGCGTGTAACGGAAGGGGGGTATCAACCCTGAAGGAGGTGAATGTGCTCATGAAACTCAACAACTTTCCCCAAAGAACATAGGTCGAAATATGAAAAAAAAATTTGGCCCTCCCATAGTAAATCAATCAGCTGGTAGTCAGTTTTGTAAGGGAGGGCCAAATTTTTTTTTTCATATTTCGACCTATGTTCTTTGGGGAAAGTTGTTGAGTTTCATGAGCACATTCACCTCCTTCAGGGTTGATACCCCCTTTCCGTTACACGCTGTATATTAATTATACAACGTTATTTTTAGTATAAGGCAAACCCAAAATCTTTGTCTAGTATTTTTATGTAAAGAATCTATGTACAAAATTTCAAAACTGTATCATGAAAAATCACGAAGTTATAAGCTTGTTATGTTACCTGATTGTCCGAACAAAAAGTTGGTTACCGCTTAAAACACGCTGCCGGCCGACCGGCTGTGACCTGAGTTGTGCACATATGATTGTGGATTATAGTATAGTTACTTACTTACATATGATAGTACTTAGTGTCGCTCGGTGTCCAACTTGTTACCATTTTTAAATATTTTTGGGACAAAATATATCATGTTTAAAAACTATTGAAATCGATTCAGTTACTTATTCTGAACAAACTATACTCAGGTTTGCAGTATACTAAAAATAATGTTGTATATTCAAAAACCGACTTCCAAAAAACACTACAAAGTGAAAAATAACTTTAATTTCGGATGTCAGTGGGAAAAAACTAAAATACAGATCCAAAGACACCGACTTATGAAATTAAAGTAATTTTTCACTTTGTGGTGTTTTTTGGAACTCGGTTGTTTTATTTTGTAAAAAAGTTTTTTATTTTTCACTTTTTAGTGGGTCAGTTTGTAATTTATCTAAGTTACAATAGCCTAATGTCAACTGCTCATCATCTTTAACAAAATATTGTTTTTTCCGTGCCGAACGTTAATTGTTCAGGAGTTCTCCTAGTAACAACCAGGAAAAGTGGAGCTGATTGAGAAGTCACCATCAGCTCCACTTCACCATACGCATTGTGACGAGCATAAATTGCTTAGCAACCACATTAAAGTACCTAATCGAATCGCAACCCGTGAAATACTTAATGTTGAGTAGTTCCGATGGCCATCTGTGGTCTTCATCATCAGTTCCACTTCACCAAATGGTTTTTCCAAGAGCACGAGTTACTATGAAAAATATCCAAATTGCTCTAGGTGTGCCTATAAAATTTGAGGGTTTCCCTCGATTTCCATAGAATTCCCTCATCAGATTCCGACTTGGTGACAATGGGACCATCTCAAGAGCATATCCTTTCAAATAAAAAAATAATTTTAAAATAGGTCCGCAATTGAAGGAGAAATCGGTGAAAAAAACATACACACACCTCCTTTTGGATGTCGATTCAAACTCAAACTCAAAGCATTAATTTCCAATAAACCAATTACAGGCACTTTTGAATTGTCAAGGGGTCGGTCAGTCACAAAGATGAAGCTAGTTGCCCATTCCAAAGCGTAGTAGGTACCTGTGGAGAAGAACTGGCAAGAAACTCCATGGACACTTTTAAATCATAAAATTATTACAAAATATTGGTTACATCATTCATGGTTTAAATTATATATGTGAGAACGATGTAGAAAGACATGCACGTTAAAAGCGTCCGTACTAAAAAAGATAAATGAAAAATTAAAAAATAATAAATGATTATTTCGCCCCCTGTTACATGGGACTTAAACAAAAATACAGTGGCAAAATGTGAATAGTAATAATAATAATAATCTTTATTTATCTAAAATATACAGAATTTGAATACAGCCGGTCGATTCTGTAAAAATCTCACCGTGAAATCATAAGTGAAGTGAGCACTTAATAGTGTTAATCCTTAGCAAATGACAGCTGCTCACTCCAAGCTCACTTCACCCAAGCTTTCACGGTGAGATGGTTACAGAATAGCACGGCAGATTAATAAATTGTTGTACTAAAGGTACACCTCTGCTTAACCTTTTACAAATTTTTTACATCAAATAAAAAATTCAAACATTAAATAAAGTAGTAAGCTCTATTCAGTGCACGCAAGAAGTAGTATTGTTACAACATAACCTAATTGCACAAAAAACTCACAAAAACTGTGTTTTTTTGTTTTAAATGAGACAAAACAAGATGGCGTTTTCATAAATTAACACAACACTGAGAAACTAAATGTAATAAAAGAAAATACAGAAGGTTGACTTTACCTACTTTTTGCAATTTTTAAAAAACAGCAGATTATTTGTTTACCTATCTATACTAATAATAAATCCTTTGACTTTGACATTGTTTGTTTGTTTGTACGCGCTAATCTCTGAAACAACTGGACAGACTTGAAAAAAAAAATGTATCGATCGTAAAGCACTCTTTAATGCTTCGCATTATGAGTCGTGCATAACTTTTGCATTTTATAGCCCAATTCATAAGGAAGGATAGAGGCTTTATTTATTTTACATCGCGCTACGACGTCGCTTTTGCTCGCAAAAAACGCTAAAAACACAATGAGCGAAAAAGAAGTAGCAGCGACGGGGTGTGTCTTTATTTTTATTTTATTTTATTTGTTAGGGACAAAAAACAGTTACATGCCAAGCTTAACTAGAAATTCTTAAAATAGCACAAAACTTAGAAATACATTTATACACAGTCTATACCATATTTATATTATTATACATGTAACCCACAACATTGTCCACCGATTCACAAAACAAAAAGTTAAAAAAAAACTGACAAAATAGTGTGTCGGGGGAACAAGAAATATTACGCGGACAAAATCGCGGGCATATGTTAGTAATTTTATAAATACGGAATAGAATAACAATAGGTCCGAAATAGTGCTTTCACTTCCACACAAAGATGTAATGGTTGTTAACTCTAGTCTACGATTTGGGGGAAGTAACGAACGTTTTATCTAATGTCAAAGGATAAGTCACAGGGGGCGATTCTCCTAATTTTAAGAACGTTCACATTCTGATCTCAGTCGAATTCATATATCAGTCAATCTGTAAAAATACCTCTAATTTCCCGACATTTTTAACAAGATTTTGACATTATAAATATATACAAGGTGTAACTTAAATAACGCACAACCGCTTAAGGGGTCATTGTACTCATCATTATGAACAACTTTTACTGAGGAACCAAACTTGAAATCGCCAAAAAAAAATCAGGTATTCCCTACATTTTGACGAGTTATGCGAACATAAATGTAGGGAACAGCTGATTTTTCTTGCGCGATTTCAGGTTTGGTCCCATAGTAAAAGTTGTTCATAATGATGAGTACAATGACCCCTTAAGAGGTTGTGCGTTATTTAAGTTACACCTTGTATGTATGTATGTTTATCAGTTGTCTAGTACTCATAGCACAAGCTCTGCTTAGTTTGGGACTAGATGGCGTTGTGTGAAAGTTGTGGAATATTATTATTTTATTATTATTGATTGTCGCTGAGATGAGATTTCGACATTATTTTGAACGTTTTTAATTTATTAACCTTCTTCTAAGTGCTAAAATATCGCAATATCATTTTAGAACATCAACACCTTATTCTAGCAAAATTCCCATATTAAAACCAACTTTTTGATAAACATAAGTTAACTTAAGGTAACGCCCGGTATCTAGAACAAATATCAGAACGTAATTAGCCAAGAAATTGTTAAACGTGTATCAACTGTTGTAATTACTTGCCTGAATTATTATCAGCCAGTTGGATCAATTGGCACACATTTAATTTCGACAACCAGAAACTGGGTATGAGTTTCACAAGTCATTTCCTTCTACATTAGGTATCTACTAGTAGCACCCCGCGGTTTCACCCACATAAGTGTCGATCCCGTAAGAATATCTGGATAAAAAGTATTGTCTGTGTTATTCTGATGTATAAGCTATATTATTGTAAAGTTTCATCAAAATCCGTTTAGTAGTTTTTGCGTGAAAGAGTAACAAACATCCATCCATCTATCCTCACAAACTCACGTTTATAATATTAGTAGGTAGTGAGATCTACTGACACAAATATTGTCCGTATTTCGGCTATGGCGGCTAATCTCAACAGAGACTAGCCTTCGGCGCGAGAGATATTGCAGTGCACAAGTGTTTGCGCAGACATAGGTGCACTCTTTCTCTCCTCACTATCATAAGGAGCAGCGCAGACGGCACACTTTTTGTGCGATCGAGTCTGCGGCGCACAAAAAGTCTGCATGGCGCGCAAAAAGTCGGTCGCGGATTTTTCACAGACTCAACGCACACGACGCACATTTTCGATCATTCTGTCGGCAGAGCTGTAGGGACGTAGACGCTATGGAAATCGTGCAGAGATCGCGAAGTATTATTTTGTACATGAAGTACAGAAAAAGAAGAAGAAATAGAGAATTTTCTTTAGACGTCATACATGTCCAAACAGGAGCGGAATAAACATTACAGCACACTTCTTCCCACATTTTTCTTTTTAAATGTCTATCATGATATTCTGCCTTAGAAGTATCATAAATTGCTGGTCTGTTTTGTATTTCTTGAATTAACATCGTTACATCGACCTCTGGCGCCATGATAATAGATCGCGTGCGTTACGTCCACCTCTAGCAAGTGCAGATTGCCGACTAAAGTGTGCGCCGTCTGCGTTAGCGCGCGTTGAAGCAAACGTTCAATTATTTTCACACACTTTTTGTGCCGAGCGGCGCGGCGCGGCGCGGTACGGTCTGCCCGAATTACACGGATTTTTGTGCGCCGGACTTTTTGCGCGTCGTGTGCGTTACTGCATATAATTGCATAGGTTCTATTTTCACAGACTAAAAAGTGCGTCACGGATAGTCTGTCGTCTGTGCTGCACCTAATCCGATGGGACGGCAACTCAACACGAACGGAGAGAGATCAGAACCGGGGACTGAGACACGGGGGTAATACACCATCTAATTCCAGATCGGGCTAAGAAATTTCTAATGGAAAAACCGAATAATAATTATAAATAAAAATAAAATTCGTTTAATTCAGCCTAAGCAATGTCCATATTTTGTTAGTAACAACTTAATTATCTTAAGGCTAAGTTAGTAGCAATTATGGATTTAATATTAAAAAAGAATAAAATTAAATAAAAAAGTTTGAAAAATTAAAAATTAAATAAATAATAAAAAAAAGCTAATGAAGATAATAATACTTTGCCTGACCTGGGAATAGTACCCAGGACCCCACGCTCAGTAGTCGCGCTTGCGGCCACGAGTCCAGCGGGGCAGTCACAAACACATAAGTACAGAAATAAATGAGTGCTCAAAAAATTCAATTTCAAAGGCACCATTAAACATTTCATTTGTCAAAAAATATTCCGATACATTTAATTCTGCGTCAAGCATTATTCAAATAATGATAAATAATGAGCCGCTGGAGAATCAATTAATCAACTTATTTCGCAGACATTACAGGTGTGTTGGGGTGTATTAGGTATGCAAATTGTGATTTATTATTTGAACGTATACTTGCAAGAAGGGTGCTTGAGTGATGGTAAAAATGTGTGGGGAATTTAAGTTATAATTTTTCGAAGTATTTATGGGAAAGATCTTATACTCAAGGAGCTCTCTTGATTTGTGTAAAAGTACTGATGAACATGATAGTTAAGTAAGTTTAGTTTTTAATATTATTACCCTAGCGTTTAATTGTAAATATATCGACGGCGAAGTGCCAATACCTCCTATCTGACAAAGTCAAAAATATACACAAACTGAAACAAAACTTTCAAAATAGACACGTTTGTTTAGTTGGGAGGTATTTACACATTTTAATTTAATGCTGTTGCAACTAAAAATACACTTAGGCGATTTCACTAAAACATGCGAATAACGCCTTTAAATTCAAAACGGAAAAAAAGTGAATTTCACCAAAAAATGTCAGTTAGGAGGTACGGGCACTTCCCCGTCGATATAGTTCCATAGTTAATCTGTGAACAGGGGGGCCCGTGGCTAAATAATAACAGCCGCACAGGTCGATCAGGTTAAGCTACGCTTGCCACGGTTGGTCTGTGGATGGGTGACCATCTTTACATACCGAGACCCCTCCGTGTCTCAGTAAGCACGTTAAGCCGTTGGTCCCGGCTGTCATTCGTAGATCTTTGACAGTCGTTACACAGTCAGAAGCCCGAAAATCTGACAAACAGTCTTACCTAGTGGTATCGTATTACCCAGTAACTGGGTTGTGGAGGTCAGATAGGCAGTCGCTCCATGTAAAATACTGGCATTCAGCTGCATCCGGTTAGACTGGAAGCTGACCCCAACATAGTTGGGAAAAGGCTAGTCAGATGATGATGGGGGTCTAAAATCATGTGCTGGATTCATGGGTACGGTTTGCGCGTGGATCTCCCTGCCAGCCAGTATATTAACCCTACAGAGCATGATTTTTATTATACTATATATTGTAGCTGTTTGTTGTCCATTATGATTAAAATAAAATAAAATAAAAAGAGGACCTGCAGTGTGAAACAGAAATTACGGGTTGTCAGAAACCCAGACGGCCTTATTATCCAGGTTTAAACCATCTAACTATTTTTAAATTTTGAATTATAGTCCAACGGAGAGTTCATGTTATGATTATCGTATGCTTCCTTATTCACCCCCCCCCCCCCCCCGCTGCTCCCTTATTCATCAGTTTGGCTGCTGTTCCATGTAAATACTGATTCAGATGAACCCAATATTCGTAAGACACAGCTAAAATTCCAGTCTTTTAATGAGTCTTGGTAGAAAATTTTGTTTTTACACTTCTTGCTTTTCCAGTTACCCTGTTATTGAAGTTGCTGACTTAAAATAAATAATCTGCTCCATGGCATACAATTTAAACTCATCATCTGCCTGCCTTTTCCCAACTATGTTGGGGTCGGCTTCCAGTCTAATCGGATGTAGTTGAATACTAGTGTTTTACATGGACCGACTGCCTATCTGACCTGCACAACCCAGTTACTGTATAATATTATGATAACCCTTGGTAAGAAGACTGGTTGTCAGACTTTCGGGCTACTGACGACCCGTAACGACTATCAAAGATCCACGAATGACAGCCGGGACCAACGGCTTAACGTGCTTTCCGAGGCACGGAGGGGTCTTGGTATGTGAAGATGGTCACCCATCCACGGACCAACCGCGGCAAGCGTAGCTTAACCTGATCGATCGACCCGTGCGGCTGTTATTACTTAGTCACAAGGACCTTGGCATGTAATATTAATATTTTCAATTAATGCGTTGGATTTCAAGTTGGAGATGGCATTTAATTATCATTCTGACACGAATTTAACTCTGCGTACTCGATTATAGCAACTATAACGTGATAATATATATCTTCAGAAACTCTTAGTAGGTATTCTACTAAACTAATAGCCCTTTGCCAGCCTCGGAGCGATTATATCCCACAGCCGTTACGGAATGACCCGTCGTAGCACTTTCGTAGACGTGCTACGAAAGCGTAGCGCTACGTTATCGCTACGTCAATTTCTGCTACGATTTGAAAATCGGCTTGCCAAATTGTAACACTGATAAATGTTACATCACTTTTTTTACGTTAAGAAATTGGGATTAATTAGATCGAAACTTTAAGAAAGTGGCCTCCGTTTTAAACATTTATAATAACAAATTCTACTCGATCTGTAAACGTAAAGACTTGTTATTGACTTTCCTTTAATTATGTTTTTACTTGTTCACTGTTTTTTTATAAAATAAACAAGAAACGATTTTTTGTGTCATTAGCATTTACTGAAGCCATGGTAACAGGTCGTACATCGATGCCCCCCTGCCATCTTGTATATATTGTTTAGAAGTTACAAAAAATTGAACATCAAAGAACCTTTTAAATAAGTATCTTGTTTTATTATGTAATAGAAACCAGCCCTCAATCCATTTTGTAATTCATCTCAAAAACATTGCAATAATACATTTTACGCACAACTTACCCGACATAACAAAGACAAATGATGTGTTAATGTATTCACCGCACTGACTGCTTCACATTAATTAACGTTTGACTCCCATAGTTTAACATGGCGGTTATTAATTATGTAAACTCGTTATCTTATGGTTTCAGGGCTTTATATTTAAATACATTATATGTTTAGCCTATATTTTCCCACTGCAGAGCCAAAGGTGCCAAAGGCATAAATAGGCTGGAGATACAAGCAGTCTATTGGGCCTTCGTGAGCGTTATTGCATGGATTTCTTTACGTTCTATCGTCGCAGACAAATTGCCCATCGTCTGTTTAGTGCCTAAAGCGTGAAAAGGCAAAAGACAGACAGAGTCACTTTCACATTTATAACATTAGTATGTACTGTACATCGCGGGCTCCCAGATTAGGAGCATTTCTTAATACGATTGAATGCCAATTCCCTTGCTTCACTAAACCCAATACACAATTAATTCTTCACTGCAAACTATTACTCATAGATCATAAAGACTTTATGGGAAACCGTCAAAGTAACGGACACACACCAAATGAACATGTAAGAACATGCGTACACTGTAATGTAGATAGGTATGAACAGTACCTACAGTCACGAGCATCAATACCTTACACAGACGTGAAATTCAAAGATATTATGGCTGGAATGGAAGTGACTACTGAGATGTCAACTAATAGAGAAAGTATGGAACAAAAATACATGTTACTGACTCCATATAAATTGGGATAAGAGCAGGAGAACGACGATGATTCTCTCGTCAAATAAAAGTTATATGATTTTATTTGACAGAAGAGCAATCATAAAGACGACATCAGACATTTTTTTCTTTTAAAAAAAACGGGACCCACACTAGGAATTTCTCCTGTATTGTGGGTGCGTTTACAAACATTTAAACTCACATACACAAACAGCCAGACCCGGAACAACTACTTGTAGGTCACACAAATATTTGTTCCGTGCGGGAATCGAACCCGCGACACGCAGCGCAGCAGTCAATAGCTTAACCACTGCGCCAAACGTGCCTTCATAAATGCATTAAAGAAGCTAGAGGACTAACTCCAAAATAAATTGAAGTTAACACAAAAGAAGGCCAATTTTATAACCGTATGGTATCGCGAATACTATGTTCGTGAGACCTGGGGGATCGAATCCAGAATGAGGTGATGAGCTCGCAGAATAAGCATGCAAGGAAGTGGCAATGGGCCTGCTGCCATATTAGCCAATGACCAATGGGGTAGACGTGTTCTTGAGTAGCGACTGCGAATCGGCAAACGTAAGGGCCGCCCGTAGGCTAGGTGGGCGACGATCTTTGCAGGAGTTCTGGTAGCAACTGGATCAGAGATACCGAAAATCGAATTGATTGGCGTGCAATACTTGACAACAGTGCTGTTTAAGAGTAAACTACGTACAGACGCCAGCACATCAAGCTACTACAATCTGTCAGATTTCTTTAATAGATTTTCAACTTTATCGCTAATGCATAAGGTTCAAAGTTGATTGGGAAAATCTGACAGTTTCGGGTAGCTTGATGTGCTGGCGTCTGTACATTTTTAATGGATAAAATTTACTACAGTGTGACTGAGCTACTCATCATCATCTGCCTAGCCTTTTCCCAACTATGTTGGGGTCGGCTTAAAGTCTAACCGGATGCAGCTGAATACCAGTATTTTACATGGAGCGGCTGCCTATCTGACCTCCACAACCCAGTTACTGGGTAATACGATACCCCGGTTGTCAGACTTTCGTGCTTCTGACTACCCGTAACGACTGTCAAAGATCCACAAATGACAGCCGGGGCTTATCCGAGAAAAAAATTGGCTACATTGCTCAGGATTGATGGATCTGGCTTTTGGTTTAACTTAAGTTGATTATAATATAAATGTTTACATGGCGAACGGTGAAATATGGCTGGGCTTTGATGTATCATAACACCCATTACATATTACTCATATCTACAAAACAAATGTCTATTCTATTCAATAGGAGAGGATATTTGTAACGTGTAACGTATTAATACTCATGACTGTACAGTACACGTAAGGGGCGAGCCACGGGGGAGATGTTACATATCGGGAGATTAATCTTAATTTGTATTGTCAGGTGTATACTGGTGGATAAGCAGAGAACATGACCGTGTAATTTACGCTTATTGAAGTGGTTGTATCGGTAGTTAAACGTTAGAAGAAGAATAGTAGTTTTTCCCAACTATGTTGGTGTCGGCTTCCAGTCTAACAGGATGCAGCTGGATACAGTGTTTTACATGGAGCGTCTGCCTATCTGACCTCCACAACCCAGTTACTGGGTAATACGATACCCCTTGGCACGACATTTACATATATGTACATTTTATACTGTGCTGCTGGGGAGTTTGTTGCGCCACTTCTTCTTCCCAGCGAAAGCACTAGGAAGTGGTGAAGGGCGGGCGTTTTGAGGGACCGTCTTTTGTAATTTTGACGTTCGAAAAGTGCTGATTCTCAGCCTAGTTTGAATAAATGACTTTCGATTTTGATTTTGATTTTGATTTGTAAATTATAGCTTTTCCTGTCTGTCTGTGTGACTGCGTTATTGTTCTTAACTGCACAACGGATTGTGATGCAGTTTCACCAATTTTTAGAGAATGTATTCCTATTAAACTAGAATACACGGAAGGTCGCTAGTTTTTAATACATTGAATGACACTGAACGAGGCACAGTAGAAGTTTTATTGTTATTACGTCGAGGGGCGTTAAGTTTCCCGCAAAGTGTTATAAATCAACTTTTTCTATTTATATCTCTCATCCATAAGATATAAATGTAGGAACTAAACATAGAAAACTATTAGCACCCCGTGGTTTCACCCGCATAAGTACCGATCCTGTTGGAAAATCGGGATAACAAGTACCCTATATGTTATAAACTATCTGTGTGCCAAATTTCATCCAAATCCGTTCAGCAGTCTTTGTGTGATTTAGTAACAAACAAACAAACTTTCCAATTTAATATACACAGAAGAACGATATGTCAACATACCTACCAACAAAATATACCTACATTTTTATATCTGTACTGCCCACAAAACGGCAGAGGTTCCGGGCAAAGAAATTGTTAAATATAATGTAGGTAAAACAGAAACTGTGACCCCGTTATGAAGGAAATAATTGTACTCATCAGAATACACGCCTTCCGAAACATTACTCCGCTGAAAACTTGCTTTCATAACGCTTTCGTCGGTACAATTTTGTAGAGGTAACAAAATCTATGTTTCAGTGTATCACTTGTAGGTTTGCCGTCTGAAAACTTGATATGGAGTTAAGCTCGTAGAATTTGAACTTTGGAAGGTTTTATTTGTTATGAATTTCGTGTGCAGTTAAAAATGAAAGAAAATTATATTTTGTCTTGTGTGTTTGTTTTGTGTTTCTATTTGATGGAGAAAAAGGCACTTTAGTGATCAGCAGCGGTAAGTCATAATAAAAATCATAAATTCATTCTCTCACTGACAGACAAAGCTGATACAGCCTAACCCTACAAGGTCCTGGGTCTAGAAGCATACAATTTTACACAAGAGTAAATAACGTAGATAAGATTTTTTATTTTTTTTATTAATAACTTTTCTTTGTTTTTTATTCACCTATGAACTTTATGCCTAAATATAATTCACCTAAACAAGTTAAATAGGTCAAAAATAACATGAAACCTTTGTATGGAAGTTAGTTATTTTTGCCGAAGGGAAATCCCATCGGACACAGTGCTTGCGTCTAGATATAATTATCTCGTAAATAGACAGCTGTGCTGCAGGGGAGTTTGTTGCGCCACTTCTTCTCCCCAGCGAAAGCACTAGGAAGTGGTGAAGCGCGAGCGTTTTGGGAGACTATCTTTGGTAATTTTGACGTTCGAAAACTGCTGATTCTCAGCCTAGTTTGAATAAATGACTTTTGATTTGATTTGGAACCATCTACCATCTGGTAGAATATAGGTTTAATACTTAACTAGAATAAAATGAACAAGTCAAATCAAAACTCTAGCAAGCAGGAGCGATGATACGTAAACTTTTCTTTTATTTTAGAAACTACCCGTGCCAACAGACCTAATTCTGTCCAAATTTTAATACAAACCCCATAGAAAAAAAGACCTTCTTTCTACTCTTCCCGAATTTGAAAATTTTCCGGGAGAACTTTCCAATTTTTGTACCCACAAAAACCGTAGTTCGGACTCATCATCTGCCTAGCCTTTTTCCAACTATGTTGGGGTCGGCTTCCAGTCTAACCGGATGCAGCTGAATACCATTATTTTACGAGGAGCGACTGCCTATCTGCCCTCCACAACCCAGTTACTGGGTAGTACCATACCCTTTGGTAAGACTGGTTGTCAGACTTTCAGGCTACTGACGACCCGTAACGACTGTCAAAGATCCACGAATGACAGCCGGGACCAACGGCTTAACGTGCTTTCCGAGCGGACTATTACGAAACATTATAAAACCAAAAATAGCCAAATCGGCCCAGCCGTTCTGAAGTGATATGCTTACTAAAGTACAGAAATTCATTTTGATTTAAATAGATTTGCTGTCTATCAGCAGACAATACACCTAACTTCAATTATGTATATCGTTTTGCCCAAAATAAATGCTTCCAGTTGTCTGGTAGGTAATTAAACGTAGTTACAGTGTTTTTTTTTAACAAAACGAATCCTTCCTGTATGGGTACCTTGAACGAGAAATTCTCATTAATGCAAAGCATTAGCTATTCTTTAATTAGGTACTCGAGTGCTACTTGCATCCACCAATTATTACCGGTCATTGGGTCGTCTTAGAGGCGGACGTACGATTTTAACTTAATCTTCTATCCCTGTCATTAATGTATGTATTAGTATATAATCTTGTATTGTATAGTGATTCCTGAACTATTTATCCCGTATGTTGCACCTGCCATGTTTTGTCTCTGCATCACCCAAAGTTTGACTGGTAGAAAATGCATCAGGCATTAAGTCCGCCTTTATACGGTATTTTTTTGCGTGTGCATGAAGTTTGAATAAATAAATGAATTGATTTTCTTTTACGTTTCGTTTGTCAATTCACAAATCTTTCCATCCCAAGTAGTTTGTAATCAATTAAAACTCTAAAAAGGTGCGCTAACACTGGCCGTTGTCAGACGAAAAAAAAACAGCCACGTTCTTTTTCTAAATTTCTATCTCTGATAAAGGAGGTTTCATTCCGATTTTTAAAGCAAAACCAAATGATTGATTATTTTTAAAGTGAATTAGAATTCATTTGTTACAGTTATGTGACGTCATAAGTAATGAATTCTTAATGAAATATTAATAACAAAACTAATGTTCTCACCAAACTTGCCCCTAATTTCATCTAGATAAGGCCTTAATCGTGGAGGAACATCGCTCGGGCAGTTTCGCAGATCGCTAGTCATCGTACTTGACACTTTCTATTAATTACTTTCCCGTACAAAAAAAAACCTTTTTATTTCTCTTTTTCACAGCCTTTGGAAAGCGCGAGGGTTTTGATCAAAGTGCTCTTTTATATTTTTATGCAAATGCTAAAAGATAATAAAAGGTTATTCTCGTGTTTTTATCGTTTGGTTTTAAAAAGTTAGTGTTACTTAATGTTATAGAGGTATAAAATATAATTGAATTACCCCAAAGTGCTCTAATTAAAGACTTAATTATGTTCAGCCGCTTGTTATAAATCGGATCATCATTTTACTAAAAAATAAGTGTTCTAGCAATTTATTAAGTACTTACTAGTTTTTTTTTTTTTGTAATTGCATATAGGCTACATGTTTATCTTTCGTCTACCACAATATTCACAATATTGACATGTCTACCGCAAATTTATCCTCAGGAAAAACTTTTACAAAACAATCAACGTCGCACACAAAAAATCGCAAAAGACCTAACAATGTCGTTTCAGACATTCATGTCGACCTTTCGTTCTATATTTAAATCACTGTGTACCTTAAACATTCCTGACATAACTAAGCGGTAAAAATGACCTTGCCTTACCTGTTAAAGCCGTAACAACACGATTCCACCACACACCAAACTTTACACTAAAAAAAATAGTTTACCACAAAAAAGTATTCACTATCCAAGTATCTAACACCGAATTAAAAAGTTTAAATACAATCACAACCACTTTTTTTTATCTGAACACTTACTACACACACACACAAACACTTAGGTTTTCGAAATAGTCGGGTTTCTTAATCGCGACGCGGCACACGTTCGCACATACAGCCTAAAGGCGGTACACTGGCTGAAATACACGAAGTTTGCCGACAGACGGGGGTGTCGTTGTCTCTTTCTACCGCGAAGGAACTCGGGGGGTTGAAGAATTTCGCAATTAAAAATCGTTAATAAACACGATTATATGACGTAGCGATAAAGTGAGTAACAAGAATGTGTTACATACAGATACGTGATGAGTAAGCGAGGTTTGTATGCTGTTTGTTTTATTTATTTGTACGTTTTTCGGGAGAGATATATTCGTTTGAACGAAGCGTGGCTTGTTATAGTTTGTTGCTTGTTTCATGGAAGTATTTTGTGAAGTGTGTTCACGTTTCTCCGAGTGAAATGTGAAGCAGTTTTAAATAATAAAACCAAAGTGATTGGTTGTAATAAAGCTGCTTATGAACGTGTCTGTGAGGATACTACCTCTAAGCAGCATCGCTGTGTTTTATTGGAAAGGTGTTAGTGCTTCGTTGGTCTAGAAGTCGCTACGGCTGAGCATGAGGTCCTGGATTCGATTCCCAGGTTGGACAAAGTGTTATTGGGTTATTTTATCAGAAATTTCTCAGTAGCCACCCAGAGTCTGGATTCGTGCCCGGTCGAAGGCAATAGACTCGCCCCCTATTACATCGAACTTAAACATAACTGATAAAATGTGAGTGTACAGACGCCAGCACATCAAGCTAGTCCAATCTGTCAAATTTCTTTCATAGATTTTTAACTTTATCGCTAACGCATAAGGTTCAAAGTTGATTGGGAAAATTTGACAGTTTTGGGTAGCTTGATGTACTGGCGTCTGTAAGTACTATAGGTAACCCTCTGCCCAACCCTTTGGGGAAATGAGGTTTGATGTTATAAATGATTTATTTTTTGTAAGTAGGTTTGTGCAAAGACTTTTACATCATGTGAAGATTGGTGTCTGAAATGGTTTTTTGAGTAAAGAAAAAAAAAACCACAAAGAAAAAAAAAACAGATTAAGCGGACCTGTCCAGTCAGTGCACGCATTTGTCAAAAATCGTGCAGTTAAACTCAGAACTTGAGGAGCCTCAGGATTCGACGAACAATACCAATGAAAGAACATTTGGGTAGGCCGCGTAAATTACTCGAACTGCCAGATCATGATTAAAACTAACTAAGAACGAAAACAGAAAAATGAAATGACTCACATAGTCCTCACATTCACAATAACAATAATAAGAAATAAAATACTTTACAAAGTAAATATTCATTTCATTGTATACAGCGTGTAACGGAAGGGGGGTATCAACCCTGAAGGAGGTGAATGTGCTCATGAGACTCAACAACTTTCCCCAAAGAACATAGGTCGAAATATGAAAAAAAAATTTGGACCTCCCATAGTAAATCAGTCAGCTGGTAGTCAGTTTTGTAAGGGAGGGCCAAATTTTTTTTCGAAACACGCCTACTAACTACATAAAGGGCATTGTCCTCTAGTCTGACATCCATCAAATAAGCAAATATTATTTCAACGCAACTCGTAAACTAACTTGACACACAAGTTGCAATGCCTTTGACTTTCACTTGTCGACATGTTGACGACTTTCAACTTTGGTATTATTAAGTTAAGCAGTATATCTTCGTATTACTTTACTTGAATATAAGAGTATAAAAATAAAGCTCTGATCGATAGCTCTTAGTGCTATGTTATTTTATTAAAGTGCTTAGACAAATCTTGTGGTGATTTCAAGTGTTACAATACAGAATAATAATTCATCTTATGGCTGATTTTTCAACAGTCGAACGACTTTTATCTCAGGAATAAATATTGCAGTTTGACAGCTTTTGTATGGAAAATATGTCAAACTGTAAGAATATTCTTCTGATTAAGATTATCTGACTAATGAAAAATCAGAAGAATAAAATAGAATACTCTTTATTGTGTACACCATATATATTACAGACATAAATATAGAAATTTTACAAAGGGTGACACAATGGGCGGTCTTATCGCTAAGAGCGATCTTTTAAAGACAACCTGTGGATGGATTGAAAAGGGAAGGAGAGACAAATACTGTAGGTAATCAGCCCAAAATGATTTCAAAAAATTATTGCTATCTCGATTAGTAATTACAGACTGGCAGACACCGACGCGCAAAGCGTTGAAATTTTACGTCGGTTATAAAAAAAAAATGCTCCATACATTTTGACCGCGTAGGTATTACTTCACCATAAAAAAAATATCAAAATATATACTTTACTATAAAACAGTTTTTTTTTTTTTACCGACGAAAAATGTTTACGCTTGGAGTCTAGAAACATGTGCTGGATTCACGGTTTCAATTTGCGTTGCGATGGCCCTGCCAGGCTCTATACAAGGTGTAACTTAAATAACGCACAACCTCTTAAGGGGTCATTGTACTCATCATTATGAACAACTTTTACTATGGGACCAAACCGGAAATCGCGAAAAAAAAATCAGCTGTTCCCTACATTTTGACGAGTTATGCGAACATAAATGTAGGGAACAGCTGATTTTTTGTCGCGATTTCAGGTTTGGTCCCATAGTAAAAGTTGTTCATAATGATGTGTACAATGACCCCTTAAGAGGTTGTGCGTTATTTAAGTTACACCTTGTATACAGGCAGTTCATTTCAACAAGGTACAGACGCCAGCACATCAAGCTACCCAAAACTGTCAAAATTTCCCAATCAACTTTGAACCTAATAATCTAGCGATAAAGTTGAAAATCTATTAAAGAAATTTAAACATTTATTTTAATATTTTGACAGATAGTAATAGCTTGATGTGCTGGCGTCTGTACCTACTTTTTATCCGACTACGGTTTATAAAAAGTAAGCAATGAGTTTAAGAGTATATCGTATCAGTTTTTGAGCTAGGGCCGCATATTCAAACATCTTCGACGCCTATGATGATTGTTTCTTATTTAATGTAAAAGCGTCACATACCTGCTATGCTTTTGTGACTAGATATTTAAAGACTCCCATCTTATAGATTTACTTCAATCAATCTGTCTAGCCTTTTTCCAACTATGTCGGGGTCAGCTTCCAGTCTAACCGGATGCAGCTGAATAGCAGTATTTTACAAGGAGTGACTGCCTATCTGACCTCCACAACCTAATCACTGGATAATAAGACTGGCTGTCAGACTTTCGAGCTTCTGACTACCCGTAACGCCTGTCAAAGATCCAAAAACGACAGCCGGGACCAACGGCTTAACGTGCTGTCCGAGGCACGGAGGGGTCTTGGTATGTAAAGATGGTCACCCATCCACGGATGTATAGCCTGTAGAGCTAGTTATGCATCCGATTGTGAAAATCTCACTCTGACCAGCATATGCCATCATGTAAGCAGTCTAACGCTGGTTTTTCTAAGCGAGAGTGTTGCCCGTTCGAAAACGCATGTGATTTGAATAATCCACAACGACAAGGTAAGTTACTTACATTTTAAGTGTCCCAACTTGATGCATGATTTTTTTTTTTGTTTTGTTTTAATCTGTTTATGTGCTACACATACATAGTGGTTTTGTTAGTATTTATAGTTATTTGTGTACTGTGTATAAGTTTGGATGGGTCAATTCGACAACTAAAGTGTAGATTACAGATTAAGGGTCAATTTATACTAGCGCAGAGTCGAAGCGCATCGAAGCGTCTATCCAAAACTGAACATACCAAATTCAACCTTAACTCCACAGAGTAACGCACACATTACTTTTGAGATTTTAAAAAGACGCGCGCATTCGTCGGAATTCGCGCGTCTGCGCGTGAACAACGCTGATTGGTGCGCGCGCATTCTCGCGTATCCATGCGCCCACTAGCGAGCCTACGCGTCATCAGTCGAAAATTGGCCTGCGTCGGTGTTGAACACGATGGACTCGGACGAAAAATTAATTTTCCTGGTGCATAAGTAATATCATAGTTGTAAAGAATTTGACGCTTCGATGCGCTTCGACTCTGCGCTAGTATAAATTGACCCTAAACGAAAATTATTCAGGTATTTAATTAACTTTATACGGTCCTTAAGTGGTTTAGGTGGTTTAGCACCTACAGACTACTAGCGACATCTAACATTCAACGTGTGAAGTGTCCGTGATATCAACGAAGGTTACAACCACATACAAGGTGAAAACACACACTAATCTGTCAAACCGACTACATAACCATAGAGGAACAATCACTTAATTCCGATCCAGTCTGCCCCTAGCTGCCCTCTCCCAGCGATGCCCTAAGCCGAGGACCGTACCCCACAGGAGGTGCCCTTAGCGTTTAGTCGCTTAGTTTTTAAGTTTCTTTTAAGCCCTGGCTGGAGGCCTTAAATTATTGAGGCATCCACAGGCAAGTCCGATTAAGCAGTCGACAACCTCATAGGTTGAACTGCCGGATGCCATTCATTCAAAAAAAAAAAAAAAAGAGAACGATCAAGAACGATCACTCACTACTTAGAAGGCACAGTGGTCGAGTGGCCGCAGTCACCACTGTTGCCATAAGCTTGACCGTAACGGAGGCCCCGTTGAGGTGAAGAGATTGGATAGCCCCGCAGTCCATCCCTAGGATCGCTAATAGGTTTAAAGTCTGTGAAGTGTTTGAAGTAAAGTGAATAAACCCTCTATCTGTCATCCAACGTTGGTTTTATTCCACCGACACCATTATACTACAATAATACTTTCATATTTTACTATGATTGGCACGTCCAATATTTCCCGTCTACATACCAAATCGACAGTAGTTTTATCTATCCAGCAATTTCTCAGCTAACTTTCACTAAATTAGTGTCTTTAGACGTCAAAATGTCATCGATAAAACTGACATTTGAAATCGAAATGGGAGTTGTAAAATATGGAATTTATTTTAGTGGGACACGTTCGTATTGAGCGACTAATAAAAGCTTGAAATGACAATAGTTTTCACTGCTGACGAGAGATCGACGGAATTGAAACAATAAAGTGAACTTTTATACTTTTTTATCAATTTAATTTATCTATTATTAAACAAACATGCATAGGCATAGGCATATTTTGTAAACAAACATGGTACCTACCAAAAATTACGAGTTTATACATCAAACAAACACTTTACGTGCTTAAACTCTCACCTTCCCACGGGGGTAGGCAGAAACTACAGAACGCCACCTGCTACGATCTTTTCATACTCTTTTTGCCTGGTTTACGTTCATACATCTAGTCATACACGCACGCGGGTTGCGAATACTACGCAGCTGAACTTTCTGAAGGACATCACCAATAAGGTCACTTTATGTCCTCCTAGGTCGTCTCACACCTGGCGTCCTGGCGTTTCCACTCCATATAACACTACATATAACTGTCCTGCTCTTTGAACGAAGCACGTACGCTTTCAATTTCACCAAAAACTGCCGCTAAATAACCAAATAAACACGTAAATTATCTCAAAATCGAAATCACAATACGCCATATTAGTTAACTAAAAGAAAAACACACTCGACTGCAAAACATTGTGTGAAATAGTGCCATAATATTGTTCACCATATGAATATGCTAAATTCTCAAATTAAAAATATTAGCCGGTCGATTCTGGAAAAATCTCACCGTGATAACTAAGGTGAAGTGAGCTTAGAGTGAGCTGTGAGTCATACTGATGCTAGGGATTGACACTGTTGACGACTCACTCCACGCTCACTTCACCCAAGTTTTCACGGTGAGATGGTTACAGAATCGCACGGCAGTTCACCATTTGCTTACAAAATAATACAAGACGTCTCTAAAGAAAGACACAAAAAATCACCTTCATTGGCAAACAGATTGGTGATTGTGTTTTGTTTTTATAAACACTTTAGCAGACAGAGGATGTTTCCATCCTTGACAAGTTCTCGTCATCATAAACATGATGTCATGTTGTAGAATTAATTATGCAACACGTTTTTGATGAAAACACACGACCCAACACACAAACAGTGTTCACAACATGTTTTATGTTGATGTTTTGTTAGTGTAAAACAAGTCGCATTTTACGACGCACATACGGGAGGGAAAGGATGTAATATTAATTAAATTGTTTATTTGATGTGGAAAAAAAATATGTGATTATGTCAATATCAGCTGTTACCTGTGGTTCTATTAAAAACATATTTTCAATAATGTTTTACTCGATTTCTTCAACTGCCCCGTTGCTCCCCCGTGGTGCTGGGTTCGATTCCCAAGTCAGGCAAAGTATTACGTATATTGGGTTTTTCCATTAGGAATTTCTTAGTAACAGTCCGGAGTTTGGAAGTTGGCCATGTGTACTCAATGCCTCAGAAAGCACGCTAAGCCGTTGGTCCTGCACCTAATCTCTCTCCGATTGTCGTCCTATCTGACTATGACAGTGAGGGAAAAGGGAGTGCAGATATGTTTGAGCAGACACCTGTGCACTATAATATCTCCCGCGCCGAAAGCTAGTTTCTGTTTCTACTCGTATTGGCCGCAATCGCTGAAATATGGTCTGGAGAACTATACACTTGAATTGTATGTACGATATTCAAGAAATAATAGTAGCTGTGTGCCAGATTTTATCCGAATCCCTTTCCTTGTTAGATTTGTAACAAACATCCTTCACAATCTTATTTTTTGTAAGACATTGACGTCTTCTGCCTTTCTTAGAATTTCACAAAGAGTTGTGTTAAGCAATGAGACTTGCACTAATGTACAGACGCCAGCACATCAAGCTACTCGAACCTGTCAGATTATCCCAATCAACTTTGAACCTTATGCTTTAGCAATAAAGTTGAAAATCTATTAAAGAAATCTGACAGATTGTAGTAGCTTGATGTGCTGGCGTCTGTACATAGAAAATTAGATGTTACAAATGTCCATGCATTTGATATAACTGAGAGCTTCTTAAGCCATATACACACACGCTTTTCTTGTCTTCAAAAACTACGGTTTATTCGCCGTGTGTATACACGGTTGCTCAGGGTTGTATGGATCACTATGGAAGCTTGTTGACAGACACATCTCTTCTACGCCGCGGTTTATACGCCGTACCGTAATGAACGTGTACAACGGCTCCGGCCCCGGTGACGCACCTATATATACTCGTACACATTGCTAGCCAGTGGCCACATATATACGTTAAAAAAAAAAAACTGGTCAAGAGCGAGTCGGACTCACGCACCGAGGGTTCCGTACCAGTATAATATTATTTTTTTTTTTTTATATGAAAAAGTGTGCTGTTTAGAGACAACGTTTTATTTTTTCCGAAATCTTTACATAAACTTCTATCATACATAATAATTTCAGAATTTTCTCTTAGAAAACTTCGGAGATAAGGTGGGAACGGTTTTTTTTTTAATTCTTCATCAAAAGTCGAAAACTATGCGGCCTAAACAAAAAAAGAAAAAATGTTTGAGAATGTGCAAACAGCACCCCTTCATATGATATCCGACACGCCTTAGTAGCCCCACTTTGAATTTTTAAGACCCCTTTTCAGTCCCTGTTGCAAAAAAAAATACATACTTTTATTTTTTTCTTATTTACGAACTGCCGTAGATATCGAAAAAAAGCTGAAATTAAAAAAAAAATATTATCCAAATTATTGTCTGACACTATGCATACAACTTTACCCACTTTTGCATGTCTGTAGCGTAATAGTAGCGCGACTGTGAAAATAGTGGAAATCCGTCACGTCCCCGTGACGTGACGAAGCGTTCCACATAAATTATGGACACTCTACTTGTTCGACTGCCATAGCAGTCGAAAAAGTAAGAATACTTTGGAGACTTTGAAGCTGTTTTAAGAGCGTTACACCAGAGTGGCGCGCTGAGCGGTGGCGTGAATCCGCGCCGATTATATAGCAATACTAAATAATTCATAGTAAAATAAACATATAAATTATTAAAAAAATATTTAAACCATGTTTTAGAACATAAATGTCTTAATTTACTAGGTCTAAAAGAAAATATAAATATTTCAGATTTCATCCTAAACTAACAGGTTTAATATCTCGAAAAGTGGCTACAATTGACACTTTTGAATATACTTTTCTTGAATGAAAACTTACAGTAATCGTGTTTTTTTTTCAGCCATGCACTAATAAATGTTATTATTTTTTATAAAGTAATGTTGTTATAAGTTTGTCGTATATGGTTTTACTAATATCTCGCATCTGCTTAGACCGTCGATCGCTAGTTTAAAAAAAGGCTTGCATAAAAACGGTTCTGATGAGAAAACTATACAAAAAATTGAAAATGTTTTTCAGCCTAGATAATAAAACTCCCAATAATATGACGTCAATATCTCATCTATAAATTAAACACATTATGGTTTTATTGTCCGTCGGAAATCATCAATTTTGAATCTCCAACAATTTGGCTCTAAGGGATGAATCCTTTTAAAACTGTGCTTAAAAGTGACGCATTTTGGGGTTTGCAATTTTTTTATTTGCTGAATGGGCCTGCACTTGACCTCGATCACGCCTGATGGAAAGCAATGGATGAGGTCTATCAATACTCAATACTCAATACTTTATTGCATTCCATAATGTGTACATAATGGTTGAAATGTTTAACATCGAATCAATTATGGACCCTGTCGGGCACAGCAAAGTTAATATTTAATAGAAGAGAGGATGAAGGCGCTTATTCATCATCTGCCTCGCCTTTTCCCAACTATGTTGGGGTCGGCTTCCAGTCTAACTGGATGCAGCTGAACACCAGTATTTTACATGGAGCGACTGCCTTTTTTTTTTTTTTTTTTTTTTTTTTTTTTTTTTTTTTTTTTTTTTTTTCGCTGAGAAATGACATTACGCATCTCCGCTCGTCGGGGGACGGAACGGAGTATGTGGGACTCCCTGCCAGAGTGGCAGTATACCCACTAAAACTCAGCGGTGTTCCCCCATCGCCTTGATGGGGGGGTCATGGGAATCCGGCTCAGCCTTTGCGTCCACAATCCCCCCCGGCGCATGCCCGCCTAGCTGGCGGACCCTGCATGTCCCCCCGGGTGGGGGGCTACGGGATCGGCCGGGAACACCTGGCCATTCCCGTCCGGCACTGGTGTAAGCCTGTGCAATGCAGGCGAGAGTGAAACCCCCGCACCCGTCGCCTGCTGGCTTCCACCTGGGAGGAGTCGGAGATGACTGTCATACTGACGTCTTCTTCGACCCCTCCTCCGCCTTCGGAGCGGCGCCGCGAGAGGGTCTTCCTCCCGCACGCGCTCCGCCGCCTCCTTCTGGGACATGACGTGTTCGCAGAAGGAGGCAACTGCCGCCCAGGACCCCTCATCCCCCAGCATGGCGTTGACCAGGCCGGGGAGCGAGAGGTCCGTTCCGATCGCCGCGGTGAGACTGCGGCGCGGCCCGGACCACGAAGGGCACACCTCGAGAGTGTGTTGCGCCGTGTCCTCCACCGCGCCACAGTCGTGACACGACGGCGTCTCCTCTCGTCCGATCCGGTACAGGTACGATCCGAAACAACCGTGTCCGGACAGCACCTGCACCAGACGGAAGGAGAGGAACCCATGCGGCCGCTCGAGCCAGTCCCGCAGGACCGGCCCAATCGCGTCGAGGGTTCGGCGGCCGAAGGCTGCGGTGGCGAGGTCCGCCGTCCAATGGACGATGATGGCGTCCCTCGCCTCCCGCCGGACGGCTTCCCGCTCTTCCGGGGCGGTGCGTTCTCCTCTCGCCCTCCGCCCCGCCGTCCATTCATATACTCTGGCGAGCACCCACGCCTCGAGTTCCCAAGGCGGGGTGCCAGCCAGAGCACATGCCGCTGAGAAGCCGACCGTGCGGTAGGCCCTCGCCACCCGCTGGGCTATAGCCCTTTGGGGTGCCCGCAATGCGGCAGCGTTCTCCCTCCTGCGGAGGGAGTCCTCCCAAATAGGGGCCCCGTAAAGGGCCATACTCCTCAAGATGCCGGCGTAGAGTTGCCGGCATCGCGCGCTGGGCCTCCCCAAGTTGGGCAGTAGCCACGAGAGGGCGCCCGCAGTCTTCAGCAGGCGCGTCGACAGCCCGCTGAAATGCGGGCCGAAACGCCACCTGCTGTCGATTACAAGACCCAGATATTTCATCTGGGCCTTCACCTCAATTCGGACGCCCTCCACAAAGATGTGGGCATCTGGTGGTTGGCGCTGCCGAGGCCCGTGGAAGAACACGGCCTCGGTCTTGTGCAGCGCCACCATCAATCCTAGGCGGCGGATCCTCCCTGCGACCAAGGATCCGCCCGCTGAGGCCAAATTCGCCGCCTCCCTGAAACTCTCCCCCCGGGCGGTGAGGAGAGTGTCATCCGCGTAGCAGACGACACTCGTGCCTCGGAGGAGAGTTCCCCGCAAGAGCCAGTCGTAGCCGACGTTCCAGAGGAGAGGTCCTACGACTGACCCCTGTGGAACGCCGGCCTCGGCTGCGTACCGCCGGACTTGGCCAGCCCTGTTCACGAGGACGATCGCCCGATCCTCCAGGTAGCTGGCCAGTAGACGCCGCATGTATTGAGGCACCCCGTGGAATCGGAGCGCCTCTAGGATGGTGCTGTGGGGAACAGAGTTGAAGGCGTTGGCTATGTCGAATGACACCGCCAACAATCCATCCCCCGCTTCCATCGCCTCCTTCACCTGGCCCTTAAGGCGGGCCAGCGCGTCCACCGTGGAACGCTCAGCTCGAAAACCGAACTGAGCGTCCGACAAGTCCGGCCCCACATTCCGGAGATGGCCCTTTAGGCGGGTAGCGATTATCCCCTCGAACATTTTGCCGACCTCATCGAGCAGGACGATGGGTCGGTATGCCGAGGGGGAGTCTGCCGGGCGGCCCTCCTTGCGAAGGAGGCACAATTGCCCCTCCTTCCACGGTTTCGGGAACCTCCCAGATGCAAGACATGCGCTAAAGAGATTCCGAAACCGCTCCTCCATTTGAGTGGCGGCAATTGCCACCACCCTCGCCGGGATACCGTCGGGGCCCGGAGCCGTCTTCTTGGCGCGGATATGCACAATCGCCGCGCTGAGTTCCGACTCCGTGACAGGAGGGGCCTCCTCTTCCTCCTCAGCTGGCCGAGCTATCCCCCGCGGAGGGTCCATCACTGGCGGGGTGAAGTTGTCCCTGCTCGGGAACAGGGACTGAACCACCCCATCCAAGAATGAGGGCTCCAGGGTCTCGGCCACCGGGGGACCAAAGGGGCGCAGCTTGTTGCGCGCCGCCTTGTATGGCCTCCCGTAGGGATCGCTGTCGAGACCCTCCAGCATCTCCTTTCTCGCCGAGTCCCTAGCGTCGGCGATGGCCCGCTCGAAAACCAGCTTTGCCTCTATGTACACCTCATAGAGGTGGTCCTCGTGGGCGTGGTCTCGTCGACGCCGCCGCCGGCTCCGCGCGTAGGCCCTCCTAGCCTCCACGCACGCCGCTCGAAGCCCCTCCAGCTCCACCGACCACCAGTACACCGCCCGATTGGGCAGCGGTCGACCGGACCGAGGCATGCTAGAATTGCACACCTCGGTCAGAGACTCCCTCAGGTGTCCCGCCACGGTGTCCACGTCCAAGCCAGCGGAAGGCGGCGAAAGCCAGTCCTGGATGAACGCCGCCTCCGCCGCCGCCTCCCTGTCCAGGCGGGTGAGAGCCCACCGTGGGAACGCTGACCGCCCCGAGAGGGGCCGCGTCTCTCCGGGGCCACCGATGGAGATGTCAAACCGCACGTAGCGGTGGTCCGACATGGTCTCCACCAGATCCACCCGCCAGTTCAGCACGCGCGCGGCCAACGCAGGGGTGGCAAAAGTGACGTCCACTATCGAGCCACCCTGCCGCCGCACGCATGTCTGGACGTTTCCTCTGTTGAGGAGAGAGAGCCCAGAGTAGGCTGCCCACATCTCCACTGCCCGCCCGCGAGGGTCAGTGGCCGGGTTGCCCCAGGTCACCGACTTGGCATTCAGGTCTCCCAATACGGAGACCTGACGCGGCGCCACCCTGCCGACCACGGCGGCCAGGGCTCCGAGATAGTTCTCGAAGTCCTGGAGAGGGCGGTTTGGGGAGAAATAGACGCCCACGAGGGCTACCTCTCCCCACGCGGCGGCCACGTATCCCGGTCCCCTCTCTAATAGCGAGAGGGGAGGGGAGTCTGTGGAGGACCGCGCCGCTAGTGCCACCAAGCCGTCCTCGTCACCCAGCCAACTGCCGGGGATCGAGTAGGGCTCGGCGACCACCGCTACGTTCACCGACCACTCAGCCATGGCCTGCACCAGCAGGTCCTGGGCCGCTCTGCAATGGTTGATGTTCGCCTGGAGGATGCGGTGATTGGAAACCATTATTCCGACATCGCATCCACCTCCTCAGCTACCGCCGCTGGAGCTGCAGTTACAGCGGCGGCGACAGCGGCGGTGGCGGCGACAGGGCGAACCTGCGCCGGCACTATGCCCTTCCTCGCGGGTGGCTGGCAACTCCTGCCCCCCATCCTGTGCCCCGCGGGGCGGCCACTGGCAGCACACGCCGGGCAGTGTGGCGTGGCGGCGCTGCAAGTGGCACTCCTGTGTCCCTCCTGTCCGCACTGGAAGCAAGACTCTCCCCAGTCGGACTTGGAGGGACATGTAGATCGGGTGTGGCCTGGCGCGAAGCACTTGAAGCACCGCGCAGGCTTGTCTTCAAGCGGCCGGACCACAGCCGAGCTGAAGCCCACGAGCAGCCGTCCCTTGGTTGCCTTAAGGGCGGCCGCCGCCGCGGCGACTGGGCACTCGACGCGGATGGCGCCCATGCCGCGGCGGCCGGGCCTGATGGCTCCCCCCTTCACCGCACTAGCGCTGCAGCCTCCCGCAGCGGCAACGGCCGCCACCACATCCTCTCTGGTGACCGAATCGTCCATATCGATCACCTCCAAGGATGCGGTCTTGACAGGTCTGGCGACCGTCGCTACATCCGCTATGACCTCTTGCAACTTTGTTGCAAAGAGGTCCGCGTTTGCTCCGCGCTGCTCCCCCCCGAACTCAAAAATTCGGGCTCCGGCCTGGGTGCGGCGGCACGTAATGTTGCCGATCCCCAGCCGGGAGGGATCCGCGTTAGCACGAGCCCGTCTTAGGACGGACTCGTACGTTTCGCCCCGCTCCGCGGCCTCCGGGGTGATGGTCACGACGACCGCCGCAGTTTTAGGAGGAACCAACTTCCTCCCACCCGCTGGAGCCTTCTGGGCTGCCGAAGCAGTCGCAGCGGGCTTGGGCTTTTTGGCCTTTCCTCCCCTGCCCACTTCCGTCCACGCCTGGTTGGACGGGGTGGTAGAGGGAAGCATGGCGTCCTCCCGCTGCGTGTTCTGGGGGGCTGCCGAAGTGGCAGACGCTCCCTCCGCGCTTGTGGTGGGGGTTTGAGGAGCCACAGTGCTCCTCTTGCCCTTCCCTTTGCCCTTGGAGGGCTTCGGGGCCTGGGTCTGCGCACCCGATGGCGGGTCTCCCACCAGCCGCGCAGGTACAGGTACCGGCTCCGTCGGTGGCGGACTCTTATCCGCCGCTAACGGCGGGCGGAGCCGCTTTTCCGGCAAGAGCCGGTCCTCAATTCCCGCGAGGCAGCCTCTGATGAAGGCCCTCTCCTCCATGACAACCCTGCGGATTATTTCCTCAAGGTTGCCAGATGAGGAGGAGCCTCCCTCTGCCGGACTAGGGACAGGGGCAGGCGCAGGTTGGGCGTGCCGGGCCGTGGCCTCGGCCAGCTTCTGGTGCAGCTGGCTGACCTCCAGCTGCAGGCGATCCACCTTCGCCTGCAGCTGCCGCGTCTCGTCTGTAGCCGTGCGCTGCACCAGCTCGGTGATGATGCCGTGCATGCTCACAGCCCGGCATTTGAGGGCCTTCTGAAAGGTCCCCTTCAAGTTCGAGGACTTGGAGGCGACCTCCAGTACCTCCTCCTTGTCCTGGAGCGCCATGCGCTCCAGCTCCGTCAGGGAGTGGTCGGCGTACAGCACTGTGGACGTGCCATAGCCAGCCCTTGACCGGGCGATTTGCGCCTGGCGCTCCTTGGCAGCGACCCTCTCCTCCAGGTCTTGCTGGAGTTGCACCCTTTTACCGAGGTTTAGCTGGCGCTCGGCGTCCACCAAGCCCACATCGTGGGTTGAACCCGTATTAGAAGTCGAAGCCTTTTTGGACTTCGACTTCCTCTTCGCCTTGCTTCCGGCCGACTCCGAGGAGCCCTCAGACCCGAGCCTCAAATAGGCCCTCTTTCTATTGAGGCGGTCGTTTTCGGCCGCCGACGTGTCCATATTTGAGTCGTCGGAGTCCGACAACTCGTCTGGCCTGCTATTCAAGCTGGCCGCAGATGGTGCGCGGTCAGCTTCCGACGCCAAAGCGTCGCCGGCGTGGCCCTGAAAAGAGCCGTTGGATTGGCCCTGAGAAGGGCCGTGGGGTTGGCCCTGAGAAGGGCCGTTTGAATCGCCCTCGGAAGGACGATTCGAAATAAAACGCCCAGAGGCGTCACGCAAAGTCTTTTTCGTCATATTCGCAGACGACCGCGTTGATGTCTGCGAATCACAGCGCACTTTAGCCGCCGGTCTGCCACTCCGTTACGGTGGTCAGACACGGCGTTGCCCGGGGGAAACTACGTGGAAGTATGCACTGTGGGGGATCCCCCTGGAGCGACTGCCTACCTGACCTCCACAACCCAGTTACTGGGTAATACGATACTCCTAGGTAAGACTGGTTGTCAGACTTTCGGGCTTCTGACTACCCGTAACGACTGTCAAAGATCTACGAATGACAGCCGGGACCAACGGCTTAACGTGCTTTTCGTGGCACGGAGAGTAAAGATGGTCACCCATCCGCAGACCAACCGCGGCAAGCGTAGCTTAACCGGATCGATCGACCTGCGAGGCTGTTATTATTTCGCCACGGGCTCCTCCAGGATGAAGGCGCTTATTGTTAAGAAAAAAATAAATAAATAGTATCATTAAAATAGTATTATTTAATATTATGTAAATTATAATGAACTACCTAACTATTTACGATAAAGTTGTAGTCTCGAGTTTTGTAGAATGTTATTATTAATTGTGCACTTATTGTTGTTAAAATTTATCGCTAAAATATTCGTCAATAGTATAGATTTTGATTATCAGAAATTGTTTTAATTTATTGATAAAGATATTATTTTTATTTATATTTTTGATGCATTCCGGTAAATTATTGTATATTTTAATGGACATAACAAATGTACTAGAAGAGTGCATTTGTCTATAATGGAACGAGCGTGCCCAGAAGATGCCTGTTCACTTTTGATTTGAGAACAGGCAGAAGTTTTGAAATTAGAAGCTCGTCATCATCATCTACTGCCCGACTTGTCAAAGTCCTGCGGGGTAACAGTACCAATGGCTTCCATTTTGACAGTTCACCAATATTCATTGCGTTATTTACGTTGTTGAGCAGACAAATTTTTTGAATATATGAAGCAATGGATTAGCAATATACTTTAAAATCATTCAGATTTTGATTGAAATTGTATTTTGCAATTAGGGTACTGGGTATAGATAAAGAAAGAAAGAAAGAAAATGCGTTTATTGGCATTACATCAAAATAAATACACATTAAAACTATAAAACAGTAAACAAAGACTATAATGCCAAAAGGGCCTCAGCTCAGCATAATGTCAGATGACAACACAGTGTGTATCATCTGACGCTGATTTTCAGCTGCAACCCACGAGTGCCATACGCTGGAATAACAAACACATAGGGAAGTGTGTGTCCGTTATAATCAATTTAGAGAATAAATTAAATATGACAATATAGAAAAGCTCATACAATATCAAATAAAATGTTGTGACATACATGTGTGTGTGTGTGTGTGTGTTGTATTGTGATTACTGAGAAACCAAAATAAATAACCAATATGTGCGTATTACCTAGATCTCTGTTTGATTGTGCCAGTCTCCACGATCCTTTAGCAGTCTCATCCAGCCAGTCGATACTGGAAAAATCTCACCGTGATAACTAAAGTGAAGTGAGCTTAGAGTGAGCTGTGAGTCATGCTGATGCTAGGGATTGACACTATTGACGACTCACTCCACGCTCACTTCACCCAAGTTTTCACGGTGAGATGGTTACAAAATCGCACGGCAGCATCAACCCTCGATCATAACAATGGTATCCTTCCATTTTGGTGTTGGTGGACCGATATTCTTACTTTAAATTTAGGAGCTGACTCTTTATTGAAAACATATACCTACTGCTTTTTATCGACTTTGCATAGTTATTTTCTTACATATACACATACTATCTAGAGTAATGCTTGTTTTCATAAATATCTCGAAAACCATTGAATTTCGGCCAAACATATAGGGGGTTCATTTTGTTTCATTTTAGCCCCCCTATAAGCTCCTGGCGGATATACGTCGAATTACAAGTAACCCTGTATAAGAAAATAAGTACAGTAGGCAGCAGGGCTCTGAACCGGTTTAAAAAGAGCGGTTAATTTCGATGAATTACCGGTAAATATATCGTTCCCTCATTAACCGGTTAAACAAGTGAACTGTTCATATGTAACCCAAATGACAAAGGTTACCGGTTAAATAAGCACAAACGGTTTTGACACCCAAATTAACCGGTTAATTCCGTAAGTCGTAAATATTTTTCGTCTACTTTTTTAACACTTCCAACAAGTTATAGTGACATTAGTACATTTAGTACCCCAGAAAACATTAGGAAAAAAAAATGTTTGATCTGAGGACGTCAAATACAACCGGAGAACTTAAATGGTGCGGGTAGATTCATGTTGCGACTTGCTTAGTTAGGGGGCGGGGGGTGTTTAACCGGTTAATTTTCACTTTCAAAACCAAAATTCATGAAAAACCGGTTTCCCGCAAAAACCGGTAAAAACCGGTAAAGTGCAAACCTTAACCTAAATCGATTTCGGTTTGGGGTCAATGACCGTAACCGGTTAAGAATTTCAACCGGTTTCCGAGCCCTGGTAGGCAGCGTGTCAGTGGCGTCTTTGACCTTGAGCTGGCCTAGCGTACTACAGAGTTTCAATAGAGTAAGAGGTCACCTTACACTGGTTTGTTTACCACAGACGTGCAGCTCTACTGTACAGACAAGCTTATACAAACTAAACCCATTAATTCAGCACATGATTGCAGTGTAGAATTTTTCATCAGTTGTCAAAAAAATATATCTGCTGTTTCAGGGAAAAGTGCAATACATACGGGATCAAAATGTATGGAACAGCATGTTTTTTTTTTTTAATAACTACTAATATTATAATAAAAATAAATATTTAATAATATTTTATTTTATAATTATTTTTTTAACGACGAAAAATTTTAACGCACTCCTGCGTTTGCGGTTCAGAATCGTGTACAGAATCCATGGTAATGGGTTGCGCTTCAGTATCCCTGTCAACATGTTTAAGTATTCTCAATTGTATTCAATGTGCCTCTTGTTTGTATTGACTGACCTAATTCTTCCTTTTAGATGCCTACTAACTTTCGAACTTCTGACTTCCTGTTTTGCGCTCACAAATAAATAGAAAGAAAGAAAAAATGTTTATTCTGCACAAACGAAAGGCACGTTACACAAAAAAAGACATAAAATATACACATACAACGTATTCAAAAGCCTCGTATTCAAGCATATAAATATTATTATTATTAAAATGTTGACAATTTTGAGGGAAATTGTCAACATTTTAATAATAATAATTTAATTTTTTTTTTTTTAACAATAAGCGCCTTCATCCTGGAGGAGCCCGTGGCTAAATAATAACAGCCGCACAGGTCGATCGATCAGGTTAAGCTACGCTTGCGGTTAAGCTACGGTTGGTCTGTGGATGGGTGACCATATTTACATACCGAGACCCCTCCGTGCTTCGGAAACCACGTTAAGCCGTTGGTCCCGGCTGTCATTCGTAGATCTTTGACAGTCGTTACGGGTAAGCAGAAGCCCGAAAGTCTGACAACCAGGGGCTTACCTAGGGGTATCGTATTACCCAGTAACTGGGTTGTGGAGGTCAGATAGGCAGTCACTCCATGTAAAATACTGGTATTCAGCTACATCCGGTTAGACTGGAAGCCGACCCCAACATAGTTGGGAAAAGGCTAGGCAGATGATGATGTTTAAAATGTTGACAATTTTGTCGATTGCTTGATGTTAGGGCCAGGGACCACACAACAGACATTAATTATCCTTGACAATACATTAATCCGTGATGCGCCCGCGACACTGGCAGATGACAACAAAACAACAACAATCAAAACAAATTAGAAAAATAACTACTTTTCTAAAATTAAATCAATGTGTTATTTACGCATTTCACTTTAGATGTCTCTACAACAGCAGTCGTGCCTTCGGTAAAAATCTCACCGTAAAAACGTAGGTGAAGTCAACCAATAATGTCATTCCCTAGTATCAGGTGGTGGCCCAGTGATAACGGCTGCGACTTACGAGTTGTAAGTCGTAGGTTCGGACCGAGACAAGCGCTTTACTTGAGTAAATTATTTCATAACTCTCAAAACGGTGAAGGAAAACATCGTAAAGAAACTGGCATGTCCTAGAACCAAAAAAAATCTAAGACTTGTGACATCTACCAACCCGCACTGGGCCCGCGTGGATTACGGCCCACTCCCTCTCACTAAAAGTAGGACCTGCCGTGCGATTTTGTAACCATCTCACCGTGAAAACTTGGGTGAAGTGAGCGTGGAGTGAGCTGTCATTAGGGATTAACACTATTGACACTGCTCACTTCAAACTCACTTCACTTATGATTTCACGGTGAGTTTTTTACAGAATCGACCGGCTGTATCCCAGAAGTGGGAACATTATATATAGGCCGATTATACAAGATGGAATGACTCATGAGCTCACTTCATCTAAGTTTCCACCGTGAGATTTTTTACCGAATAGGTCGTCTGTACAGTAAGTGCTGATCCAAATACACCACAATAATAACTCAACACGACGCGACGTTTTAGTATATCATAAATATCACAACATAAGATATGAAGTATAATCGTAAAGAAATATAATATAATGTCAGATAATGACGCGAACTTGGCCCATTTTGCGTCGCATCCATGAAGTGCGAGAGTCATCACATTTATCATTTCGTGCAGGGATCGTAAACCTTTTTATGCAGGAACATTTGCTTGCTAATTATTTTAACTGCTTTTTTTGCTATGTTGTGTGTGTTTTAAAAATTTACATGAGAAGAGAGGAGACCACAAAGGTGCTGCTTATTTGATTAGAAATTTCTTCCAGCAGACCTGTGACAGGAGAGTTAGGTGAGAAACGTAGAAATAGTTTTAAAAATAATAAGCTTAGCTCAAGATTAGTTTACAATATGCCCGAACCGAATATGTCACATTGTATTCTTACTTTATTTTATAAATAAACTGTTTCATTACTATCGGGAGTGTTCTTTTCTCGCAGCTTTTAGGCTGGTTTTAGAAACATTTAGGGCCAAAGCCATGTAAATGCAACATGTAGTGAGTTTTATGGTGAGAGTTTATATTCGTCTAACTACAGGAATTTCTTAATGATTCTGCATGTGATGGCTGCTTTCTGAAAATTTATTTAAAGGAATTCTTCTAGATCTATTAATTTAAGGTACGAAGGACATGTTTAGAGATAACATCTGTCGTGGAGAGAATGAGAAGAACAATATTTTATTATTATTAATTATTCAATTTCTGCCACGTCCGCGTCCATAAAATGTATAATACGGACACGTTATAACATTGTCGAGGTCGGAAAAAACCGTCTTCATTTATTTTCCCTACATTTAACTTCCCTGTGTTATCGTGATCCATCCACGAACACATCGTGACGTTAGAAATTATAA